>OY728158.1:1457544264-1458169264 GCA_963277665.1 Viscum album | reverse complement strand
CTCACCCCAACAAGAGCTTCACCCAACACATGTTGTGTCTTTTTCTAACGACAAAATAGTTGATCTTGACTATCGAGGGGCCTTGGGATACTAGGTGATTGGACCACGTACGGTGGTCGTAGCTTCAGATTCAGGAGCTGAGCTATCTCTTGGATATCTTAATTTTTCATTTTTTTCATTTTGGGAGTGTATTTTACCCATTTACCTTTCTGTTAAAACTATCGTACCTTGGTACTATATAGAGGTTCATACATGTCTTGTTTACTTTATAGCAGTGTCGTATCTTTTCTATATTCCCAATACCTTTTTGCATTGAGTAGGTTGTGTGTGTGTATAGTTACCTTGTAAAATGCCTCCACATGTTTATTTATTCCTTCAACGCTTTTCACCACCCCTAGCCAATGAAGGAGGTCTTGGGTTAGTTATGGCTCAAGCCCTAGAATGGATTGGTTTGTGATAGATTGGTATCAGAGAAAGTTCATTATTTGGGAAGTTGTTCAGATATTTCTCATTAATTTGAATAGTTGGGTTTATGGAAACAAAGTCAATGTTTCTCGAGTGCATCTCTTAGGCCAGATAATCCTGTGATGGTGCGGGTGGCTGATGTATCCATTCACCTAGACCTTGACTACCTACATATCGAGTTACCATGATGAAACAGTTTTTGCAGGGATTAATGGTATATGCATCATATAGGACTAATTCATTGACTATCTATCATCAATCAAATCCCCATTGTGGATTATATATATATGTGTGCTCATCTAACTGCAGTACTCCTCGATAACTATTGGGATTTCTCCACAATGTCAGCCATCCAGGATACCAACTCTGGTTTGTGAAGACAGCCCTTTGAGCGATGAGGCCTTAATTCAGGGTTCATCTTGTGACCCCCTTCATCCGTGTGGTCATGTAGATGCACCTCCACAAATTGAGTTGTAGATCTTCCTAGAAGAGATGACTGAGGATATGCTCAAGATGAGTGCACTCTGCATGTTACAGCATCTAAGATTGCTAAGGTTTTATGGAGATCCAAATCCTCAGGTAGTAGAGGATTTATCTAGATTCAATGGTCCATATAATATAGCTTATTCGAACCCTGATGGATTGTATTTTAGATTTTCTATCCATCCTTATCCATGGATCGATTGAGAATTGGTGGATCTTAATTACACAGATGAATGAGGAGTCCAGACTCTCATCGGATGACTTCTAATTTTTGTTCAATGAGGAGTACCACCCCTCATGATTACGTTCTATTTAGATACATGATCATTTTTATCTTCAATAAGGAGAGATAATGGTTGAAGATTATGTGACAAGGTTCAAAGACCATATGTGATACTCTATCAACATGATCTACAATGTATACTTCTAAGAATAAAAGTTTGAGAAGGTACTATGTAGAGAGATTTGATCCGGTGTTTTTCCCTTGTGCATCACCACCTATTCTAGTTTGTTGGAGTAGGAGCTTGTGACAGTGAGATTTCTATCAATAGGATGCCAAATATCTAGAGTTTGCACTAGAAACTACAGAGCTGAGTCATCTGTAGTATCTCTCAGGAGCCAGAGATCTTAGATAAGGTGACCATTTCATGAGAAAACTCATCCATATGGTCTCACGGTTTGAGGACAACACAGAGTACTATGGACTCCTGAAGAGTGTTTATGATATTATTATGGTGGGTGAGGTCACAAGGCACATGACTGCCCGTCCAGATGTGCTGAGGAAATAGAAATATATGTGATGGACCTACAAAAAGGAGGTAACACCATGATTAGGGATATACCATGATAGATGAGGGTGTTCCCTAGGGAAGTAGAGCTATAGATGATTAGGAGGAGATACAGGTGGTGGATTCTTCTATGATATCCTTCCACCACCGACATCAGGCATCCCACGTCAGGCTTAGGGAGTATGTAGTCAGTATCATGGATAGCTATATTATTTTAAGGCTTACGACCCCTCAACGAACGATATGATAAGAGGTAATCACTATGTCCTTTTTCCTTATTATTTAGAAATTTGTAGACACTATTTTTATGTACTCTTTTCTTTCCTCTCTTTCTTGAGGTTTAAATGGGGTGATGTGAGGCGCCGGTGTAACCCTGTGTGAGTGTTATTCGATGAAGCATCAAATTCAGAAAGAATATGGGTTCTTCCCCCATTGAGATTTGTTTTTGAGACGCGAGCATAATCATGAGGGTGATTTAGTGCCTCCCTAAGAGAAAAAAGACTTGGTCATTCAAGGGGAGGTTGTGTGATGGATTTTTTCAGTAGGTCATTCCATTTCTAGTAGAGTTTTTCAGCTTGAACCTTTTTTGGGATGTGAGTAGTGTGTGTTGTGGAGTTTCTGGTTTGGGTTTACTCTCCTTCCAAGAGTGGAGAATAGGCATGGGGGTATTCAACATGCCTTCCATGTCCATATTCTCTTGGTTGGATGAGTTTACTCCCCTACATTTTTGGTTGGTTCCCTTATGTTCTTGGCATCAACCTTGAGACAGTGACATAAAATTAGCAAATATAGGTTGGGAAAGTTGAGACTCCATGAACAAATATACGCGACTCCCTACCTAGATATGGAAGTTTTCGTCTTCAACTTGTTGTTATGGAGGCACTAACTTATGGTGGCCATTTTTTGTGATATCTTTCATGACTAGATGTCCTTAAGAGTTTAACATGATGGATTTTTTGAACAGGGGAATCACATCATCCTTTTTCAAAGAATAATATTGATTTTTTTCTTGATTTTAGAGGAGTTGATGATGGAGTATAACATTTATACATTGGATATAAATCTCAACGTAGAGAAGATCCAAGTGTAGTCTTAGTATCCCAACCACTGTTATTAGTTTTCACATTTCAAGGATGAAGATCTTTGAAGAAGGGAATAATTTAGAGACATTGTTCATTCCGTGTAACTCTTTGGAATATTCCAAGTAATGGTTTTAGATCCAGGAACCATGATGATATGTTCCTTAGAGGCCCTATGAGCTTGGAAATAATTTTGTAAAAATCTTAAATATATTTTATATTACATGCATGTGTTTTTTCTGAAAAAGTATAATATATCTTAAACGGAGTCTTATATCATAAATATAAGACCATGGAAAGGTCTGGAACATGATATTTACCCTAGTTGTGACATAAAATGTGTTATAAAGGGACGTTTGGACCCATCTCTCATTGGAGACGTGTTTAATGATTGAATCAATTAATTATTTAATTAATTATTTAATGTTTCATCACAATGGATATATTTATTCATATATCTCCCAGGAATATATTGTCAGGGTTATCTCATATTTTCTTGAATATGCTTTTGAGAGCTTAACCCTCTACCCTTATAGTTAATGATGAGAAAACCATAGATCAAGATGAATCCAAGAGTGATGAATCAACAGATCTCCGCCTCTGTTGGCTAGTACATTCTTCATCAAAAAAATCAATCTAGATGTAAGACATTTATTTTTTTTGGTTTCTAACTTATTTTTAATTAATCTAGCATGATTCTTGAATCATCATTGATTTCATAGAAATTTCCAACTTTCACCTGAGCCCCATATTTTATTAGTTTTTTATTATAGATATTCATTTTTGGTTCTAATAATAATATATCAAACCCAATCCGAATAATAGTCGAAGTTCATTCATCAATTTTTTTATCATTCTTCTCTCCCACAATTATTTATCCATTATTTTTCGTTAATTATTTTGGACAGTTGTTTAACAAAGTCAAAAAAATAACTCATTGCATAATCAATCATTTTTGTAACAATTTGTTTCCCCGTATATCTATGTTCATGATCGAGATCAGTCGATTTTTTGAAATATGATGGTGGATATGACAGATAGATACTCTTTGAGTGCATTTTGACATGAGGAAATGATATGGTTTGATGTGGAAGTAGAAATGGATATGCGATCAGATTGAGTTATTTGGGTTTGGTTGGATGTGCGGCAGTTGCAGGAGGCATGATGAATCCCTATAAATGTTGGTGGGGGCACCTTGCGATGGAAGATCCCTATGAGGGGCGGGAGATGGTGAAGTACCAAGGAAGCCAACATCAATAGCCAGTGGAGATTGATGGAGAGGCAGTGCCAATGGTGGATGACGATGAGGCAATGATGTGGTGGTCCTACATGGTGGAGTCCATTGGTTGGTTGTGGGGAAAGTTCTTTATGTGTGTGATTTCTGGGATGTCATGTGTAGCAGAGTTGTGTGCAGACCTGTGGTAGGAATTAGTGTTATAGGGTGTGAAAACCGTAGAAGAATAATATTATAGAAGGGATAATGTGGAATAAATAATAAATAAATTTAAAAGATAAATAAAAAGAAATAATTTGGAGTGGGGCACGCTGGGCATGGAGGACAAAATGGGGGTATGCACATGATTCATCCTCCAAATTTACATTATTATTGTTAATAAAATAATTATATTATTATTATTATTATTATTATTATTATTATGAAAGCATTATTTCCAAGTTAAATCCTCTATACGATGTCAGTTTGATACATCGTATACGGAATTGTGACCCTAAACGTTAGACACGGATCATGGATTGGGTGAAAAAAATGCCTAAGAATAATAATAGTATTATTATTATTATTATGAAATATAGTATCTAACACAGCTTCTCCATACGATTTCTATTTAATGAACCGTCAGTGGCACCATGACGCTAAAATTTATATGACATTTTCAATATTAATTTCAGGTTTTTAATTCGGACACGTGGCCCGGGACCACAAGATGCCATTCGAGGGTGATGCAATGAAATGTGACTATTTCACTGGGTGTCTGATTAAGGCTATTGAATATCCAATTTTGAACATTTTTCTTTGAAGATCGCAACAATGTGATCTGTTTGTCCATGTGAGGCCATTTAAGATCCATTTTAGTGAAATTACATTTCTCCCTTAAGAATGATGATGAACCATGTGCATTCGTCAGTATTTTGGTCGAGACATGTCATGTAGTACCCTTATGTATCTTATAGTACTACATGGTTAGAAAAAAATGGGATGGAAAGGATCTAGCCCGACATCTGTACGGGACCACATATTGTGTGGGTCCCTTACATGTCACGCACTCCATTATAAATCTCCAAGATTTTGTATCTCTTTCATTTGGACATGGATTTTGGCTTGTGAGTAGTCTATCTTGAGTGATTTTCTATGTAGAACATGATGGTTCTTTTAGTTGTGGATTTTGGGATATGATGTGATACATTCTAATCATGACACATTGAGGTGACACCTAATGACAACAACATAGAGAATCTCTAGATCCATAAATGGATTACCCTCAATCTAGGCACGGTAGTGGAGTTCCCCTATGGTTATTCTAGGAATACCCTCTAGTAAGACTAGGTAGAGGCACTCCCCAATGATCATTCCATGTTACCCTATAATAGGACTGGGTATTGGAGTTTCTCGACATTCCAAGCTTACCCTCCAACTAGGATGGGTAGTGGCATTCCCTAATGGCATCTTCCAGGAATAACCCTCCATCTAAGATGGGTAGTGGAATTTCCTTGATGAATCACTAGTCTTACCCTCCAGTAGGACTGGGAAGTGGTGTTCCATGGTGACCTTCATGAGTGGTACCCTCTAGTTGGATGGGAAGTGGCATACCTTAGTGACAACTAGAGTAGGACCCTCCTATCATACCAGAGTGTGGGTCCTTCATACTTATTCTAAAGACATAGAGTGTAATCCCCTTATCAGTATAGGTTGTGGGTCCCCTACATGGAAATTTCACCCCCCCCCCTTCGATGGTGTGTCACATTGATGATATTTAGTTTGATGTCTCATTGGACTAAGGAGAAAGGGAGACACTTTCCCCACTGAGACATATCCTTGTGTTGTGACCAAAATCCATGCATGTGATTCAGTACCGCCCTAAGCAGATACTATCAAGAGGAGTTGATTGAGTCTCTTAGACTAGGGTTTTTTGGGAAGACGCATGAGGTGTTGGGAATCATAGATGGATTTACTTTGGAACTATTGGTTACTCATATTCTTGGGATGAGATGGGATATTTAGATCCCCTTACTCCATCATTTGAGATTCTTTAAATATATATATATATATATAAATCCTTTTTTTAGTACCCAATCCTTGAGTTTTTTGTTACTCTACATCCAGGAGCGACAGAGAAGCATTTTTTTTTCACGTGCTTTCTATGTCTAGCTTCTCATGGTTGGATGAGTCTACTCTCTTATTATAAGTTGCGAAGATTTGATGAGAGGTTCATATTCTCACTATTTCAACATACTTTTGTTTGAAAAAATTTACATTAACTCTCTTGTTTGGTTAAATTATATGCTTTTATTATACCTTGTTCTATCTACTATTTTCCTCTTCATTTATAACTCTTACAGCCCCTCCCCCACACAAACACACCATTTTTGGGGGATTATATTGGGTATATATATACTCACCCTTAAATGGGATTCTCCCAAAACATGTCATGTCTTTTGTAGATGACAGACATGTTGATCGTGACTATTGAGGATCATAGGGATACTGGGTTTTTGGACTACATATGGTGGTCGTAGCTTGGGATTTGGGAGCTATACTATCTCTTAGTTGTTTTATATTTCTAGTTTTGTTATGTTGGGAAATATTTATTATATGGAATTTATTTTTTCTAATTACCTTTTATTTTACACTACCATACATTTGTATTTCCTTGCGGTTCATGCATGTCTGGTTTACTTTATAGTAGTGGTACATTTTTTCTACATTCCCTCTACCCATTTGCATTTAGTTAACGGTGTGTGTGTGTGGTTGTACAGGTTCTTAGGCAAACGCCCCCTAGTTTAGTTATGTCTTCGACACTTACACAACCCCCTAGCCTATGGGGGTAGGTTGCGATGGTTTTTTTCCCAAGCCCCGGCATGGTTCAGGTCATGAAAATAATAACATATATTTCTAATGAATTTAAATTTGTGATAAACAACCCCTTAACTCGTTTCCCCACCTAGTCGAATTGATTTTAATATTGTGTTAAAAAAACATAAATATCTTTATATTCTATTTCAAAACATTATAATATAAATTAAATTTTATAAATTTCATTTCTAATTATTATCTACATGATTATTATCTATTTAATATATATTTTAATATCAAGAGTGAGTAATCCTGATTATTATGAACTAGTTTCGTAACAGAGGGGTTTTCCTTCGATATTTTTAAAAAAATTACATCATTACCAGATAATAAAACTTGTTTTAAATGATTTTAAATTATATTTATGGAGTTATAATTTCATTATATGAGTGTTTTATTAGTCTTTATTGTATATTAAATTGGTGGTTATAATGTTTTTGTGGTATATATCCAAATAGTGTTCATATCATACTAAATGATATTAGTATTAATGTTACTGTATGAGAAAAAAAAGACATTATTAACTTCTTCTTTTTTCTATATCACTTGTAATAATGTTCTCAAAGTTATAAATGATATAATTTTTCATAATTTTCAAAGTATACGGTTATATGGGCCTTAAAATTAACAAACTATAATAAATTAATGATTGTGATTAAAAAATAGTAGTATTTAAAATTTATATCATTATTTTAGAATTATAATGAGGTTATTGTGAAAATTTTAATGCAATGAATCATTTGTTATAACATTTTAATAAATAACATTCAAATTAGATTAAAAAAGATATGTTACCTTGTGGGTGTGGTAGTCGACACAACATAGTGTTAACCTTTACTTTTCTTGATTAATTAGATTTAAAATAGTGAATTATAATTTTTTATTTTATAATCATAATTATTATATATATCTAAAAATTATTCTTCAATTTCATCCTTTAATCACTGAATATTGGCGGTTTTAATAATAATGTAAGTCATCGCTTCAGGGAGGCATTAGTGCACACGATGCAATGCACGAATGATGATTTCACTTTCATAATAGAAAAGAAGAATTGTGCTTAATAGTTATCCAATTAACATAATAAAATAAAATATATAGTAAATATTTACTACATTATATAGGAAATATAATTTTATATTTGTGTGATATAGAGTGATGTGGGTGCAGGTGTGGGGAGCTCTGAGTTTTATTATACTCATTCTGAATTATTTTTAAATGTCCTATGTTATTTTTTTTAAATACCGCTCCAAGGCGGCATCGAAAATGCCTCCTTTTCCCTCAAACACTATTTTTTTATATTTTAATTTTATTTTTTATATATTTAAAATTTTAATGTTTTATTATTATGTTCATATGGTAATATATATATATATAACTTAATGTTTCAACATAATTTATCTTTTATTCAAGTATGTGACTTTTCTAGACAATATAATATAAATTGTAAGACAAATATGAATGAAATATTAAACATCGATCAAACATATAACATTTAGTTAAATAAATATAAATTCTTAAAAAATGTTGGTGAAAAATTATTTATAAGCTTTCTAATCCACCTACTCGAAACATAAAAATGTTTCAAGTACATGACTTTATTGACCAGTATAATATAAAATATAAGACCGATATGATTGAAATTTTAAATAGTGCTTAAACATATAACATGTAGTCCAAAATAAAAATAATATCTTAATAAATCTTGGTGAAAATTTATTTATAAGCTTTCTAATCCACCTACTTCAAACGTAAAATGTTTCAAGTACGTGACTTTTCTAGCCTATATAATATAAACTATAATACCAATATGAATGAAATTTTAAACATTTCTTAAACATATAACTAATAGTACAAAATAAAAATAATTTCTTAAAAAATACATTTGAAAAATTATTTATATGCTTTCTAATCCACCTACTTGAAACATAAAAATGTTTCATGTACGTGACTTTGCTGGCCTATATAATATAAACTATAAGACTGATATAAATTAGATTTTAAAATTTTCATAAAGATATTATTATTAGTCCAAAATAAAAATAATTTCATAAGAAATATATATATATAATTATTTATAATCTTTCTAATCCACCTACTTGAAACTTAATAATGTTTCAAGTACGTGACTTTGTAGCCTATATAATATAAACTATAAGACCAATATGAATGAAATTTTAAATATTGCATAAACATATAACTAGTAGTTGAATTTTTTTTTATTTATATGGGTCTTATAGATTATTTTGTATAGGGTTTCAATGTCAAGTAGGTGGCTTAGGATCCTCCTTGACATTCATTCTTTTCACTATCACTTATGAGATACATTTCTTATATTCCTTTCATTATGATTTATTTATCTTATTTATGAAACTCTTTATTTTCAACAACTTTTTAGATGATTAGGTATCTTTTAAATTTTATTTACATTGTTTTTATACTGTAGATTATTTAATCTTTTAAAGTTATTTACTTGAAATTTACAAATTATTTCAATGTTTCAAGTTGTCAACTTTTAAAGCTGTCAAATATAAATTGTGCCTAAAATATAAATAAAAACTGAAATATTGGATAAACATATAAGAAGAGCTAATAGTAATAATAGTATTTTGATTTTAGTAGACATAAAACATGTAAGAAATTGTACAATCAATGTCTATGTTTGTGGCGAGGAGATTTCGTCTCACATGGTGGTATGCGAATAGGATTTCCATGTCGTGTGCGTAGTGGAGTCTGATGACCTAGAGAAGGCTGATCCTCGGGCACTGGAATGTCGAATGGCACATCCTCAATATGTGTGTAATTGGGTATAGCTATCAACTGCATCTCAAACTACCCTCTGGATCCTTTTACCACTATGGTGGTAGAAGGACCTTCCCCCATCGCAGTGGGGAACCAAGCCAGCGATGGAGCTATACCCCAAGACGGTGATGGATAAGGAATCCAAGGATTCAATGGATCCCAATGTTGCGAAGGATTTGGAACCCAATATGGAGAGAACTGCAGATATCATGTTAGGAAAGACGGATACGATGCCACCTGAGGCACATCCTAAATCAGCTGATTCTGGATTCCTAGAGGGCCGACCTCGGCCTGTGAAACAGGTGAGGCCTCACGTGCAGCACGACGCTGTCTAGGTCGTCGTGATCGTGGCACATCAACACCAGTAACAGCAACATGTTTTTCCTATAGGGTATGAACCTCCTCTCTCCGAGCCGGATGTGCGCAGATGCTCCCAGAAAGTGCACGAAAAGATTCCCTCGCCTCCAGCTCTGTAGCATGGATGGTTGACCAGCTAAAGACCCCCTCCTCCTCTTCATCACTCATGTGAACAAGCTGCTCTGTGTGACTTCCATGTAAATAGAGTCAAATTGAATTAGAAAATAGTTCAATAAACAAAACAAATGGAAATTTATTGACTTATCATCCTCTGCATATCTATGCTTGGTGGGGGTAAAATACAGTATAGACTTTAGTCTATACCATGGAGCATAGTCAACCTGCTCTGAAAGAGAGAATCGATTCATAGGAACACCCTGAATACGAAACTCTACACGTCTGTGCTATCAGTCGATAAAGCTGGCATGTACTCGGGACCAGTCATCATCCAGCCTCCCTGTCAACTTCATCCCATGAATCTAGTCGAGGTTGATGTACATGTAATGCCTTTCTTGAAACCACTCTTGAAAGGAGTGGTGGAAGATTAATTGTAGGTCGAGGTTGATGTATAACTAATTCATTTCTTGAAACCTCCTTTCTAACTTTAGTTGATCTCTCCTCATTATCACTGTTGTCACCATCTGATCCGTCATTACGAAACTCCTAATCGGATGTTGGATTGTCATGTGTATCCAGGAGATCGTCTAGGTTGTCCTCTTCTGCTGCATCATTTGAAATAGGCTCAATTTCATGGGGTGGACTGTCTTCAAACACTCTTGTAATTCTACGTCTTCGTACAACTGTACATTGTTGTTGTACAGTAGCAACATCAACATATAACTCTATCATGGTACCATCTGACCGTTGAGAAAATAAATTAATTGCTTGGACCCACTGCGCATCAGCAACCAATGGACATGCTAGATGTCACGGTGTTGTCGGGAATTGAAAATCTCTATAACTCATAGACTTGATCTCTTGATCGGGTCTTAGATTTAAGGAACCACGAATTCTCTCTTGAAGGTCACTTATGGATACCCAATCAGTTGTACTATCCACCGGTTTTGGTTGTGTACTATAATAAGCTCCTTGCTCAGTTTGAATAACATCATCATTGCAATACACACAAGAAAACATGACTCACTACGTCAAAAATGTTTCTTTCATCAGAATTATGATATTATAACAAATATTAATAGTTAATTATAATTAACTAATCATATGTATTCATTTTTAATACTATGTTATCATTAATTAATCTAAAATTAATCATTACTAATAGTAAGTATTATTTCTAAACTATATATAACTAACTAAACTACTTAATACATAACATCATTAATTACTAATAAAAACTTTTTTAACTAATCGCTCATTCTTTAATCCCTAGTTACTCAATATTAAGTTATTCTTTAATTATTTATTCTTTAATCCTTAATTATATTATATTCATTAGTTATTTATAATTAACTAATCATAAGTATTCATTTTTAATCCTAAGTTATCATTAGTTGGTCAATAATTAGTCATTACTAAAAATAAGTATTATTTCTAAAGAATATATAACTCATTAAAAAACTAAAACAGATTTAATTACTAATAATAACTTTCATTCATTAATGCTTTTTTCCTTATTTCTTTCTATAACATCATAATTATCATTTTATCATTGATAAATATACTAATTCAATTTCTTTTTTCTTAGATATTGTAATAGTTTATAAAAAAAAATATGAATCATCTTAAGCATATCCCCTGTGAGTGTCAAACTAGGAGTGAAGCATGACCCGTTGTTGTGTACCAGGATACTCTGAGTTAAGCCCGAAACTCTTTGTCGGTGTTTTCACACCTAGGTACATCTGTTCCAGATTCATCCACTTGTTTGTATCCAGACATGGATTTCATTTCTTAGATAACCACATAATCTTTAAACTACCAAAATTTCAAAATACTTAATCATAAGTTAATCCTAAGTTAATCTATACTTAATCTATACTACTAACAATCAGTATTTCAAACTATATATAACTAATTACGGATCCTAATAAATAAAATATTAAGTACTACTTGAAATACTTAAAAATAAAATGTTTATAACTAAAAATAATTCAATTAAATAAATAAAAAATATTAAATTAAATAAATAAAAATTCTTATAAATTATGATTCTCAAAAACCCGCACAGAAAATGAATTTTTTTGAGAGAGACTGAGATAATTTAGGAGAGATAAAGGCAAAAATTGAGTGAGAAGAAGGGCTGCCCTTTTACGGGACTCTAAGGACTAGGCGGCGCGAGGATCAAACCCCATGGCATTGTTGATGTCTAGGATTTCTATTATCCATGTTGCTTCCTCACTACAGGCTGGTGTCGAAGGCCTCGGTTGCGGATGGGTCTTGGAGAAAAATGAACATGCCGGAGGCTTCGGCTCGTGTGGCAAAGGTCCTCCCCCAGCGATCCACTAACTCTGGTTATCACCATTTCGCAGACATTCTGGGCTCAGATCTGTCTGAATTTCGTTTGATGTCGACTGGATTGTGCAGTGCACAGGCGGTGAAAGACGGTGGTCTCGGATCTACGGAGATGATGGCTATAGATCATAGATCTCTGGAGGATCCTGCGGCGGTGGTTGCTGGAGACCCTAGTTCAACGCTGGTTCTTGTGGTGGAAGTTTCGGGCTCGAATCTGTCTAGATCTTGTTGGACTGGTTTGCCTTCGACTGGATTGAACAATGCAAAAGCGGTGGTGGATGGTGACCATGGACCTGCGACGATGATTATGGACGAGGATCATAGATATATGGTGGGACCCTCGGTGGTGGTGGCTGGAGGCTCTCAAACCTCGGCGGTGTCTCCTTCGGTGGAGAATACCGATATAGGCAGTGTGACCATGGTGAAGCAGGTAGCTCGAAATGTCTCCCATCGTTCAAAACCACCTATTTGGGTGGAAGATGTAGAAAATATGAGGAAATCTGAAAATTTACAAGCTGGGTAGAGGATAAAATTTGGTATTGCAGTAACTGATCAGGATTTCAGTAGATGATTCTTTGCGCAGGTGAAAAATGTTGTTCTGGAGCGTACAGTAAAGAAAGGCGACACTTCCCTGGTGATTTCTAATAAAGAGGATATTTTTGACAGATTTATGATCTGTGAGTACTCTGTTATTTCTCGGCTGGTTCTTCCCACAGGAGCATGGTCCTGGAAAATTTATGATTTAGTCCGGAAGTTGTCCTCTATATGGGTTCACTGATTGGAGATGTATCCCCATGGGGCGGGGTTTTATTTGCATCATTTTCCCCTCGATGATCTAAAGCATCGAGCTTGGGGGATGACTCAATTTCTTTTAAACCAAGTATGGTTTGTTTTCAAGAGTGGGATTTTCGTTTCAATCCATTTCCCATAAAAAATAATAAATCTCAAGGCTGGATCAGGATTATATGTTTGAATTAGATCTTGTGGAATCCCAAGATCATGTTTGATATAGCCTCTACGATGGGTATTTCGATCAAAATGGATACCAAGGCTACCAAATTTGATCATTATATGAGGATCTTGGTGGAGATTTACTTGAGTTCTTGCTTGATTAATAATGTTGTTTTGTCGGCATTGGATGATAATATCTCTTTAAAAGTGGAATATGAGAGACTTCCTTACTTCTGTTTAGAGTGTCAAATTATTGGTCATATCAATGATCAATGTCACAGGAATGTACTTTTTTCATTTTTTTCTTTAAAGGGACATCATGAATCTTCTTGCAGGAAGAAATTGAAAAAAAAAATTACACATAATAATGTGGACATCATAGGAAATACTGTTGACAAGGGAAATGTGCGTACTAGTTCACCTCAAATGGATAAGGAGTTGTCTTCGAAGATGAGGCAGGTGGCCCGTGAGTCAGAGATGGCCATGATACTGGTGCCTGAGCACAATGAATGTGCTAATGTAAATCAGGGAAATCTTAATCCGGGTGTGATTTCTAAAATGGATTAGTGTCTGTAGGATTTCTCTCTTGTCATCGAGGGGAAACAAAACACAAGTGTGGTGGGAGCATTTCAAGGATTCGAGAGGAAATAAATAAGTTGAGGGAATATCAGGGTATTCGTGAATGATGGGAGGATATTGAGGATGATTCTCCAAAAAAAATCATCATTTAGGCAGAAATTGTCCCAAGGTAAAAATGTTTTGATTGATAATGAAGGGGTAAATATCAATACCCCCCATAAATGCAACTCATGCCTCTTTTAAGGATGCATTTATACATGGGAAGGAAATGGTGATTGACATTGAGGGATTTACTCCCGACCCTTTGAAGAGAATACCACGAAAGGACTATTCCAATATACCACAAACGGTATCTACTTGATATTCTTCCAAAATATCAAACTAAGCCAGTGTAGGAATCTCGAAGATCTTCGATACAGGTAAATCCCAATCTGAGTGGGAAACTGTTGATGACTCTGAGTATGGAAATGACATGTATTTTTATGATATTTGACATTTCTTTTGTTTGCGGATGAGGGAATGCCCCTTCGTTTGACCTCCCTCACTTCCTATGTACTTTTTCATTCATTTTAATAAATGGTCAAAAGCATTCCTTCTGACTAGACTTGTTGTGTATAATATTATATTTTGGATGGTAGGAAAAAAGGGAGAAATTTATGAAAATAATTACTCATCTGGAGGAATTATCCTTTCCATTAGAATACCCTTTGGAAAATGAGGACATACAAGAACAATTTTGAGACCTTAGGCTCAACTAAAAACAATATCATTTAAGGTAAAGGATATGTAGTAGTTTTTCAAGAGGTAGTTGAATTTTGAGGGTGGTCTTAAAGGGGTGCTGAGAGGACTCTTTTGTAACTAGTAGAATTGTTTTTTTATAATCATTTCAAATTTATATTAATAAAGAACATGTTTCACTTGTAAAGAAGACTATAAAACGGACAATAATGGAGTGGGATGTGAGATAAGGGTAATAATTCCACAATAATTCTTTTTAAACATGTTTTTAAGTCCTTTACTCTTTGATTTTTCACTTTTATAATTTTTGGATTTACATTGGTAACTAATTTTTACATAAGTTATTTACATTGAATTTGTAAAAATAAAAGTTACCAAATTAACTAATTTAGAACTATAAATTCAAAATTTGAAATCCATTTTATTAGATGTAATTTCAATTTGTAAGAAAATTTTCTTCTTAAATTTTTTCATATAACGTTTCAAACCCCATTTTTTGGAAAAGATAATTTTTAAGCATAAAAAGTATTTATAGGGTTTAATTATCGGTGTAATTTATTTTCATTATATAAATTTATTATTAAAAATATAAAACATATGTGGCCTTAATATTAATAAAAAACAAATATTTGAGAAAAAAATATTTAATTAAATTAAAAGAAAAAAGTGTTTCATATATTGGTAGATATTACCTATGCAGTTAAAAGTAGGTTTCAAAAATTCATAAAAATATTTCAAAATTTACGGTTTAACTCTTTCATAAATAATTAATTATTAAAAAAGTATAATTTTTTCTAATACACATAATTCTTGATATTGTCATAAAATCTATGATATTAATAAAAAATATATTTTTAATTAGTCACCTGAAAAATCAATTATTTATGAAAAATATCAGCAATAATACATAAATTACTTTTGAAATTCTATATTAAAGAATAAATGTAATTTCAAAACACTGATATCTAGGAATTTATATATTTAGTAAAATAAATTAAAATTAAAAATATTAAGGAATACCAGTTTTATTGAAAAATGATGTTTTCAAACCTTAATTGTTTGTAATATTATTTCACATCAATTACAAATATAATAAATATTAGTATATTAGTTAATATATTTTTAAATATTTTAACAATAATCATTCAAATTTCACTAACATAATTTATCAACACCTTAAACAATTATTTGATATTAAACAATTTTTTAAATGTTACATAATATTAATTATTTATACTCTAAATATAATAACATTAAATTTATTAATATAATATTTTTTTTATAAGAGTTTTCTTTATCTTATAATTTGTTAATAATATTAATATAATATATTGTGGCTCATTTTATATCATTTTCTCATGTGATACAATTTGTCAAAAATCATATTAATTTAGAGAGAATTATATTTAAAAATCTTGAGTAATTTCGTGTCTTAATAATTATCTGAATTTTGTAAGACTTTGTATAGATATAAAAATGTTTTTTATTTTCTGAAAAAAATGATATTAAGGTATAATTTATAATTATTATAAACATTTCTAAAGGCTTTTTCAATATTTCATTAGGATTTTGTATTATTTGTGGATTTTTTATGATAAAGGTATATTTTATAAACTATGTTGATTTCATACCACTGAACTAAATTTCATAAGTATATACTATGAAAAATTAGTAAAGTGTAAATTTTATTGCTGAATAATGTATAGGTCATTCCCTTTTTTATTTTTAGTGAAGGCTTTGTATGATGACATTATGGATGAGTTATTCATTGACGTCCTTCCAAAATTTGTTTATTGGGATTATAGTAATCTTTCCATGATGGATATGAATGTATTGAGATTAAAATATGGTTATTTTGTAGTGTTGATAATGATTTGAAGATAATTTAGGGATATTGATAGAGATCATAATAGTAATTAGTGTTATTCATGGAGCGGCTTCAAGAACGGGAAAGTTATTAATTCTATATTATCATAAACAATTCAGTAAATAATGAAGAATGAAACTGATGGATTTTATAGAGGTGTCAATACCATGATTTATTGGTAAGATTGTAGAGATTATGTATCTTTATAAATGTGAATTTATTGGTGTTGTGTTCTTAAAATTTTCATATTCTAGCGTGTAAATTATCATTGACTGTATTGGAATGAATAGAAAAAAATATCAGTATTGTTATCATTGATTTTTACATATCAAATTTTTTTATAATTTTTTTTTTTGAAAAACTCTAGTGAATAAAAGTCGAGGAAAAATAGAGAGGGTTCATCCATACTACTATTGAAAACCTTCATGTGAATGGTAGACATATAGAGTGTAGAAAATGGAGAATAGAATAAACATATAAATCTATATTTGAGGAAGATAAATTATAAAGTTTAATTACACCCATGCTTCATAAAAATATATTATATAACCAACATATAACCACTTTTTTTTGTAACCCTTGACCCAAAGTAGTGCATGAGTATTCATGAAACATAATTATTTCTAGTATCAATAGTTTTTTGTTTCTATACATTTTTAATACCTATAATGGATAGAATTAACTCTTTTTAAATCAATATACTACTCACATATTCTCATGAAACTAACCCTTTTGGATGAACCAAGTAAAATACATGTTTCATTTCATTTACATTCATTATCAAAAATATGTTTATGTTTTTGGTGAATGAAAGAATAATATTATAATTTATAACATAATTTCTGGATTTTTTTTAAAAATAATTAAAACATAAAAAAACACATGATTTGCAACTTCTTTTATGGGTTATTAGTATATGGGTTGTATCATAATTTTTTTAAAATGTTTCAAATAGAACACCATAGGTGAGCCCTCAAAAATGTTATATTAAACTAAATATTCATTCCTTAAATATGTGAAGAAATAAGATGAAGTGATCTATATTGGATGGGATAAATTAGTGGATAAAAGGAATAAACTTTTCATAAGAGATCATGTTAGCAGTCTAGTACAATAGGTCATGTGTCAATATGTGGCCATCAGAGTTTATATAAAAGGAATTATGACATATTTTTATTGTTTAATGATGTAGAAAATGGGGATGGAGAAAAGTAATGATGTAAAACTATGAGTTTCATAACATAGGTAGTAGAAAAAAAATATAAAGGTATATGATTAAAGATAAGGGAAATTTTTTATATATAGAATCTTTTCTCATTACATTGAATATATAAAAGAATTTATTGCAATTTGTGGAACTTGGAATCTAAATCTGACACTATAGTGACCTTATGGCCCAAATGTTTTTAATTTTACATTTATTTAAATATTTATCCCCCCACTCCAATGAAAAAACACACTATAAAATAGATGTTTAGGATTTACTAAATTTTCTAAAGTTGAATTTCATTCTACAATCAAACCCCATCAATCTATAATCATGTGTATGCTATGAGAGTAATATACTCAAACATCACTTTGAATTTCCATAATTTAAGATTAATTTAATATATTATTCTATATGCAACACAAAATTAAATAGAAACTATCATATTTTAATATAAAATATTTATTTAATAATAATGTAACGAAATTATCGAGGATAAAAGAAAGTAACCGTATTATGAAATATATTAAGAAAAATAAGTAAATGTAATTGGCTAGAGGAATTGTAAATTTTGATGCCCATTTATCCAAGATTGGGAATATAGTTTATTCATTATCAGTTTCTAATAACCAATCCCAAGTAGAAATCAAACAATTATGGTACGAATGAATTCTTATGTGAGATAATTTGATGCTCGTGGAAATACCAATTTGATCTATGCTAATAGAATCATTATCCTTTACTCCCATAAAAGCATACATTATGATTAGATCATAAAAGGATAACCTAAGGGGATATGAAACTATAAATTAGTATTATATAATTAGTTATTAATTAATATTATAAGAAAATTATCTCATGTATTTTATCTATTTCACATTTTAACATTTATATGGAAACATTTATTTTTCTATATTTTTTTTATATTTCACATTTGAAAACAAAATTTATAAATTTTATTATCTGAATCAGATAAAACTATTGTAATTTTTTAAAAATATTTTTAAAATTATCATATGATGAATTTTTGTGATTTTACTTAAAATAGAAGTTTTTATTGTAATAGTTAAAAAAAGAATTTTTCTAAAACCAGAAATTTATACATATTCATAATAAAACAATGAATTAAATGTTTTTTAAACATTTATTTACTATATATATATATATAATTATTTTAAATTAGTGGAAATGACTATATTGTATTTATAAAACCCATGTTTATAGTTATGTTGTGAAGGTTAGTGTTCAGAGTCTTTCATTCACTATGGTGTGTTGGGAGAAATGAGAGTCTAGGATCAAAGTGAAGAATGGTATATATTGATCACATATTTTTTAGGATTGAGTGAAATATCTACTAGTGTATCTTAGAATTATCATCATGTTTTGTGGATTAAATATTGATTAGAAGGTTACTCTCATGATTAGCCATTATCCCAAATAAGGGAGGTGGGTGTAGATTGTGGTGGTGGGTTAAATGGAATCCTCCAATTCCATGGTTGAAACTGGATGTTTTTTTGGCTTGTGTGTGGTCATTTAGATTAAATGAGGTGGTCTTGTTCATGATAATATGTGTTCAATGATCTTTTCCTTTATAACTTATTATAAAAAGGGTCATTTAATTAGTGTAGAAGCTGCAAATTTTTCTAGACGTACCTCTTTATGATTTCATTAACACATTGTTATCTTAGAGGTTGAATTGGATTTAAATCAAAGGTTTGTCTTCCATGTATCAAGAAATCTTACTCATGGGAGATGTCTTACTTCATTTGGAAAAAATTGAAATCATTGGTCCCGGCATGGAGGTTGTGCATAATTGGAGTGAAGGGAACATTGTAGCTAATTCTCTTTCCAATAAAGGGAGATCAAAGGAATGTATTGTTTTAAATTCTACAACATGGACCTTATAAAATAATTTAAAAAAATTATATAGTCTTATTAAAAATTTATTCTCTTCCTCTATCCTTCTTGAGTATAGTATTTTAATAATAAATAGTTAATTTTCAGTCAATAATAAATATAACAAAGAACACATAATGGTGAAATCTATGTTTTTTAACATACCAAGCTTTTTGTATATAAAATTTTGTTATATAAAAAGTAATTTAATTAAATGATAATTTGAATTATATTAAATTGAGATTTAATGATTTTCATCACACAAATATTTCTTAATATGGGATATTTTATTTTTTTTGTAAAACAATTGTTACTTGCGTAAATACTAGATTCCCCAGTAAAAAAGGTAAAAAGAAATTATAAAATATTAAATAACATAAATCATGTGGTAAATAAATTGTTTTGGATTTAAATAGTTAGCATCACACCACACTCCATTATTTCAACATTTTGGAGTCATTGATGCTTGAATTTTGTAATGATATCATCAAAAAGTAAATGGTATTCATAAAATTTCCATTTTATTCACCTATAAAAGTAGATAATGTATAAATTTTATATTGATCCACCTTCCCTTAATAATATCCTTGAACCCCTGACCAATTTTCTTCTCATATAATTTTATTGGATTTCTGAAATCTACTGGTCAACACAAGTTATCCAATGTCCCTTAATTCTATAGATTTCATCAAGAGGTTGTTCAGGGTCTCGATTTAAGTATTACTTACTCCTTACCATTTCTTTTTGATATTTCTCTTCAAAACCCACCATTTACAATGCAATATAATTATATAAATATCTTTATTATACTTAAGATTTATCATATTATGTTAACAACCCATATTTTCTTCCCATAATCTTAGGGGAAAAAAAGAACAATGATCATGTGTTGTGTGGTCTACTAACTCCACAAAGAGTCATATTCTATTATTAAACACTACATATATTCCCTAGTTATAAGGATGGAATTAAAGAATAAAATTCATATATTTAATATAATTAGGAATATGAAAATAAAAATTATTAAATACATTCATTTCTTCTCATTCATTATGAATGGAAAATGTTAACCATGGATCACATGGACTATCACCTCCAAAAAGTAAATTTTATTATTTCATCATGATTTTAGATCATAATACAAAAAAAATAAAATATGATTGAAAGAGATAAAAAATAATTAAAAAATATCATTATAATATTTTAATAGTTAAATCATGAAAAACATGTCTTAACCATACCCACTCATCAAATTATGGTTGGTTCATATTGGTGTCGGTCTAACCAATTATTTAAAAAAAGAAAATAAAAGACTACTCTAGATCACTATGGGAATATAAATAACGATGTTATTATAATTTATTAAAAAAATAAGGATATTTTATGGTTCTGAAAGGGTTATATTAGTTATTTAACTTATTATAAATATATATTCTTCAATCGAATGAATTTTAAAAATATGCCAAAATAGATTCAATTTTCCAATAAAATAACAACAACTCTATTAAAATTAGTTAAGTGATTTATAAATAAATATAATGAATCCATTAATCTTCCATAAATTATCTATAAATTATGTCCTTCCGGTAAGGAATAAAGAACTGTATTATTAGTACGAAACTAGTAAAAACCCATCAAGATAACTCACACCTGATATTGAAAATAGTTTATAAAAAACTAATATATATGTTGAGAATGACAATAAATGAATTTAATAAAAGGATAGAGATATGAAAATTGTTATGAAGTTGGTGATATAAAGCTATATTTTTTTGTATATGAGATTCAATCAGATTAGTGGATGTTATGAATTAAAGTAAGAGTTTATTGTATAAAATTTAATTTCATGATATATATTTCTTATTTTAAACAATTATTTTTTTGAATTGTGTATCTACCAACCCTTTAATATTTTGAATAATGATCCACTCATTATAACTGGGTTTTTAGGCATTTTCATTCAAATGTTTTTAATTTCATAAGGGTTTCTTCCACTCAATTTCTGATACATTGGGTCAAATTCTTTCATATAGAAATATAATTTATTATATTTATTTGATCCTTTATTTAATCTATATTAAATTTAATTTCCCATTTTACTATAGATAAATTACTTCTCAGCATCAATTTACACTTTTTTAGAATTTTTTTCTAAAATGTAATCATTACATTGGTACATATAACTCCAATTTATACCAATGAATATTTTTCCATGAGTATAAATTCCATTCCAACAATGTTTTTCATTATTTTTTGGAACCCAAATATAGATTAATTCATATTATCCTATTACATATCATCCCCACATTTCGAATTGAAATCTTATTTCCCATTGAATGAAAATGGTTTTCGATAATAGTATTTTAAAATATTAAAATATTTTACGTATCATGAATATATTCCTTATATTCTACTCCATGTATTATTTATAAAACCATTATGAATTTTTGAATAATACTTTATTGGGGATATCATAAAATTTAACGATTCAATTTATTTCAATTGTTTTCTATATAATGATATTTAAAATGAATTTTCAAAAGGGACTGGGGACATTTTTTATTCTTATTTATTTTTAAAATTAATAAAGTAAACTTAGTTTTTATATGTTTTCAAATAAATATTGTTCCCATAATTTTAAATATTCTATAAAAATTTTCAATGTTTTAGAAAGTAAATTATTTTAGCATTATTCTACGAATTTTTTTAAAGTGGTTTTCATGTAAAATGATCATTTTTATAATTCTTTTCAAAGGAAAACACTACTATTATTGTAAACATATATTTAATATATCTGTTGTTTCTCTACATATGTTTTCACAAATGAGAAACATTAAATATATATAAGATTAATTATCTATTAATAACTTTTTATTACCTAGTTATATTTAGTTTATAACCATAATTTTTTATAATCATTTTCTTCTGTGAATTTCCTATTTTTTATTGAATTTATTGAATAGTGTTATCCTTATTGTCATACAAAGATTAATTTTTATAACTATTAACATAATTGTATAACCATTTTATATTTTTTGTAGATAAATATTTCTTTATTATCGTTATTGAATGATATTGAACTTCAAGGTTACTAAATATATTTTGAGACCTATTTATTTTGCATCGGTTTTCATGTAATGATTATTGTTGGAAATGTAAATGATTTACTTATGTGAATCCATATAAAAATGATATGAAAACCAATTTATTTCGATGTATTTTCTAAGATATTATTAATGAAACTTATTTTCTTCAAATGACTAATTTATGATATGATGGATGATTGATTACAAGTGGTACTCAAGTTTATAGATGATTAAGGATGTGGTCATTTATTTCCCTCCAATGATTTTTTATGAATTTTTAACTCATGAGATAATGATGTGTGGAGATACATGGATTTCATAAAACAAAATGGATGAACAAACATGGGTTAATTTTCAATATAATATATGGAAATTCATTTATTTTTTCACAATGTTACCCTATACATCTATATATGCAAAATAGTTTTTCTTTGGCTTATGAAAGAGTAATGCTCTCATGGATTAATTATTTTGAATCATTTTTTTAAACTTTCTTGATTAATTTTTTGTAATTGTATGACATATTTAATTTATCAAGTTTTATGATCAAGTATTTATTAGTTATGAGTTTCTTATGTGTCTTTATTATAACAATATAATCATATATTAATAATGTATGATTATTGATTGTTATCTATTATGTTCTCTCGTATTGAATTTTTAATTTTAATACTTTCTTATATTCTCATTTCCATTGGTTATAAAGATAATAAGAATGTACTAGGCATCTAAAAGAGTGTCTTATGCAGAAACATTTTGGGAGATGTTGAATACATGTTATGTATTATGCAGCTTCTTTTATTGCGGGTATAATTACCATTAATTAAAGAAATGAGTTTTTTAGTTTTTATTTTTTCTTAATTATATAAAAATATATACATAAAAGGTCATTAGAATTTATTTTAACGAAATATTTTCATTATTTCCTATAATTTAGGTAGTCCCCTATGTGGCGTTCATAGATAATATCACAATAGTGTTTAAATAACATTGGATATTTGGATGTTAGTTAAGGATAATTTATCGGTTGATAAGTCATGCTTGATAATTATTTTAATTTTATACATAACCCTTTTGGTTATTTATTAAAATATTTAATATTTTTTGGATTCATATAAGTAAAATTTAGTGGAACCCCTATGGATAAATATAGAGGATATGTATAATGATACTACAACATCCAGAAATTTTGGTAATGTAGGTATTGTGTAGATTTCATGAAAATTACATACCTATATGGATACAAAAAATTGATATAGTCTCAAGAATAGATGAACCTATGGGTCATAAGCCTCAACAAGGAATGTTTGGTATTAACTCAATCGTCACCTGGAACATGTAAAAGAGGCTTAACATCACACTTATTTTAAATCTCCTAGGGGATATAGTTTTGTTAATACCAATATCGTTATGATACATTATCAAGTTTTTATTATTTTAAATAATTAGGATAAATTTTTTGAGAGAATTTAACATAATGAAATCTAGATTTAACCGAGAGTTATTTAGGTTGAACTAAAAGCTCATGTAATAAATTTGAAAAATATGATATTTTGAGGGTAATATTTTCAGGTTATAACTTATAATAAATCTTTTATGGTGAGAATTATCAGTAGATCATGATTAAATACATTAGTATTTATAAATTAATTAAGACTAAAGGAACCTATTTAAAAATGGTTGTCATGGAAAATAAGAAGAATTTACCAACAAAAACCCTGATGGTATATGACTGCAATTAGAAACCTTATGATTACAAAAAACTATCTATTGAGAATTATTATTATTAATGTGAACATAGTTGATCTTCTGAACACACAGTAAAATATAATTATTGGTTCTCATGATAGTTTAGGTGATGCTAATAATAAAGTAATAAAGAATCAATTTATGTTGTGTAAAAATGTGGGTTTAATACCGAATGAAATATTCCTAAATGAATTATAAGGTGTTTTATTTGTGGTAAAGTAGGTCATAGAGAAAATAATTATTGTGGAAATGTATATAGATCATTGAAAAAGGTAAAAGGAAAAATGATTTCATCCAAAGAACAACTGGAAATTCACTTTCATAAATGTGGGGACCATAGAAATTATCAAATCCGTTGCCCTAATATAATGGTTTCAAGGATTATATGCACTAGAAACATTAAATGAAATATGATCCATATATAACATCATCTATATTAGTGATTTTTAAATATAATTTAGTCTAGGAACATAAATCAACAACTCAAGATCAATTATTATTGCATTCATATCATTTTATTCCTACTCCTATATACATGGTAACGTTTCTAAGAACATGAAATTTAAACCCTAATGACAGGTTATTTAATTTTTAATAAAAACCATTTAGAGTAATGATTGTTATTCCCCAATTGTATAACTCATATTTAATAGATTCTTATAGTAATTTAATTACTATAAAATCATAATATCTCCCATTCATAAAATTTAATGTGATGATTGGAATGTATTTCTGCTCTTAATTTAGAGGCCATGAAAATTGATTAGATTTAAAAAATACTTCTGAAATCAACCATTGATCACCAATTAATACAAATATAACTATAAAATCAAATTTAGAAAATATTCTCTGATTATATTTTTGTATTTGACATAAGTGAATATTATAAAAACAAAACAATGCTTAAATTATGATTATGAGGGAAAATATATGTTCACTAATAATCACAAGGATAGTTATGATGAAACCACATTTTAAATTAAATCAAATTTCATTTCTATCTTATGTACACCCTTAACAATTTCATTAGTTTGGAATAATTAAAATTTTGAGAATGTGATTTATTTATGAGGGTGTAATTTAATTACTTGAAACATCAGTATATTTTCTCCATATGTTAAAATTATGTTGATAAATTATTCTACATCCAATATAAAACTAAAATGAAACCATTATATATTTAAATAATAATTTAGCATTGATATATAGCGATCAAATTAGATGCTATAAATGGAAGTGACTATGTTTTGAGATCTATAAATTAAAAGGAAATAAGTGGAATTAGGTGATGGAAGTATACATTAATAATATCATTTATCTAATCCCTAGAAGGAGGTATATTTTATATGGGTTTCTCAAGGCCATGAACAATTCTAAATAAAAAAATTAATATGAGAGAAATTGTATATGATAGAAATTCAAGCGTGTGGAAATTTCATTGAGGTCAATGATAAAAGAATTAGAACATTTAAAAAATACCCCATGATTTTATTTTTTATTTTCATTTAATGAATTACACTATATTTGAAATCTTTTATTACACACAACACTGATGATAAACAACAAATCAAATGATATTATTCATAATGGAAGTTATAATGCAGTCATTGGGATGTAGTGTATAAATAGGAATAAAAACAATACAAAATATTTGTGTATAGGTTTTATATAATGTAAATTTATTGATTAATGAATAATAATTATTTAATCCATTTTCAACAATGGAATTTTATTCCGAATATAACTTTTCTTTAAATATCATATTTGATGGATTTTTTTGAGAAAATTTTGTAATTAATTATTTCCACTTTTAATATTTTATTTGAAAAAAATAAAAAACATATATTAAATAAGCATGTCATCATAATCATAAGATGAATTTTTTATTTATTTTAAAAATTATGACTTTAATATAAATACTGAATATTTTATAATTTTTAAAATAATTCATAGCTTTTTTAAATCACGTAAAATAAAAGACCGAATGTTTTGAATATTTTTAATGAAAAATAAGATAAATTTTATCAAATAAATAAATATTATTCCATAGGAATCAAGTATATATTTTATTCTCAAATAATTTCATTTTTTCTAAAAACACAATATTCCAACAAAATGTTTTTTTGTTTAGTTTTATGTATTTATATGAAAATTTATATCTATCACTTCTAGAAATTGTATAAAAATTGGTTCAAATTTTGAAATCATAATTTTTAGATTTGGTAAATGATTAAATTTTATTTTTAGTAATAATGAATAGTAAACATAGTAATTTTTATCAACAATGTATTAGGTAAAACATTTTAATTAAGGTTAAAATTGTGGGATAAGGTCTCAAAATCTACACAAAAAATTCCTTTAATTCACTGGATGAGATTTATTTGATGATAGCCATCCTAAAATTGAATATATGGCATTTTAGTGCAATTTTCCCTTAATAATGATATTTATGCTATTTTAAGTAAGGATTAAATACAAAATGTCAGGCTCTTACTTCTAATACCTCTAATATATACGCTTTTCTATAAAATTAAGTTAATATAGCTTATGGATTTTTTTTAATTCTGATATTAATAAATTTATTTTATGATATGAATTTATATTTAATTTTTTTGATAATATAATTTCTTTAAACGCATGTTTAATGCACATACAATGCATGTGAAAGTAGTAGAAAAAGGTAAATCATTTTTTTTAAATGTTATTATTTTTTGGATAAAATATTATATTTGATGACTATTATAGCTAATTAATAAATATTATTATCTTTAGATGTAGTTATATTCAAATTCCATTATTTTCTCTGTCATTGAAGTCAAAATAAATGAATATTCAAGAAAATTTTGTTAGAAAAATTTTAGGTTAAAATTTTTAAATGATTTAGAAATCAAAAACAAATATTGAAATGGGACAATTGGTATATAAAATGGTCTAAAATTTCTTATTTGGACAATTTTTATGCCCCTTGGAAATATAGAAATACATTTATAACCCTTAATGACTAGAAAATATGTTACCACGGTTATGGATAAAGTTAGTTAATGAGGAGGTAAACCAAAACAATTAGGTTTTAAATGGAAAATAAACATGTCAAAATTTTATTTTATGAAGGTATTTCAATATTATAATTTCCAATCATCTAAAATATTTCCAATTCATTCCACATGTCAAGACTATAATATATATTATTGTCACTACGCGACCCATTGGGGTCTGCCTAGCCTGCAGAAGGACGATCTGCAACTACCCCAAGCCCATCTCTATAGGCAAAGGCTTGCGACAAGCACAAAAAGTCATAATAAATTTTGGATTTATTTTCATGATGTACATGTATGCACAAACCTAGCCATCTCACTATATAAGGGAATAGGAATGATAATAAAGGACCGTAACATCATGAGTAAAAACCATCCTTGTAATAAACTCTAGTGAATACAAAAGAGTATAATAGTTTAATATAAAATATAAAGGGGAAAAATAAATTCCCAACTAGAAAAAATTTCCCAACATAATAATAAGTGGAAAAGTTAATGATGATAAAGCCCAACACCTAATCTTCAAGACCGACCACCATATGCAGTCTATGCACCATAGTATCCCTATAATCCTCTAAAATCACCTCGGATATATCCATCATCAACATAAGACACATCATGTGTGGGTAAATCCCATGAAGGTGTGAGTATATGAATACCTAGTAGAACACTCCAGACACTAAAGAGGTGGAGATGAAAGACATGACAGAAGCCGTCATCTCATCCCAATGATGGTATTTTAATAAGTATATGAGAAAACAACGATAAAAAAAACCCATATATTATCAATAAAAACCTAAAAGTGAGGGAAAAGGGATCTCTATCACCATAAACCATTTTAGAATAATGAGTCTATCTACATCCCTAAAAGGGGCCATCTATGATGCCCATCATCTAACGTGTCTATCTAGATAAGTAACCATGGGGAGGACCAATGCCTCACAACAATGTCACATAGTCAAGGGGTCACAATTTAGAAGTAGAAGACCATTTCCCTATACCATCAGTGGGTACCACTCAGTATAAAGAGGACCCATGCCCTAGTCTATTAGGGGGCACTGATCAGTAGATAGAGGACCCACATGCTGATGTGACATGTGTGTACCATGTCTATCTAGATTAAAAGTATGGAGGACCCACATCATCATACGATAGGGGGTACCATATCTGTGGATAGAGGACTCGTTCCCTTGTATGATATGGGTGTAAAATCCTTATTTGTATAAGTTGTATAGAGGATATGCACCCTGGTATGAAAGTGAGTAGCACCTCATTGGATAGATTAATTTCACCCTATTATAATAGGGGCATATAGTTTCTATCTGTATAAGATGTATGGTGGAACCACTCCCAAGAATAAAGAGGGGGTACCATCTCTATGGATATATGACTCGCTCCCTAATCAGATAAGGGATATAATCTAATTTTTTATGATAAGTATGAAGGGTTTATTTTATCATTTAATAAAATTAGTATAGATGGATTCGAACACTTGAAAGAATGCCCCTAATGTGCCTCTACTCTCTCCCTCCCTTCATTCCATTGTGATAACTTCTTCTCCTCTTCCTTCATTGGATATCCCTCCCTCAACAGTCTCCAATGTCGTGCATGAATTCCCATGGACCTAATGGAGAAATTTACAGCTCTATGGTAGGTGGATGGTGCACCTACCTCACCAACCAAGGACTTCAAACATGATTGTTGTACATGTAGTCCCTGTTTTTATAACATCCATTGGATAAGTCCCTGGTTGGTGGATGATTGGTGGTAGTTTTGTCAAACTTTATACTTCCCACCATGGCTATTTAAGGAGACCTTGGGGTGCTTCCTTCCAGTAGATTAGAGAGACAAGAGAGATCTTCCTTTCAAGAGAGTCGGGAGGGCTCCATGTGTGAAAGGAGAGGTGTAGTCAGGGAGTTTTTGTAAATTCTTTGTTCTTGGTTAAATAAAGTCTGGTCTATCACTCTATTTTCTCTATTAGTGGTCAGTGAACCACAATAAGTGGTATCATAGGAGGTTCTGGGGAAATGGAGATTAACAGTGGAAATTTTCTGGTGACCAGAAAATTCAATTTTCTCAGAATTGAGTTTTGAAGGAATTTTTTGAAAGCCTGTGTAGAGACAATTCCAACAATGCAAATGACATAAAAAAAAAGAAAAAGTGAGCTCTCTAGGCCTGGTCAAAGTTTGTTCAAACTTCGGGTGATATAGTACCCCCTAGCCGGAGAAGAAGGTACTGTTCCGGCACCAGTGACTTTTCCGGCGAGTTTCCAGCATCTGCTCCGGCTACCACATCATCAACACTCCATCACCACGTTATTAGATGATCTCAACTATTGATATTGTTTTGATCATAACTTGATCAATCGGTATCCGATTTTGAAGATCCAGGAGTCGATTACCCCATTTTCTATTGTTCCAGATGTAGCAGTGAACTCAATTTTTTCAGTTTATGAACCAATTTTAACTGAATTGAAATCCAATGGAGGGATCATCAATGAGAGGGATGATCATATTGACTTCTTCAAACTAATAAATTTGGAATTATCAAATGGAGATCTCCTCAATGTTATGGTTTTTTTTGAACCCATTGAAAATGAGGGAGTCAACCCTGATGCCACCAAGGAAGTAGAGTGGAAGAAGATGAACAAGAAAATGATCAGCCAAATTCACCAATGGATCAATCACATCGTTTACCACCATGTTTCTCAAGAGACTAGTGCTTACAGACTTTGGAAAAAGTTAGAAAATACATAACAGTCAAACACCACTCGAAACAAGATCCACATGTTGAAGCGGTTGATGAATCTTTGACTACATAGTGGAAGCTCTATAATTGATCACCCTAGCGAGTTCCAAATCCCGGTGAACCTGTTGGTGGATGCTGATAAGAAACTAGATGATGCGGATCAGGTGAACCACATACCCTACGCAATTCCTGATAGTTGGGATATGCTTGTCGTCTCACTCAACAACTCAGCGCTTGGAGGCAAACTTACCATGACAATGATAAAGGATGCACTGTTCAACAAGGAGGACCGAAGAAAGGATGCGAGTTACAACCAGATGCTAGCTCTAATTTTGGATAAGTGAGAGTGACAACAAAGAGGAGGTCATGGGGTAGGTACTAGTGGTAGAATAAAGAATAGAGGAAGGTGCATAGATGGTAGGAGTCCAACATACAAATGCTACCATTATGGAATGGAGGGAAACATGAAGAAAAACTACCGAAAGTTGCTATAAGAAAAGGGTAAAAATAGTAACCAGCAAAGAAGAAATGAATATGCACATGAGAGTGTCACCAGAGAAGTTATTATTTGCTCCAAAATGAATAAGAGGTCTGATTTCATACATCAGGACAAGACACAAAATGGGTGGTTGATACTGCAGCATTGTACCATGTCATGTTGTATCCTGAGTATTTCATAACTTATCAAGATGGTGATATTGGTGCAGTCAAGATGGGGAATACCTGTTTGACGAAGATTGTTGGCATGGGTGATATCCAAATCAAGATGAACGTTGGATACAAAATCACCCTGAAGGATGTTCGGCATGTTCCAAGTCTTCGACTCAACCTGTTATCAGGTATAGCCTTTGATTGACAAGGTTATGAAAACATCTTCAGCAATAGAGCATTAAAGATGACAAAAGGAGCCATCATCATCGCCCGGGGATACATATGCAGTATGTTGTACAAAAATCATGTGAAGATATGTGTCAAAATCCTCTTCACAGTGGAATGAGAGATGTTATCAAATATGCGGCATAAGAGACATGTCCAAATGAGTGAAAATGGGTTATCTACCCTAAAAAAGAATAATTACATTAGTATTAACAAGGATTCATCACAAAATCCTTGTAAATACTACTTGTATGTGAAAAATCATAGAGTCACATTCAATACTACTTCATCATTGAGATCATAGTTGTTTGATCTGGTGCACTCTAATGTATGTGGACCCATGGAGGTGGATTCACCTGGAGGTAAAAAATATTTTCTATCCTTTATTGATGACACATCTCAAAGGGTGTGGGTGTTCTTATTTTAGATGAAGTGCCAAGTACTATATTACTTCAAGATGTTCTATGCCATGTTGGAGAGTGAAACTGGAAGGAAGGTGAAGTGTCTTCGTTCAAACAATGGTGGAGAGTACACATCTAGTGAATTTGATACCTATTGGAGGAGTGAGGGAACCCGAATTGAGACGATGATCCCTCGCATCACACAACACAAGGGAGTTATATAAATGATGAAAAAACCCATCATGAAGAAGGCCATAAGCATTATGAGTTTGGATAATCTCCCTAAGCTATTAAGGGGAGAAGATGTTCAGGTTTCATGCTACCTCATCAACCAATCACCATCAGTCCCACTGAATTTTGAGATTCCACAGAAAATATGGGATGGTAAACATCCCTCTATTCTCATTTACGAGTATGTGGATGTTTGAAATTTGAACATGTATCCAAGGATCTCAGTCAGAAGCTATACGAGAGATCTAATCCATGCATCTTCATCGGCCATGGAGATGAGGATTTCCGATACAAGATTTGGGACCCAAAGGAGAAGAAGGTGATCAGAAGCAGAGATGTCGTGTTCCATGAGAACCCGAAGATCGAGGACATTCAAAATCCTAGAATGTGTTGAAGGGAAATTGTCAAGGACTCAATTCATGATCCAACACCTATACCAGCACTACTTGTCATTGATGAGAAGGAGGTGCTTGAAGACTCATCAGAAGTAGACCAAGAGGCAGTGGAGGAGGATATTGAGCGGGGGGAGACTCAATCCTCTCCACAAGAAGTTGCAGATCCATCATAGGAGCTAAGTGATGTTGTGCCTTCCGAACCTAACATTTCAGAGGTTCGAAGTTCTTTACGAGGAAGGATATCATCAACAAAATATTCGGAGTCAGATTACCAATTGCTGACTAATGGGGGGGGGGCGGAAGGATACCATGAAGTAGTGTCTCATCTCGAAAAACTCAAGTGGCAACATGCACTGGAGGATGAGATGAAGTCTTTGATGAAGAACCAAACATACGATTTGGTGGAATTACCCAAAGGTAAGAAGGCAATAACGAACAAATGGGTGTTGAGGCTGAAGAAGGATGGCAACAAAAGGGAGGTCAAGCCAAAAGCTCAGTTAGTTGTGAAGGGATTCCTTCAGAAGAAAGTAGTTGACTTAGATGATATTTTTTCACCTTTGGTGAATATGGATTCAATCTGAGTCATTTTCAGATTAGTGGCTAGCTTGGACATAAAGCTTGAACAGATGGACATGAAGACAACTTTTCTTCATGGTGACATGCCCGAGGAGATCTATATGAATCATCCTGAAGGATTTGAGGTTTCTGGACAAGAAAACCATGTCTGCAAATTGAAGAAGAGCTTGTACGGACTGAAATTGGATCCCAGGCAGTGATACAAGAAGTTTGACTCATTCATGGTGAGTCATGGATACAAGTGAATATAGGTGGACCAGTGTGTCTACATCCAATGATTTCAGGATGGTAACTTTTTTGCCCTTCTACTTTATGTTGATGAAATACTGATCATTGGGAAGGATGCAGCGAAGATTATCCAGTTGATGAAGGAGTTATCCAAGTCTTTTGATATGAAGGACTTGGGAGCAACTCAACAAATTTTGGGGATGCAGATCATTCATGACAGAAAGTGGAGGTTGTTATGGCTATCTTAGGATAAGTATGTTGAACGTGTTCTAAAACATTTCAACATGGACAAAGCCAAACCTATGAGTATTCCTCTTCCTGAACATTTGATGTTGAACAAGAGTGCAAGCCCATCGTCTGAGGAAGAAATCGAGGCGATGAAGATGATACCATACTCCTCAGAAGTTGGAAGCTTGATATATGATATGGTGAATACAAGTCCTGACATTGCCCGTGCATGGGAAATTGTGAGCTAGTTTCTCTCTAATCCCGGGAAGCAGCACTCGGATGCAGTCAAGTGGATTCTGAGGTATCTTAAAGGTACTTCAAAGTTATGTTTGTGCTATGGGGGAGCTGAACATATCTTGGAGGGCTATAGACATGCGAATATGGCCAGAGATCCTGATATCATGAAGTCTACAACAGGATACATCTATAATTTTGTTGGAGGAGTTGTATCATGGAAGTCAAGGTGGCCGAAGTGCGTCTCTTTATCCACGACAGAAGTAGAGTACATTGCTGCTTTGAAAGCTGGAAAAGAGATGTTGTGGCTAAAGTATTTTCTCCAGAAGCTTGAATTCCTCCAGAAGGAGTACAAGGTTCATTGTGATAATCAAAGTGCTTTGGACTTGAGCAGGAACTTTATATACGATTCCTGGACTAAGCACATCGACATTCGCTATCATTGGATACGCGAAGTGATAGATCAACAACTACTGCGACTTGTGAAGATCCACACGAAGGAGAACCCGGTGGATATGTTGACAAATGCAGTTTCTCAGGAGAAGCTAGAACTTTGCATATGCTCCAGCGGATTGCAGCTGGAGGAGGATAATTGATGAAGAAATTTCCAGTTGCATGGTAGGTGGATGGTGCACCTACCTCAACAACCAAAGACTTTAAACATTGGTGCAGAACATACAGTACCTGTTTCTTTGGAATCCATAGGAGATGCCAATAGTAGGTGGAGGATTAGTGGGAGTTGTTCCAAACATAACACTTCCCACCGTGGATATTTAAGGAGACCTTGGGGTGGTTCCTTCCAGTAGATTAGAGTTCCAAGAGATCTCTTCCATTCAAAAAGCCAGGAGAGCTCCATGTGTGAGAGGAGAGGTGTAGTGAGGGTGTTTTTGTAAATAATTTGTTCTTAGTGAAATAAAAGCTGGTTTTTTCGTGTATTTTTTCCTATTAGTGGTACAGAACCTCCTGGAAGGAGACCCTACTCAAAGATCCCCGATTTTGGCGTAGCCTGTATCCCTTTTTCGGACGGTTCCCTTGTATCCCTGGATGTTTCTTTGATAGATGGTTACGCGGTCCTTCCCTTCTAAGCCTCCTCCTTTGCTGAAGCTTCGGCGTGGCTGAGGCGGTCTCCGATGGTTTTCTTCGGGGTGGAAAAATCCCCGATTGGTATGTTCCATAACATTGTCCATTCCTAGAGCCTGCGTCATCAGGCTAGGGTTTCGCTGCTCAACAATAACTCTTTCATTATTATTCTGGATTCTCTGGAGGACTTCATTCAGGCATGGCCCGAGTGCCCCTGCTCTACCAATCGTTGGCGCTTTCACCTCCCTAGATGGTGCAAGGATGTTTACCGAGATTGGGTGTCTCCGATTTATACATTCTGTTTATCCATGCCTGGAATCCCGCTTCCCTTCCTTAATATAGATTTTTTCAAGCAGAATGGTGGATCATTTGGTTAGTTTCTATGCACGGATGAGTGGACTCTCTCCCTCAATGAATCAGCGGAATCCCAGATCCGTGTTGTGTTGGACCTATCATCCACCCTCCATTGTCAATTCACCTTTCTATTGGAGATTTGTTGGATTGGAAGCAGTCCATCCTCTTTCCATTGGGGTACCTCTTTTTGAATTTTTTGTCATCTCATTAGGAATTCGGCTTTGGTGTGCATGAATCAATAATCCTCCTCTACCGCCTGGAGTTCGATGAAGCATGCGGCCAACTCCTCCCATGTGATCAAAGAACCCTAGATGGTATTCCCTATGGCTGATGGCGTGTCGGAGCCCAGTAAGGATAATGCTCCTCCTCCTCCTCCTTCCCATGCCCTGCTATCTTCCCCCCTTTGCGAAGACCCCCCCTCCAAGCCCTTTCTTAACCTATTCCCCTTTCCCTTCCCTACCCCACTTGTTACCCAATCCCACCTCCTTCACCTTAGAGATCCATTATTCCCTACATCCCTCGAACCCTTCCCTCCCCAGCCTTCTCCCTCATTCTTTTCTCTATAGCTGAGCCAGTTGGATGTCCAAGGGCAAGGAGATTGTCTACGAAGAACTCCCACAAATATCCTCCGCTATCCAAGCTTCTAATATCCCCTTTGTCCATATTTCCTTATGAAACTACAATATTTCTTTTGTGCAGGAGAAGGATCCTTCTTCACCCGCTTCGACATCTAGGATGATTACCTGCTCTTATCTCCATAATTATGTTGCTATGTATCATTACTCCCACTCACTCAACTCTCCTTCATGCAGGATGTGCACATGGTCCCATGTCAGTACTTCCTGTAAGCGAGTTTTCTAGAAGGCCCTCTTCCTCTGGGGCCGGGTCCAAGAGTTCTCGACCTTAATTTTATCTTTGATGATTTAGAATGCTCGGGTCTCGGTGCCAGGGTAACGTCATATTTCATTTCTAATGAGGGTTTTAGAAATAATGTTTCTCTTATGGCAATTCATGAATCAAAGAAAAGATCATCCAAAATCAAAGTGATTGCGAGGAGATCTAGAATGCGCCGCTTAATACATGGTGAGCTGGAAAATCATCAAATCAAGCTTTTCTGGAAGCTCACGATCCTGGTGTTGAAACTTTTAGCATCTGATTAGTATTTATCAGTTAAGGTGGAAGCAGGTGGTCAGTTTTGTGTTTGTTGTTTGGTCGATGAAAAAAGTGATGCATGACCTCATGAGCAGCTTTGTCATGATATAAAATCCTTCAATACAAGGGTGGTTCTATGGATGGTAGATGGTGATTTTAACTCTATTTCAGATCTGTTTGAGATGAAGGGCGGTAGCTCTCTCCCGCATAATGATAGTATCCAACTCTCATCATTTGTGGCATAGGATGGGCTCCGTGATCTTTTATTTGTCGGTGATCGGTTCACTTGGTGTGATAACGAAAGAGGCAACAGAATGACTTGGTGAAGACTGGTTCATTTCTTAGGGATCCTCCATGCTATTTAAGAATTCCAAAACACAAAAGTGTGCCTTGTCCGATCATTCTCCTCTTCTTATTCGCCTCAAATTGGGGTCTCTCATAGAGAAACACTTATTCTTATCTAGATTTTCGACGACCGACCATGAATTTCTTAATATAGTTCAATGATCCTAGAATGATCCATGCCATGGAAGGAGTCTTCATAATAAATTGTTACACATGAAATATGGTCTCCACACCTGGTCAAGCTCCCTCCCACCTACTATTCCTTCCCTGGATGACATCGTGAGTGATATTGAAAATGTGGAGCTAAGCCTCCAGTAGTCTTGGGATGAAGAGATTTTGGTCTCCTTGGGTTACAAGTAGAACAAATTCGACGATAGGATGATGGAGAAATAGAGGTGCATCCGTGAGTACAAATGCCACCTAGATAAAAGAAATAGATCACAACACAACATACATTTGCATGTGTTTGAAAGAGAGGCTGTAGTGCCGGGCTCCGAACATGCATATGGAGAATGGGTCCATTACTAGAGAGATGGATATTTTTTGTGATATGGTTGGTTCTTATTTAAATTCTTTACTATGCACTCCCAACCATCGATGGAAGATTGGATATCCTAGGGATCAAGCTAATATCTTCAACACAATTCCAAGGGTTGTCTCTGCACAGGAAATGAGCTACTCGATTGTGAACTAGAGGAGGAGGTGGTGTGAGACTCTATTACTTCATTGAATAAGGAGAGTGTTCCTAGTCCTTATGGCTTTCTTGAGTCATTTATCTATTCCGGGAATGTGATTAAAGATGACCTTGTTCATTTTATCTAAGATTTTTTCAATTTGGGGGGGGGGGGTTCCTGGGTTTCTAGTGACACTACCTTGATTCTCATTCTCAGTGTTTCTGAACCTTCCTCCATTACTCGGTATTACCCTATCATTATGTGTAAAATTACATATAAATCATTAGAAAACATCGTCAACATAAGGTTTTCATAGTTCATTCATAGTTGGGTTTCATATGATCTGTATGCTTTTATTCATGGTATGACTATACACGGGGAAATGGGGTTGTCCCAAGAGATGATTGGTGACATCATCAAGAAGGTATGGGGTGCAATATTGCATTCAGGGTGGATATGGAAATATTCTCTTATATAGTTGAGTGATCTTTTATCATTCGAGAAATGAGGTGTATAGAATTCTATGAATTGTTTATTGACATGCTATTTTGGTGCTACATCTCTCATGGGTTCAATGTGTCTTTTTTGGGTAGGCAGTGTGGATTTCTAAAACCCGATAGTGGGATCAGACAAGGTGACCCTTTTTCTCTTATCACTTTTATTATAGTCTAGGATGGATTAAGCAATTTTTTTCCCTCTTCAAGGCAACGTGAGTTTGTCCTTCCTTATCACTGCGGGGCTCATGTCCCTTGTGTGTTGCACCTCCTCTTTGCATATGACCTCATCTTCTTCATTAACAGGAGAAATTCATCAATCAGGGGCTTCAACTATATCATATACGAGTATACCTATTGGAGTTGTAAAATTGTCAGTAGGGATATGAGTGGGGTCTACATACTAACCTCTTCCTCGGACATGCGAAGGGATAATATTGAATCAATATTGGGAATTTTGAGGTAGAGTTTCGATATGATCTATCTGAATGCCTACATATCTCCCAGAATGACATGAACTAGTCAAATTGAAGGCGTAGTCTGTAATGTCATTAACCATATTAATATTTAGAAAAATAGATTCATGTCATTTGGTGGTACAATCACCCTTGTTAATTACATTTATTTTCTTGACTCCAATGAACATTCTTTCTATACTCAAGGTTCTTAAGTCCACCATTAAACAGATTGAGTTCACTTTGAATGGATTTATCTGGGATGATCAAGGGGAGGGAAAATGTTAGTGGGCCTCTTCGAGTAAACTTGCAAAACAGGTTGAGCTTGGGGGTATCAGAGCTAGGGATGTGGAACAACCTATGAACATTATTTAGGGTAAACATTCTTGGGAGGCTATTGAGGGTCATTCCCTATGGGATCGCTTGATTAGAGGGAATTACGGTTTCAGAACTCATGAGAATGGGAGAACCCTTCCCAATTGTGGAAGGGTTTTCATGTTCATATTATTTCCCTTAGTGAACATTCCCAATAGATCTTGGGTCGAGGTGAGGTCATCATTTGTCAATACAACTACGGGTGGTCTACTGGACTTTTCAGGATGACCTTCACCTGACATGTACTTTAGGGAGGCTAGCTCTCATCAACCATTTATCTAGGTGGTCCCCAATCCCACATAGGAAGAGGTGTTTGATAATATCATGCTAGACGAGTCCCCAGACCAATGTTTCTTATATGGATCATCAAATGGGGTGTTCATTACCAAGTCCTAAAGACAGGTGATGACTTCTTAGGCTGATAGTGACCCTTAGGGGACCCACCTTTAGTGTAAGGATATCCCCTCTAAATTTAACTTCATACTGTGGATGATCCATTATCATTTTCTACATACATAGATGGTGAAAGGTAAGGTTGTATATTTGGCCACTACGTGTATATGTTGTTCGTCTCATGCAGAGGAGTCTTTGATCCAACTATTTTTTAAAGTGGATGGTGGGCCTGATATTGAGGGACCTAGGTGATTTCGTGGATATGGTTCTAGGTGTGGATTCCTTTAATACATGTCTCCATAACTATTTTTGTGGATGTGATGAAAATAAGGAGGAGAAGGACAGGGTGATGCCGCTAGCAGCAAGATGTCGGTGTATATGGCAGGCTCCGAACCTAGATTGGTATGGATCTCAGATCCTTAACCTGTCTATGGTGGTGAGATTGAGGTGCATTGTCACATATCTAGAAGGGTTCATGAAGCATGGTGGGATACTCCTTCCCTCAGGAACTATCCCCTTAGAAATCTACCCTCGAGCATGTAGAGACCTAGACAGATGGGCCACTAGGTTTGATAATCCCCTCACTCTAACGGTCCCAAGCTCAACATTGATGGTGCATGTGGTCCTAGATGCATGCATGCAGTCCAAGATGCATGAATTGTGGTCCTAAATGCATGCATTATGGTGGAGGAGATGGAAATTGTAGTACCTCCGGTTTCTAGTATGTAACCCTTACTTAATGCTTTTAATGGTTATAAAGTTAACGGCGATGAATGAGAGAGTCGGGAGAACTTGGAATGATATTTTGAGGCAAAAGGGGAAGTCGCACGGGCGACACACGGTTTGTCTAAACTGTGCGGCCAAACCGTGTGTAGTTGGAACTTTGAGGCAGTGGATTCTGCACGGTTGAAGCACGGTTCGGGAGACCGTGCGAGGGTCTGCCGAGGCAGTAGCTAACGCACGGTTAGCGCACGGTTTGTCAAACCGTGCGAACTAACCGTGCGGACACTTAAATGAGATCCTAAAAAGGTGGATCTCACTCGTTTTTGCTTCTAAATGGCTTGTTTTTCCTCCTAAGCGGCCATAACTCGGGATTTTGCTCCTCCTTAGGCCAAAGAAGGTTCTCCCATCGTTCCGAAAGCTATTCGAAGACATCCCTTGGTGAATCGAAGCCGAATTCTTGTGGTCTGTGATCGTTCTTCTTCGTTCTTGATCGGTTTCTTAGATCTACTAGTTCTATTCTCTTGGTTTCTTAGATCTATGCCCGTTATGGGTAGATCTAAGTGTGTGGATGCCAAATATGACGAGATTTGGTCTTGGTCTTGATAGGAAAAGAGATCTAAGGAGGGTTTTTGAAGGATCAATCCGGTTTTCTTGTGCGTTCTTTGTTCGTTGTGGTTTTCGTCAAAACCTTCGAGGTAGGAGGCTTCTTTCTTGACTCCACTTAATAGAACTGATTGGCATGCTTTCAAATTGAATGTATGGTGTTGATTTTATTGTGATTTGGTTGTTGAACACTTGTTGGAAACCTTCTTGAGTAATGGTTGTGAAATCTGGAAAAATTGAGGATTTTGAATGAGTGCTTTGGTTCTTAATTTTAAAATAGAGATTTTAAAATGGGGATTTTCTGGAATTGTGGCAGATGATTGGGATTAGATGTTTTCAATAAAAGGGGAATGTTTTATTGAAGTTAAATGTTGCTTTGAAATTGGTTGTGCTTTGGTTTTCAATAAAAATAGTGTTTTATTAAAATGGGTTGACATTGATATGGTTTGACATTGAAATGGTTTTGATGGAAATGGTTTTCAATAAAATGTGTTTTATTGAAAGGTGTGTTTTGGCATGATCGTTGGGAATTTGTGGTGTGTGTTCATGTTGCATATACGGGGTTTGGTTGAAATATGACATTGTGCTCGGTGCCAAAGGTTTAATGGCACATAGGAATCTCATACACGGGGCTTGGTTGAAATATGACCTTGTGCTCAGTGCCAAAGGGTTAATGACACATGGGAAATAATTACCTTGTGACGACTTGGTAGATCGATGAGAAACCGATAATGAGTATGAAATTTTCATAACGCAACATGCATGGTTGGTTGCATGGGTTTGTGGAAGGTTTGGGTATGCCAAAAAGGGATGTTGTGAAATGGTTCTAAAGCTTGTTTAGTTATTTTTCTAGAAAAATAACTTGCTGGGAAAATTGGTTTCAATTGCACTTGTATGCTTTTGGCAATGAATGGTTTGGAAACTTGTTTATATTTAGTTATAAACTGTTTTTGAGAAACTGTTTTATATAAACTGTTTTAGTAAATTGTTTTATATAAACTATTTTATATAAATGTGACTAACTTTTCTATCCTAGTGGCGTGAGTAGGGAAGTCATTTGGGGAAAACCTACTAAGTATTATTACTCACCCCCTGCTTTGGCACTTTGGTGCTTTTGCAGATATTGTATTCTGGGATACAAGTAAAGGTAAAACATCTCATTGCTAGTGGTTCGTGGTGATGCTTGGGAGATGTGGCGGTGCTTGGAGCGTGGAGCTTGGGGTGGAGTCGTGGAGTGTGTCTTGGTTTATTTTGGGTCTCTTGTTTAGTATTCCACATAGTACTCTGATATCATGTTGGATTGTATTGGTTTTGGGTTGTATTGTGCAACAACTTGGTTGTCTTTTGGGAATACATGCTTGAATGTTTTATTGACATGCATCATATAGTGGCTGTTAGTGGATGGTTTGGTTGGGTTTTTCTTAAGAGAAAATCGTTCCCCAATTTGTTCTCGAAGCCCTCGACATTTATTGCTAGCCTTTGGCGCCTTGGGAACGTCGCTTAAGGCCAAGTAACCCTCACTGCCTCCTCAAGCCAATGAGGTAAGGGTGAGGTGTTGCAAGTGGTTTCAGTTTGGTCCTTCCTTGGTGGTACAAATGATCATCAGTGTTCTTGGTCTTGGAGTTGAAATTTCTTTTCTTATATTCCTTAGGTTGGAATCTTAGACAGGAGTAGGATTTTCGGAACTTGAAATGTATAGCATAAAAGGATGTAGTTAAACCGTTTATGCTGAACTTCAAGTTACCAGAGTGTTGGGTACATAAGTATTTTGGATACACTTCTAGAATGTTGGAAATATCATTGTCATGGGTTTAGCCAATGAGATGAGCATGACATGCATTGTAGAGGAATGAATTCCCACTAGGATTTCATATCTCATTGCGAGAAATGATTTATGATTTTCTGCAAGGTGCAAATTTTTGAAAAAAAATGCAGAAATTGTTTTCAAGTGAAAGATTTTGAAAACATGATATTTGGTTTATTTTGAAAATAGGTTGATTTTCAAAAAGAATGTTCAATGTTTTCAAAAATGTTTGAACATGGAAAAAGGAGGTTTTAGAAAACAATGTTGTGATAATTGATGTGATAGAATTTGAAATGCTAATCCATGAGTTGCGAGAGAGTGAGATTGACAGAGTTTGTTGTTGGTTTAGAAAATGGCACCCAATAGGGCTCATCGAAATCAACCTGAAAAAGCTGCGGAGAATGTGGTTGCACCTGAACCACAGGTGAACCAAGAGCTGGTTCAGAGTATTGTCCATGCTTTTCATGCTGTATATACGGGGAATCAGAGGAATGAACCAAGGCATGTGGATCATACCATCCAGTTCATGAAGCATAATCCACCGAACTTTCGGGGTGATGCTGAACCCGAGAAGGTGGCGGTGTGGCTAAGTAGGATGAATTGTATCTTCGATTTCATCGGCACACCATCAGAGCTCAAGGTCAAGTTGGTGACGTATATGCTCGAGGATCTTTCACATCGGTGATGGGATTTAGCGGTGCATGCTAAATTGGATGAAGGAATTACATGGGAGGATTTTGAAGAATTGTTCAACAAACAATTCTATCCTCACATGTTCAAAATCCAGAAAATGACGGACTTCTTTAGCCTGAAATAGGAGAGCCTCTCTGTCACAGAGTATGCGACTAAGTTCATGAATTTAGTCCGTTTTACACCCAGAGTTTGCGGAAAGTGCATCTTTGAAGGCACACATCTTCGAATCGGGGCTAAGGTGGGAGATTCGATCGAAGATTTCAGTGCTCTGTATTACGGATTATACAGAGATGGTGAACAGAGTGATTGTTGCTGAACGTGATATCTCATGATCGATAGGAGGATGAATGGTGATACCTACAGGAAACGGTGGGAATTCAACCACTGAGAATAAGAGGAAATGGGACACCTATTTCCACGGTGCAAGTGGAAATCAGAACCAGACGGCTGGATCAGTAAACCTTCCTCCACGACCCCAGAGAAAAGCAGGTTGTTTTCAATGTGGTTCTCTTGACCACATAAAGTGAGATTGTATGGAACAACCTAGAGCATGTCATAATTGTAACAAGATGGGACATCTTCAACGCTATTGTCACAGTGCTCCAAGGTTAGGTGCTCGAGACACTTCTCAGCTGTCGCAAGCATCGTATGCTTTGACTGGACGAGGGCAGCAGAATCAGTCTCATCAACAGAGTAGAGCTAGCCATGGTGATTCTAGAAATACCATGACTCCTCAACCAGGGCAACATCAGCAGGGAAACAAGGAGAATAGTATAGTGAAGAAGAAATTGTATGGAGCTGAGCAGATGATTGTCGATGATCAGGCTGGACCATCAATAATAAGAGGTATGATTCTTTTGAATTCTACCTTTGTGAAGGTGTTGTTTGATACTGGTGCATCACATTCCTTCATTGGTTCTCGTACTGTTGAATTGCTATGTTTAAAACTGAAAATGATGCTTTCTGTTTTGAAAATGCAAACTCTTATTGGTGAAAGAGAATGTCAAGCCTTTGTGTGTAGTGCATGTGATATAACTGTTGATGGAGTTGAGTTAAAATGTGAATTCTCGATTTTGGATATCGATGTCTATGATGTAATCCTGGGTATAGATTGGCTGACAACGTTCAAGGCTCAAATCGACTATTATAGGAGAATAGTTAGTTTCATGACCAAGGACGGTATCGAGCATCTCTTTAGAGGAGAGAGGACTGTAAAGAAAGGTGCAAAGCGCTTATTGGCACCAATAGTGGGAACGATATCTTACCAATTGGCAACATTGACTTTGGAATCAATCAAAGAGATCGAGGAAAATAGTTTTCCAACTGTTGTGGATAAATTTCCAAATGTCTTTCCCAAGAACTTCTTAGGGTTACCACCTCTAAGGGAAGTAGAGTTTACGATTGATCTCTTTCCAGGGGCCAGTATTATTTCCCTTCCATCTTATAGGATGGCACTAACAGGGTTACGGGAATTGAAAGTGCAGTTAGAGGAGTTATAAAGCAAGGGTTTCATTCAACCAAGTACGTCTCCATGGGAAACACCAGTTTTGTTCGTGAAGAAGGCATATGGAACCTTTTGTCTATGTGTTGATTATCATAAGCTTAACCAAGTTACGATAAAGAATAGATATCCACTTCCACACATTGATGATCTATTCGATCAATTAAGGGGAGCTCAGTGGTTCTCCAAGATTGACTTGCGATCAGGATATCACCAATTGAGAGTTCGGAAAGAGGATATTCCAAAGATAGCTTTCAAAAGTAGATATGAACACTATGAATATGTAGTCATGCATTTCAGTCTAACAAATGCACCAACAGTCTTCATGGCATCAATGAATCAGATATTTTAACAATATCTAGATTCTTTTGTTGTGGTGTTTGCGGATGACATTTTGGTCTATTCAAAGACAAGGGCTGATCATGAGGTGCACCTGGAAACAGTGTTACAAATCTTGAGAGATCATCGTTTGTATTCCAAATTATCAAAGTGTGATTTTTGGATACAGGAAGTAAGTTTTTTTGGCCATGTCATTTCTAAGAAAGGCGTTTCTATTGATCCTGAAAAGATAGAAGCCGTTATCTCTTGGCAACCACCTAAGAGTGTGTTCGAGATATGAAGTTTTCTTGGTCTATCTGGTTAATACCGACGCTTTGTGCATGATTTCTCATGACTAGCTTCACCAATGACAACTCTAACAAAGAAAAATACTCCATTCCAATGGACAGAAGAATGTCAGAAGTCTTTTCAGGAACTAAAAGTTTGGCTTACATTGACACCTATCTTGACCTTCTCAGAATCAGGACAGGGGTATGTGGTGTATTGTGATTATTCAGGATCAGGTTTGGGTTGTGTTCTCATGCAAAGAGATCACGTGGTTACTTATGGTTCAAGGCATTTGAGGGTGCATGAGAAGAATTACCCAACACATGATTTGGAGTTAGCTGCAGTCGTCCATGCTTTGAAAACATGGAGACATTATCTCTTTGGTGAGAAATTTACTGTGTTTACGGATCACAAAAGCTTGAAACACATTTTATCACAACGAGATTTGAATTTGAGGCAAAGGAGGTGGATGAAGTATCTCCAAATGTTTGAATTTGACTTGATGTACACATTGGGAAAAGGAAATTCAGTGGCGGATTCATTGAGTAGAAAGTCATATGCTCAGTTGGCTAAAGAAGCTTCAGATGAATGACAGTTGATGTCGGTCTTAGCCGACATGCATGTGGAATGTGAAAACCAAGGTGATGTTACAGTTTTCTTTTCATCTATGCTTTTTCCTGATTTAGTAAAAATGATCAAAGAAGCACAAACATATGATACAAAATGTCTAGTTATAAGTTCAAAACTCAATAGTGGGGAGACCATTGATGGTTAAAAAATTGATGGGGGTTCAGTTTTGTGTTTCAGAGATCGGATGGTTGTACCTATGGTTTTTCAGGAACAACTCCTTTATGCTTACCACCATTCAAGATGGGCTGTACATCCAGGTACACAGAAGATGTATAAGGCATTGAAGACACAGTTTTGGTGGAGCAGCATGAAAAGGAAGGTGGACAAGTTTGTCTCGCAGTGCTTAACTTATCAGTAGGTTAAAGTAGAGCATCAAAGACCAGCTGGTATGTTACAATATTTTCCCATCCCAGTGTGGAAATGGTATCAAATAACAATGGATTTTGTAACAGGTCTTCCAAAAATGGTCCGAAAACACGATTCCATTTGGGTGATAGTGGATCATCTAACCAGTTCGGCGCATTTCATCCCTATTCGTGAAACTCATATGGTGTAGGATCTTTCAAAAATCTATATCCGAGAAGTGGTAAAGGGGCATGGTGTATCGGTGTCTATAGTCTCAGATAGAGATCTGAGGTTCAAATCTCATTTCTGGAAATAATTACAGCAATCCCTTGGAACTCAGTTGACTATGAGCACCGCGTATAATCCTCAAACAAATGGGAAATCTGAGCGGACGATAGAAATGTTGGAAGACATGTTGCGGGCTTGTGTAATGGATTTTGGTGGCTCATGAGAGGATCATATACCCTTAGTGGAGTTCTCATATAATAACAACTATCAAGCCTCGATACGCATGGATCCGTTTGAAGCATTCTATGGGCTTCTTTGTCGTTCTCCACTATGCTGGGTGGAAACGGGTGAAACATCACTAGTTGGTCCAATCCTTTCCCAAGAAACAACAGAGAAGATCCAGTTGATTAGAAAGAGGATGGAGACAACGTAGAGTCGTCAGAAATCTTATGCAGATCACTATCGAAGACCATTGTCATTTGTTGTGGGTAATCATGTATTCTTGAGGATCTCTCCAAGGCTTAGACATCGTCGTTTCGGGAAGCAGGAAAAGTTATCTTCTAGATACATTGACACTTTTGAGATACTGGAATGGGTCAGAGAGGTGGAATATCGGTTGGCATTACCACCATGATTTAGTTCGGTGCATAATGTGTTCCATGTATCCCAATTGAAAAAGTATCACCCTGATCCTGACCATGTGATCAGATGGCTCATGTTGAGCTAGAACCGGATGCATCACTAGTACATATTCTAGTGCGGATCATGGATAGACAAGAGAAAGTCTTGCGTGGGAATATCATCGGCCTAGTGCGAGTTTTATGGCAACATGGTCAGATGCAGGAAGAGACTTGGGAACATGATAAGGAAATGAAAGAACAGTGGCCAGAACTATTTTTGGGCAGCAAGGGTTGTATACTTTCCGAGGACAGAAATACCAATGGTGGGGAGAATGTAGTACCCCCGGTTTCTGGTATGTAACCCTTAGTTAATGCTTTTAATGGTTATAAAGTTAACGGTGATGAATGAGAGACTCAGGAGAACTTGGAATGAAGTTTTGAGGAAAAAGAGGAAGTCGCACGGGCGACACACGGTTTGTCTAAACCGTGTGACCAAACCGTGCGTAGTTGGAACTTTGAGGCAGTGGCTTACACACAATTGGAGAATAGTTTGGGAGACCGTGCGAGGAGGTCATGTGAGGGTCTACCGAGGCAGTAGCCAACGAACGATTAGTGCACAGTTTGTCAAACCATGCGAACTAACTGTGCAGGCACTTAAATGAGATCCTAAAAAAAGGATCTCACTCATTTTTGCCTATAAATGGCTTGTTTTTCCTCCTAAGTGGCCATAAATTGGTATTTTTCTCCTATTTAGTCCAAAAAAGGTTCTCCCATCACTCTAGAGGTGATCTAAAGGCTTCCCTTGGCGAATCTAAGTCAGATTCTTGTGGTATGTGATTGTTCTTCTTCGTTCTTGATCAGTTTCTTAGATCTACTTCTCCTATTATCTTTTTTTCTTAGATATACGCCTTTTATGGGTAGATCTAAGTGTGTGGATGCCAAATATGATGATATTTGGTCTTGGTCTTGCTAGGAAAAGAGATCTAAGGAGGGTTTTTGAAGAATCAACCCGGTTTTCTTATGCGTTCTTCATTCGTTGTGGTTTTCGTCAAAACCTTCGAGGTAGGAGGCTTATTTCTTGAATAGACTTAGTAGAACTGATTGGCATGCTTTAAAATTTAATGTGTGGTGTTGATTTGATTGTGATTTGGTTTTTGAACACTTGTTGGAAACCTTCTTGAGTAATGGTTGTGAAATCTGGAAAAATTGGGGATTTTGAACGAGTGCTTTGGTTCTTAATTTTAAAATAGAGATTTTAAAATAGGGATTTTCTGGAATTGTGTCACATGATTGGGATTAGATGTTTTCAATAAAAGGGGATAGTTTTATTGAAGTTAAATGTTTCTTTGAAATTGGTTGTGCTTTTATTTTCAATAAAATGTTGTTTTATTGAAATGGGTTGACATTGAGATGGTTTGGCGTTGAAATGGTTTTGATGAAAATGGTTTTCAATAAAATGTGTTTTATTGAAAAGTGTGTTTTGGCATGATCGTTGTGAATTTGTGGTGTGTGTTCATGTTGCATATACGGGTCTTGGTTGAAATATGACCTTGTGCTCAGGGGCAAAGGTTTAATGGAACATGGGAATCTTATACACGAGGCTTGGTTGAAATATGACCTTGTGCTCGGTGCCAAAGGGTTAATGGAACATGGTAAATAATTACCTTGTGACGAATTGTTAGATCGATGAGAAACTTCTCATGAGTATGGAACTATCATAACGTAGCATGCATGGTTGGTTGCATGGGTTTGTGGAAGGTGTGGGTATGCCAAAAAGGGATGTTGTGAAATGGTTCTAAAGATTGTTTAGTTATTTTTCTGGAAAAATAACTTGCTGGGAAAATTGGTTTTAATTGAACTTGTATGATTTTGGTAATGAATGGTTTGGAAACTTGTTTATATTTAGTTATAAACTGTTTTTGAGAAACTGTTTTATATAAACTATTTTGGTAAATTGTTTTATATAAATTGTTTTATTTAAATGTGACTAACTTTTCTATCCTAGTGATGTGAGTAGGGAAGTCATTTGGGGGAAACCTACTGAGTATTAGTACTCACCCCCTGCTTTGGAACTTTGGTGCTTTTGCAGATTTTGTATTCCAGGATACAGGTAAAGGTAAAACATCTCATTGCTAGTGGTTCGTGGTGATGCTTGGGAGATGTGGTGGTGCTTGGAGTGTGGAGCTTGGGGTGGAGTCGTGGAGTGTGTCTTGGTTTATTTTGGGTCTCTTGTTTAGTCTTCCGCATAATACTCTGATATCGTGTTGGATTGTATTGGTTTTGGGTTGTATTGTGGAAAAACTTGGTTGTCTTTTGGGAATACATGCTTGAATGTTTTATTGACATGCATCATATAGTGGCTGTTAGTGGATGGTTTGGTTGGTTTTTTCTTAAGGGAAAATCGTTCCCTAATTTGTTCTCGAAGCCCTCGACATTTATTTCCAACCTTTGGCACCTTGGGAACGTCGCTTAAGGCAAAGTAACCCTCACCGCCTCCTCAAGCCAATGAGGTATGAGCAGGGTGTTATAGAAATGATCAATGGACTTTATCTTTGAATATAAATAACATCACCCTAACTACTGTGGAGATGGATTCTAACATTATTTGGAGCTCCCTAACTGGCATCCCTGCCTCTCTGTGGCGCATCACTGATTTGATTTACCATTGCAAGGCTTTCCTATCTGGTGACATGGTGGTCCTACATATTTAGTGTGAAGGCAATCAAGTAGAGGATTTCTTGGATTCTCTGGCTACACAAGATCTCTCACTTATGTAGTTCTTCTCCTTAGGTTCTTTTCCCCTTATTGGGGTTTCCCATGTTAGTGTGGAAGAACTCAGTCTTCATTTCATTAAACCTCCATGAATCTATATTATCTTCTTTCTCATTTCCCTTTTAATAATAAAATTTAATATTGACTTGGAAATATGGAGGGTCCTCTACCAGGTAAACTAGCGGGCACCATCTTCGTGGATAGAGGACTCACACCTTAGTGCAAGTGAGGGTACTATATGAGTCTATATAAGAAGTGTGGAGGACTCAAAACCCGGTATGATGGGGGGGGGAGGGGTACTGTCTCCATGGATAGAGGACTTATTCCCTGATGAAGAAGGGGGTACCATCTATATCTGTACTATCTAATGTTTCAGTTGGATCACTTCCATCATTAAGTGACGTTAAGGAAGATTCATTCTTGTAACATCTCACATATTATCTCAATAGCCACTACAAAGTCCACCATCACATTCTTCATAGAGAAAACCAGGATATGTTAATCACAGGTTGAAATACGAGACAAAAGGAATAAGATACCAAATAAAGATGTTGTGCTGGGAAATACTCGGTGTTTATGGGGGGGTCCACATGGCATGTGACCCCACCTCATTCTTGGCCATGCACGAGTATTTTTCTATTCTCGTGTACCCCTAGGCATGCCTGTATACTCCTAGAGTACATCACATACCTAGCTGAAAGCTTGATGAATGCACAAGGTTCATTGTTGCTCCGAAGGGAAAGAAACATCAAACATATAATAAGTCATTGAAAATGGACATGAATATAAAAATAGATCACACCATTGTGACCATTATGGAAAATTATTGGTGATACGCTATTCACATTCCCATATCAGACACCCTTTGAAAAAAACACATTTCACCACATCACGCTCAAACAATGTTTCATGGGTCCGAGCCATATGTTTGAATTAGACACATGATATTGTTATAAAAAATTCCATCTCAATATCATGGTCACAAGGAAACATACAATTTTTCATTCTAACTATGTATGAAAAATATATGTTAGATATAAATTCCACAACAATAATAATACTATTATAATAATTATTTTTTGGCACTTCAAGGACCCTCACCATGAACCGAGATTAAATATCCAACATTGGTATTAAAATGTCAATTTCAAAATTAGGGCCACACTTCTACTGACGTTTCATCAATCTGATACCACACAGATAAGTTATGTCTTAATTAATGTTTGACAATCAAAACAATAATAATAATATTACTATATTTTTATTATTTTAATTTATTTCTTTTTAATATTATAACTATGGGATAAAACATGCCCAAAAACTCCCCCCTTCCATCCATGTGCACAATGTGACCCCAAGGTGCCCAACTCGCCTCCAAAGATTTCTCTTTTTTAAACATCTTTTAATTTTTCTTTCATATTTATTTTATCATAAATATTATAACTACATAAAATATTGAATCCTCCTTTTCCATTTTATACACGACGGACACCCACATCGCACATAAAAATATACATTTTCAATTTTGTTTCTATTAAATCACCACTAATAAAAATAATAATAATATCATTATTAGTATTATTAAAAATAATAAATAAACTCCCCCAAATATAATTCCCTTAAAATAAAAACCGAATCTCCACTATTAAATTTAATCCATTTGATTTTGTAAAACTTACAATTTTTTTTTAAATTATATTATTATTATAAAAATTAATAATAGCATCTTCCGCATTGGGCATGTCCGTCCACCTCGTCAGAGGTCCATGTATGGCCATTATCATGTCCACGACAAGTAGTCTGTGAAATGAGACCCATTTCATAGCTTCCACTCAGAAATGATCCCATCACCCCACACATAATCGCCACACGTCAACCATGAAAACTAGGATCCCTAATCGAATCTCAAACAACCTGTGATCAATAGTTTCCCTCATTGGACCTTGATTGTGAACACACACTTGTTGCATCAGTATGGCCCATGCCCAAAACACCATACTTCTCATTGTTTGCATAATGAATTATAGGGTTCGATCGCACTCGAAACCTCCCCAATATTGTCAAACCATGTCCCCATAGGCTAACAACAAAGAATGATATGTATAGTGGTGGAGAGGTATATGAAAATAGGCGAAAACAATCGTGACCAAGCTTTATTACCCAAATATCATATATCCATAATACCCATGGTGAGAACATTAAACAAACAAAAATAAACCTAATAAAATATATTTAATTCATCTATGGGGCTAATGAAAGAGCATAATATCACAGAATAAAAAGAATATATTAATCCATGTTTCATGGATTTAATCATAAGGGGTGGAAAACACAATTGAAGAGTCGTACTTGAATTATGGATCAATCATTGGTGAAGAAGTCATCCACTATAAATGAAGGTGATGATCCTACTATATATGTCATTTGTATCATGATTATCCTTGATATGATCATCATTTTTCTTTCGATGTTGATCTACCAACAAAAAATAACCCCTCCTATTATAAGATCTTGACAGGTTATGCAACTATCCCTTGGAAACCCATTATAAAAGGGTATTTTTTAGGGATTTAATTAAGTCTTTTTATAAAAAAAATGAATAAATTATTTATTTATTTTAATTAAATGTACCCATGAATAGATTCCACATCTTTATGTCCCGTGATGTCCAAATTTAGGGCTCACCTTGGGTAAAACATACAATCTGGGATCAACTATGGACTCTGATTTTTAGTATGATATTCCTTTTGGGAGTTATTCCACTTTTTTAGGAAAACTACACATATGTTATATAAAATAATTTTAATATTTTTATAAAATTATTTCCAATCTCACCGTGCCTCAGAATTGAACTCATTCTTAGACCCTGGATCCAAAAATATTTCTTGATATATTTCAAATTCTTTTACTGAAATATCAGACTCTATAATTATATTTAAACCCACTAAATAATTCCAAATTTTTCTCTTCCTTGTCTTATAAAAGGGAACCAATGATCCTCACCTATTCACACATATTTTTCCACTTAGATAATCCAACACCATCTAAAATATCATACCCTCATTCCTCTATATGACCTAAAAGATTCATTCTTATCAATGGACCAATATAGAAGGATTAATGTGTAAAACAAGGGTTGTTTTTAGAAGATGAGGAATAACTCACAACTAAGTGTTTTTTATTTTATTTCATCTTCTACCTCCTTAATATATTCTATAACTATTCTAGTATAGTATTATATATCTTAAGTATTTGTTTTATTATTATGGATGTATAATACTTATTCCCCTTCTATGATCTGTCATTGTAATGTAGGAGTGCAATATGTTTTCATCGCGGTTTGGCATGGATGATTATAAAGTCATAAGTAATGATTATATATGATATTCATGATATTATTATGGTTATAAAAATATAATATATCACCACCCTTTTCATCCTTTCATACATTGGAAAAAGATAATATCACTCATGTGTATGTGTGGACTACCACCTATACAATGTGTTGTGCTTTGTTTTTCTATAACCAACATGCATGGATGATTATCAAATTTCATATAATTAAAATAAAATATATTATTTAAAATGTTAACATTTTAGAAATTATGGAACCATTTCATAAATTCTTTAACCATGTTCAAAATACCAAAGTAAATTTGGGGAATTTGATAAAATAAGATTATGTGGTTGATGTAAGCAAGAATTATTCAATTAATGAATCTCAAATAATTATAAAAGGACAAAAAATGGAAAAAATACATTAAAAAGGTTCTTAATTAATTATTTTATAAATTTAAATTAATTATATAGAATGATAAAACCCATACAACTACGTGGATACCCAAGTATGGGTAATATTTTCTTATTTACACTTCAATGAGACCTGATTATATTTTCACCTACCTTAAATTATATGTTGTATATGATTCCCCTTTGGCATAATATTTCATTAATTCATCTTAATTCATATTACTTACTATTTTTTATGAAGTTTACTATTTATAATGGATCTTATTTTGATTTTATTAATGTTATAAGGGATTTCTATTACCATATCACTTAATTTAAGGATTGTTTATTTTCATATTTCCTTAAGGAAAATTATATGATCTTAATATATTAAACCCCATCTATTTTATTATCCATTGATTATTTTTGGGTTCTAAATGACTCTATTACATTTCATCTCTATTTTTTTGAAGAATAAAAATGTAAGTTATCTGAAAGGGACTTTCATATAAAAAATATATTGCAATGTTTTCATTCAAATATTTTTTTTTCTATGTAAAAGTTCATTTAATTTTTGAAATATTGACACTCTTCACACTAAAATGACAATTTAATATAAATTTAAACAATATTTTAATTTTTTTTACTATTTTTAGAAAATAAAATTATTTTCGTTTTTAAACAAGGTTTATTATGATTTATTACAAATATTTTTGAAGAAATATTTATTTTCTAATTTAACAAATAAAAATTATTACTCATCATCATGATAATTCTTTTTACTTAATATTTTTTGGAAGTGGTCATAGTTATTTTCAAATAAATTATTTTTCAAAAATATTATAGAAAATTTCAAATAAAATATTATTTAAATAAAAGGGTTTCATTTTCATAAAGGAATGAAATGAACTTTGAATATTATTTATAACACCATTATTAAATAAATTTATATGGAAGATTGTTTTAATGTTCTTTATCTAAATTTATTTCAATAGGATTAGTTTTACCACAAAAACTTCCTTTACGATAAATTGATTGGCTTCTATCATCCTTTTATGATAAATTAATATACATTATTTTGAGATCTTTCAATTTCTTCTGATGGTGATCTCTATCACTCTTATTTATTCATTGAACATTATTTATATCTTTTATGTCCATATTTTCATTATCGTGGATGAAATCAATATATTTTCTTATTACTCAAGGATTTTTCAAATGTATAAAATATATATATATATATATATATATATATATATATATATATATATATGTATATATGATATTAGTTGGAGGATGAAATTTATTTCTTTGACTGGGGAAATATTTTATTTTATCAAATAAATAATGATAAATATTTATTTATGGGGAATTTTTAGAATGAATTTTGTTGATCGTTCTATATATGAATGAATAAGATGTTTAAGTGATAAATGACCTCATTATACATAACCCATGTATTCATCAATAGGTATCATGAGAAAAAATAGGTCACCATATTAGATGGGTAATTGGATTAAATGTACTCATTTATTAACAATTATATATTGGATGAGAGGTTTTAATCATAATATTCATGATAACATGATTGAGGCATTGATAGAATATTCTTCAATTCCCAGATTAATGCTTTTAATTTATTGAGAACTCAGTTTCAAATATCAATGTGATTTATATATTGATATTAGACATGAATATTCATTTATATAGATATATTTATTTAATGGAATTTTTATTTATTTTTCACTATGCCATATTGTTTATGACTTATTTATTCATAACAACATTCACTACACAAAAAACTTTTTGGGAATATGAACTCACCCTTTATCTGCTTTTCATTCCCCAAGACATATAGAAGGATTAATTTAATTATTCTCATGGATTCAAGTTAGTTATTAATTATATATATTTTTAATTTCTAATGTAATATTGTAGTTATGTATGTATATTGTTTTGAAATACTATTAAACTGATCTATCTTGGCTGTCATAATTTCTTGAAACTTATACCAATGTAATAAGTATCACTAACTCTAGGTTACTCAAGTTGAGATGATATAGTAGGTATAATATCATTTATAGTAGGACCCTGGGGTACTATATTTTAAATTTACACAGCTAACATGATCATTATGATAATTATTTAGAGTCTTTGGTAACATTTTATAAATTTTCATTGCAGGCCTCAATATTCATGATGAATTTGCATAACTAATTCATTGTCATTTTTAGGGATGATGAATATAATATGGAAGGGAACCGACACTCATGTTCAAAATAGGTATTAACCTATTGATCATGTCAATATATTGAGTGTTTAAGTGAGCATTTTATAGACATACACAGGTAACTGACTCTTATTGGGAATTATATTCTTTCCTATATATCTCAACAAAAAATAGAGAATAAGAGTGATGTATTTTATGATTTTTCATATCCTAATTTCATTAGTTATATAAATATATCTAACCCAAACTAAAATAACTAACATTAATATGAAATTAGAGTTTCGGGATTGTTTAAATGATAAATAGTAGGGATAGAAAAATAGTCAACACACCACGTGTCAATAATGCTGATGAAAGAAGTATGGTAAATGATTAAATTGAATGGAAATTTATTATAAGTGTGGATAGAAATTTCATAATGTTCATACATCAAAAGGAATGAAAAAATAATTTAAGGTCTTGTCCATTATTAGTAAGAAGATATGTAATTATTTAAACTAATTCTCCAAGAATCAATGATGGCCATGATAATTTTTTTATTGATGAATTTTGAAAATAATTTATAGATAATTTATATCATGAGAATCACTTAATAATTAATATTGAATATTTTATAGAAATAAAGTGATATTATAAATTTATAAAGTGATAATGTCGATTTCATGAAGTTTTGGTTCAATTAAAAAATATCTAAATGTATGGAATATTTAATAGTCATTCAAAGACAAATAGAAATCTAATAATATAAATCATTGTTGAATGTTATCTTTAAGGATTTAAATTCTAGGTAAATATGGTCCAATTAATTAATTTATGATTATGATATGGTTTTATTTTTTATTGATTATTTCTTATGAGGATTAATATAAAACATTCAAGGAATTCTTTAATATTTTTTATCTGAATGAAATATTTAGAAAATTTAAATTTTGGAAAAATATTAGTAATGGTATAAATCACCATGAAATGTTATTTTCATAAAAATTTTATATTTTGAGAGAATTTTTTTTGAAAATTAATAGATGACTGTTAAGGATATAATGAGATTTTATAAGGTGATACTAGGCAATGTTAAATAAATTTATTTAGTTTATCTAGAAAAATTTATGTTTTGGAATATGTTATTAGAGGATATAAATATTTGAGTATGGAGTTATATTAGTGATAAATTTTATTTGGGGACTAATTTTTATGAAGGTTTATTCATATTTATTATGTTTTATATGTTTTTAAACATTCTAGTTTTATAGATATTGAATGATTCCTTTTTCTTATCGACCATTGAGACTCACTCATTAGAAACATAGGTAATGTTTTATTTCCATAATCTTGTACACTTTTATTAAGCTACCTTTTTAATTGTACTTGATATATATTCTCATTTTTATTGACATTGGATGGTCTTTGAGAAGGGATGGGGAATCATCAATGGTCGTGCATCATGTAACATCCTCATATTGATTGATACATGGAGTGAAATATCCATATATTAAAGTATATGATTTGGGATTTCATCCTATAATTCCATGAAGTGTGGTATGATAACCTAGAATTTGTTTAGTTAACATAAAACAATATTTACAATTCATTGATTTATAAGAAACCTTATGGGTATCTCAATAATATGAAAATTTGATCACCGATTTGTTTGAATGTGGTTGATGAGGTAGAAGTTATGTGACCTAGTAGGGAACATGAGACCACCACAAGACAATAGATGATTTAGAAGAGGTTTAATAAAGATCAATATAGGCAGTGATGGTATGTTAATCATTGGAGGATACCCCATGATTATTATATATAAGTCTATTTTTTAGATAGTGAATCCTTGGTTAGTCTAATGAAAAATGGGGAATCATGGGAAGAAACCATAATAATATGTTGTATATTTCAAGATAATCATGTCAGTTGGTACAATGGTGTACACTCAAGTTCAACCTTCTCATTAATTGGGAGTACATGACGTGTTTCATTTGTCTCATATCCAATGGTACATGCTCTATACCACACATGTCATCATCAATGAGTATAACGAGTTAGAGAATAAGTCATCATACATGGATTTCCCAGGAGAGATGTAGAATAGTATAAAAATATTATTCAAGGGATAAAAGATACACTTTTGATGGCTGTATAGAAGTATAGATATATTAAGAAGTATAATTCAGATCGAGATTCTGATATTCATGATCACTAGACCAAGTAGATTTATAAGAATTGTAGACTACAAATTGTGAGTATGAAAAGGTGTTAGAGGTGGATAATTATAACATCCTTTATTTAATTAAACAGATGAGATGTTTTTAGATTTTAAATTCTTCTATTCCTCTGATTTTTCTTCTCACTATTTATATTTTAGAATCTTCTCCTTGTTAAACTAGTGTACACATGATGAAATTTTATGGTGTGGATCCTAAGAGATGTGGAGTGGCTAAAATAATCCCAAAAACTATATGGTGGGGATCCACCATCTAGTCGATAGTTCTAGAAGGGAGACTACAAAATTACGAAACCAACTAGGGAAAAGGTGGAAATGTTTAATTTATCCAATTATACTATTCCTATCATCAATCTAGTGAGGCCCACCAGCTCTCTCTTTCTCCTTTTATGTGGATAAATTAAATTCTCCATATGGGAATAAATTTACGCTAAATTTTAAAATTCATCATTTTAAAAATATGACCCATATATCCCTTTTCCAAATCTTATTCTCCCTATCATGAGAATCAGATCGCTCATTGTTCCCCCTTCCCTCTATAATATTTCAATGATAATGTCACACTAGTTTAATTAGTATTTATAAATATTTATACCAAACCCTTCCACCACCATTAGAGATGATAATAACTATATATGTGATTTTTTATTTCTATGAATATACAATCATGAATTACTCCATTCTACATTTATTAGTGATGTGTCTATCATTTTAGTGACACCTCATTATGAGGTCATGATCTACCAATGAATATTGATGTTTTATGTGTATGTACTTAGGAATAATATTTATATAACACGTATGGTTAGTGAATAGATTATAGAACTATAATCGCTTAATGATGTAATATTATATTGTTTGTGGTTTTGATGTTCTGATTATATGCTTTTAACCGAAGAATGATTTCTCATATATGATAATTTTTTCTAGGTATGTTCTTATAGACCATTCATTATAAAATATTATTCATTAGTATTATAATCTTGAATCTATTAAATATTGATAGATTGATGGTGGATTGATGATCATTGGATATAACTATGGTTTTATTCTATAATTTGAAAGGAATTTAGGATCTGATCTTGAATTGATATCAAATATTATGAATTGGTGACCCATAATAAGACATATCATAGAATTTAGTCATTTGGTAGAATAATAATGTTATGATATTATAGAATATCATTCTTTACATGGTTTCTTATTGGGTATCATTCTAGGCTTCTTTCTTCTATAAAGAAAAACATACATTGGTATCTTTGACATATGAGAAGGTCGATTATTTATATGAATAATGGTAAAATTTTGGTTCTTGATTATCCGTGAAGTTATTTATCAATAAACATGAAGTATACAGTTCCTTACTATATAATTACTTATATAATACTGCCTAGATTTTTTTATTATTGATAACCAATTCATGATAAGAATATATATATAGGTAAATGAGGGCCCCTTAAGATCCTATTTATGTCGTGTTAACAAATGATTTCTATATAAAATCATCAGAATAGTTTCTAATATGACTTACTATTCCTTTATATTATAGGCCTTTCTTAAGGTGTTTCGGATTACATGCAAACATTTTTTATATATCAAGAAGATCTGGTTCTTCAGTTTCATTGAGATGACCCCTTGGAGGAGGAGAGTGTTAAAAAATGATGGCTACAAATAATGGATCATTTATTACGATGGGTGAGAGAACAAAAATTTCTATTTATGTGAGAGTAAACCATGTAATAGAATTGAAAAACCATAATCTACATGAACAAAGTGGGAGAATGAAATTCAAGGGAAATGGTTTATCCAATTATGTTAAACATGTCATGTGGGAAATACCAACATTTTGGGATAACAACCAATATCCTAGTGGGGTGTGTGGTATTACTGATAAAGACCAACATCTGGGTGGTGGTTGTAACATTTCCTTAATAAAAGAGCTTGGTAATGGAGAAATTGTTATCCTTACCACCATTGAGATGAATTAAGTGGGTCCAAAGTTCATATTGTCTTTTTTAGATCATGATCAATCAATAAATATATGAATATATGATTTTATAATCATTTTATTATGTCATTACATTCAAACTAATATATTATATTCACTTTTTTAAGGAAATATTGGTAGTGTCCTACTGGGTTTATTAATCACACCATATACTTGTATCTTGGTACACATGAATATTTTATGGTTAGGGATCCAGTAATGGGAAAGGTAGCTATGATAGAAGCTGTAGATATGGATGTCTTGAGTCAAAGGTGTTTGTGATAGATAATTTAAACTATTTCAACTAGATTTATAATTATTTATCTCTTTGTATATTTTTGTTTTCATGGACACATTAGGATTCCAATTTGTTTATTTCCATTTATTACCTATATGAAAACAATTATGAATTTAATATTATTATTTAATTTTATATTCTAACTTTTATATTTTTCTAATGTATTTACATATTTTCATTTTTGGAAGGATATGATTATAAGGTATAGTCCTCCCATAGAAGACGTTAAATCCATTAATACTAGTTTACAAAATCTTGTATATGTGGAGGCCCACATAATGTCCTATAACATACATGATCAAACTCATTGGATTAGTTTAGGGTGTTGTAATGAAATTTATATTAATATTTTGATAAATAACAGGAGAATGGAGAATCTATATACCAAATTTAAAAAGTTTTATTTCTGAATAAAAAAGTGTCAATCCCTGGTCATATAATCAAACTAATGGGAATAATAGTAGTTCCATCAGGGAAAAATTAATCGAGAAATAGACTATAATGATATTTTAAACCTAAATCCATAATATTTTTTATTACAAGGATACTACATGTAATATATTTTTATGTTAATTGAAATTATATAATTTATAGCATATATGATAGTCAACACCTAATATAAATGAAACACGAAATATTATTATTTAAATAAGACTATCATGAACTCGCCAATGATCAAGAGTCTATGGATATGATTATTTTTTTAAAATATATAAATATATGAGGGTCCTATTCAAAAAGATAATTATTTATTAATTAATATTAAAAAAATTATAGTTTTTAGTAAATTAATTTTATTATTCAATAGCATGTTTTATCCAAAAATAGACTATAGTGTTTATTATAAATAAATAATTATAATTAATTTCATGAAATTTTATATACATAATTTTAAAAAATTAATATAATTTATTAAATAATAATATAAAAATCAGTTTGGGGGTGATTTTTTGTTATTTTTTTGAGAAGATTGATTTTATAGTTAATATTGAAAAATATAGATTTAAAAAAAAATATTTTCATTTCAATAAAAGGTTTCATTATGATTGAAATATTATTATTTTTTCTAAATTATGAATAGTAAAATTAGTAAATTTTGTTACTATTTTAATAGGTTAATTAAGTAATTAATTTAAAAAATTAAATCATAATAACTAAAGAATGACCCTAACAATTTCCTTAATTTTATTAGATGATTATATATCATACATAACCATAAAAAATTTTAATATATGGAAATCTATTTCTATTTTCCTAAATATTGAGAATTTATATTATTTTATATAATGTAAAGGAAAAATTGATATTCTGATTGTTTAATTATATTTAAATTTTTAAATTTGGGATAAATAGATTATTTTTAGATATAAATATAATTTCAAATTTATATAGTTTTCTTCATCATGGAAATTTATTATTTAAATTTAGTGATCAACTAATTTCCTTATATTCTTGTGAAAAATAGATATAGTGCTTCTGAATGTTGAAAAAAATCAATAAAATATTTTTAAGACAAAAAAAATTATATTATTTGAGAGATTTCCTGTGAACCATGCTTTTCTCAGATAAAAATATCATATTCTATATGATTGGATGGATTGGATTTGAATTCAAAATTTTTATTTTAGTTGTCAAATTAAATTAATTGTTCCAAAATTAAAATTATTATTAATTTAGAATAAAAAACATTTTATTAAAATTTAAAAATTCCCAAAAATATTATATTCATACAAGTGAATGGGATATGGTTTATAAAATCATTTTTGGTACATTTATGTGTCTTTTTTCTATTTTTGTAACTACATTGACACCTAATGTGTAAAAAACATTATTTTATAGTAATTGTCAAAAATGTTTATAAGAAGTTAAAACAAAATGACATGGGTGAAAATCATATATAAACTACTAAAAATAATATATAATTATATTAATTCAACCCATCATCATCCTATATTATACTCTAAATCATATTGGGTTAACTTTGAAATTAATATTAATTTATATTAATGTAACATTTAATGAAATTCCATAAGTTCCCCTCCTCTATAAAATAATTAGGAACCTACTCTTATCATATCATTACACTTAATAAACAATTTCATTTAGTAATTACATTAAAAAATATTTTACTATGGTCCCTTAACTCATTCTAGAGGAATTATTGTGGGAATACTTCCAATTTAAGAGTTATTAATGTGTAACGAAAAGGAGGATGTCAGAAGAAGATGTATAATTCATAGCAATGTATTTTTTAAAATTTCATATTCAACCTCCATAAAATCACATTCAACCATTATGAAATAAAATAAATAGTATAGTAAAGATATTTATACGTTTTTATATTAATTTAAAAAGCAATATCCATCCCCATTTAAATAAAATGAAAAATGAAACAATAGATTGTATGTATGGAAGATTACCGCCTTGTAAATTGATGCAATTAATTTTTAAGCACTTTCTTTAATGTATGGTTATAATAATAGAATTTAAATTTATATAAATATTATATATATGAAATATTTAACATTATTAAAATAAAATATATCATTTAATTTCTTATTTTTCAATTCCTTGAAAAAATGATAACATTATTTTTGCATATGTGTTGACTACCACATCCATAAAGTGATGTGAATCATTTTTCAATGATACATTAAATTGATGATGTATATAATTATGTTTAAATAAATAATATTATATTTATGATATAATTATAAATTTATAATGATAAAATAATACTTACCATATTTCCATAATGATAATTGAAAATGAAAATGTTACATATGTGTATGTATGGACTACCATCAGTATGATTCTATTGTACTTCAGTTGTCATTAAAATAATTCACAATTACTTTAAAAGAATTTTTTTTTTATTATTTTTTTTTAAAAAATTATTATTATTATTATTATTATTATTATGCATATGATAAAATAATTAACACATTAACCATGGTGAATGCAACAAATTTGTTTTAAACTTATAGATCAAACCTCATAAAAAATACACTACATGGCCTTAATAGATTATGTAATTAAATATTTTAATAAAATAAATAAAAAAATGGGTTAATGATAAATTAATAAACTAGTAAAAGGTTTCTAAAAAAGATAAAAATTGATATATTTATATTATACAAGAGTTAAAATACATATATAGAATATATGGACTCAGTTTAAGGTATTTTTTTGTCAATTTCCTTTCATTGATGAATATTTTATTAATATGAAACTAGTTTCATTTATATGGTTTATTTATAGACCCTTTACATGTTATTTCATGAAAACATAACACTCCATTATATATTATGTTACTAATTTAATTATTTTACTCAAGGTGGTTTTATTAGAATATTACAATGTTGTATAGAATTTCTTATCTCAATTTACTTTCACTGGGTTATAACTCTAATTAATTGAAAATTTTATTTCCATTATTATAAATGAATATAAAAAACCATTTTTTAATTCTGTATTTCCATTTTTTATTTATATTTTTATACATAATATCCATATTTGTAAATTCTTAGTTCAATTATATGTTCTTTGTATGGGATAATCGTCTCAAATTCAATTTCATATGGACATATGTTTATGATATGAACCAGTCATATTTTATGTGGAGTATATACATCACCTATGACTTAATATGTTATGAATAACCTAATTTTAATGATATTTAATGATTCATTTGATATTATTCTTTCAAACAAATTATAATTTTAAAGTTACAAGTGGGAAATGCATTATATTGAAAACTTCTATCTTTTTGGGATTTTTTATATTGATGGTTCCATAGAGAAAAATGTTAACTAATATATTATTTTACAAAATATATTTTAGTATAAACTATTTGTGATTTACATGTTTAATTTTAATTTCACCCCCTTTTTAATAAATAAAAATCAATAATGTTTTTTGTAAGTGATACTGATCATACTTGTTCTTCTAGATTGAGGATATTTATATTATATATAAAAGTTTTCTAGAACATTTTCAGAAATATTCCTTTATAAAAATAAATTATTTATGATAGTTATATTACATTATCTATTACATTCTTTTATAATGATTTAAATAGAAAATTTAACTATTTCCAAATGGGTAATTTTAGACTCCCTTTTGAAATTTTTTGAAAAAACAGTTTATTTTTATCATTTAAAACATGAAGGGATTTTATGGATATGAAGATATTTATTTTCATTTAATATTACATTATATATTTCCATGAATATTTTTAGTTGTTATTTTTTATATAATATGTATTAATTTTTTTAATGTAATTTTCAAAGTGAAAAGAGTATTTTCCTCAAGATTGTTTTAAATAATAATGTTATTGAATTTACATTCATCATTAATGAAAACTCTTGATGTGACTTATGGTACCCTAGTGATATTTTAAAATGATTCAATATTCAGTATTTCTCTAGATAAATTATTTTTGTTTAAAAGTGATTGTCATGGAACTCGTTTCTTTTCCACGAGTTAATCATGTTATGAAACGATTGCTCTATTTTAATTTATATGGTGAAAAAAATTATTTCTTCAAACATAACCATTATATTTTTTTGATTTCCATATATTATTTATTTTTTACTATATTTAAATACCGTCATTCCCTTATTATGGTTGATTTATGTTTTAAAAATGCGGTTTCAAAAGAAAATGGTATTTTGATATCTAGAAGTGTTTTATAGGGGTTTAAAAGAGTTCTTGATGAGTTTCTTGATATTTCATTAATTCTATGGTATATGAGAATTATATAATAAGAATAGGTGAGCCCATTATAGATTATATGATGGGTTGATCCCTATTAATTCTCTTGAAAATGAATGAGCATGTTATTATTTATATAAAGGGTGAGCTACATTACAGCTCCCCGATGCATCTAGTTATGTTCCTCATCATCAATGGTAAGGATGAGACAATTATCTAGTGCATTATATCATATGTATTTAAATAATATCAATTTATATATAAAATATATTTTAAATGGGTTACGAATATGATTCTAAATGATTCATGAAAGTGATTTTATTTTCATTCTATGGTATTTTATTAATTAATTTAATTATGATTTACATAAAATGGATATGGATTATTGATTCCAATGACTCATGAATTTAGTAATGAATTATTCCCTGACTCATGAATGATGATCGTGATATTGATATACATGATTTCACTTATTTTATTCTCAAGAACTTTTATAATGTAATAATAACCTTCTGACCATATTATTCTTATTGAGGATATACAATTGATAATTCTAATGTTTACATTTACTAGACATTTGATCTCATAATTGTTATGATTAATTTTACCATGGTTATGTAGAAATATGAAAATTTATTTGAGTATAAAAAGGATTTATATGTGAATAACATTGGGGCATATTTTGAGTACATCATATGGAATATGAAAAGATGGGTATAATATAAAAATAATCTTTTGATGTCCTGAGTGTTGTTTATGTAATATATTTTCTAATTCAAAAAAATTATAAAACTAATAGTTACCTTATTTTGAATGTGTTACAATACCTCATTATTATTTTATAAGTGATGGATGGAAAATATTGGGTCACTTTTATTTGTACCAAATATAAAAATATAATCTTTATGTAATTAGCTTTGAATATGTGTCAAAAAAAAGTTTAGAAAAAATTAAAGAATATGATATTTTATTGCGAGGTTATCTTAATATTTATATATACCATAATGGGTTTAGGAGTTGAGGTTTTATCATCTATTCAAATCTACAGAAAACCATTTTTATGTTTTAAGTGATTAAATTTTATGGTGATAATTTCATTTTGCAAATCATTTTATTAGGATGGAGTATAACTAAACCATAGGTATAAAATTAAGTGTTTTTTAATTATTAATGAATTTAAATTTCTTTGAAATATATTTTAATTTTATTTATAACCATTAGGGTTTATATTTTCACTTTTATTAATGTAATTATGGTTATTAAAACATTGGAACATATGTTTAATCGTATAAATAACCATGGGATTAAAGAGTGATCTCAATATTATGATATTAGTTTCATTTTTTAAGAATATAACTATAGTTTTGTTTAATAATATGTGATATTAAGGGATTTCATTTGTGTATTCAATATAGATTTATCTTTTTAAATCATATTTGATTTTAATTTGTATTTGGGGGGATTAAGTTAATTTATTAGACTAATTAGAATATAAGGAATATTTTATGATTTTGGAATATATTTTTATTTATGAGACTTTATTATTTATTGCTATTATTTATAGATAAATATTAAATTTATTGTTAATGAATATTTGATCAACACATTCTAATAATTTGGTATTATTACTGATTTTTTGGTTGAGTTCTTATTTCATCGTATAATGTTTTATTCTTTTTTCATATTATATTACACTATGATAACCTTAACTATTTTTTTGTTGATATTTAAAGATAAGAGTAATAAATTTTTATCCCTTTTGGGGATTATTTGATCACAAGATATTTATTTTAGGGCTTTAGGCATACAGAATTCATCTTGAATACACTTTTTTTGGAGGAAAAGATGAGACTGTGGTGTTAATTTAATTAAGGATCAAATTCAAATTATGAAGTATATATATTTATTTCTTTTCATATTCAAGATAGAAAATGAATTATTTAAGTTTAGGGAAAGGGTCTTGAAAATATATTTCATCATATTTCCTTCATTTTTGATGAATCAATAGTTTTTTAACACATGTGTGATTTTTCATTTTTTGTTTTTAAAATTTTCATGATAACTAAATTTCTTAGGATCCACAATACCAAAAATTATCCATCATTATTTGGATAATAATTTTTCCTTCCATGTACATATCTTCCCCTCCAACTAATATTAATCTATTTGTAAACATATTATGTGTTATCTCAATATTACCTTCATAATTCCCATTATCTTCTGAAATGTGGCTGTTTTATTAACCCTTTATATGAATTGAGATTAAAAAATGTATTTTAAAATGTTAAAACCTTAAAAATGAAGATCTAGTAAAATTTTATTGGGAAAAAAATCATAATGGGGGTGGGGAATTTATTATCATGTGATTTTAAAATACATTATGTTCAATAGTGTACAAGATACACATCATTGAGCTTAAATGAACCCCAAAATATTATTCTTTCAGTATTCCCATTATAAACTAGCCATTGAATTTGTGTCTATGAATAACATTAACTAAAATTTTATATATACATATATATTTATAGATATATATATATCCTAATAAATAAAAAATTATTTATTAGTTCTTTGTGAACAATAACTACATTTTAGTAAATCCATATCATTAAACAAATGCATATTTTTAGAATTATTTTTCTTTTTTAGAGAAAATAATTATAATTAATAATAATTATTTTATAAATAATATACCATTTTTAACTAATAATAAAAAATTTTAATTTTGGGAATTTTTTTTAGTTTTAACAAAGGATTGTTTATTTAGTTAATTGTGAAAAATAATGATTTTTGTAAAACAGTAATTTACTTTTAATTAAAAAGTCACATTCTTATTTAAATTGGATTTGTAATAAATATAAGTAATGTTTATTATATATAATTTAAATATCTACATTTGAGGAATCATTACATCTGATTTTGGTATATTCACATTTTTAGGTAAAACTACATTTATCTAAAAACATTTTTTCTTTTTATTTTATGCATTTATATTAAAAGTAATTTCCCCACTTTTAGTAATGGAATCACAAAAAAGGATTTATTATTTTCAATCAATGGGTCCATAATTGGTAAATAGTAGTATTCTATCAATATAATGAATTTTAACTTTAGTAAATATTGTTACCATGATAAAGTGTAAATCAGTTAATTATGGATAAAAATAAAATGATAAGGTCTATAGAATAGACCTTTATAATATCCCAACAATTTATAGTGATGCCTCGAGCTCATTTTAGTTTAATATTTATCCCGTTTTGAGAAAATTTTGTTTGGGTTCTACATTGGGGAGTTTTTGGTTGAAATGGGATAATTTTATAAGGAAGTGGGGGTATTAATGAGTTGACACAATGTTTTCCCAAACCATGCACCCAACCCAGCAAACCATGTGAACCCAAATAGAGAGGATTTGGTTGGATAGAAAATTGTTTTTTAAATAGTGAAACCTCTTAGTTATAACCATGAGACACCCACAAGTAAGGCACACGATTAGGGGAAATAGTGTGCCCCATATAAGAAATCATGCACACAAGATTTTAAACCCATGTAAATTATTAAAAAAATTACCGAACTCTCATCTTATCCCCCCAATCACCCTTGAGTAACCCTAAAACCTTTTAAATCATTTTGTTTTTGGTTTTCATATGGATTAAAGGCATTAAAACCTATATTATTGATTATTTAAAGCTTGTATTTAAAATCCACACCAGTCCTGGTAATAGATTCTTATCCAATTAGTTTCTCATCCTTCTCCCATCATTACCTCATTATTTAATGGGGCGTATTCCTCTATTCATGGTGGATCTAGATATAGGTTTTTTCATATATATTCCATTTGATCTTGGATCTAGGATTTGGATCTATATCTCATTCCTCTTTTCTCAATTGAACATTCTGAATCAATTGGGTATTTCCATTGGAAAGCGTTCTTCATCAATCATGAGGTAGGTGATCTAAATTCTCTTTATATTGTCCTGATTTCAATTTTATGAATACACTATACAATCCCAATTGTAATGTTTATCAATTTAACATTAAATTGAATATATTAATATATTATTTCATTTTTGGAATCATGGAATTGATTAGAATTAATTTTCATGAGATAATGAGTTTGGTTGAATTTTGGGGAAATTGGGAATCGGTGAAACTTGATTAATTAATTGGTGATTTGATTAATGGGATATTGTGATTTTGATTTTAATTAATCAATTGGTAAAATAATTGATGGTATATTGGGACTATTAAAATTTTAAATTAATATAACTATGATTTAATTGATAATAGGAGTTTTGAGGGTGTTGAATTGACCATTAATGGGGTAATGGGTTTTATGGATAAGTGTTAGGAAATGGATTATTGGTGATCTATTCATATTTTTTCATGAGATAAAATTAAAGAACCATGTTTTTTGTGACAAACTATAATGGTACTACGATGTGGAAAATTGGTAAAATGATTAATGTTGTTTAATTATGATTGATTTAATATATATGATTTGGGTGATAAATTGATAAGCATGTGTGGGATGTGGATTGATACTTCAAATCCCATGATAATAAATTTATATAAGTGTGTGGGAGATGGACAGTTTCTTTCGAATACTGTAGTGATAAATGGGTTTGGGAAATAGAATAATTCTTCAAAATACCATTAGTGTGACTGTTTGATAAATTAGTGTAGGACATTGAATTATAATTCAATACTCCACTCGTGTTATTGTTTGTTAAATGAGTTTTGGGTCATATAATGATACTTTAATTACCCATGGGGTGTTAGGTAAGGAAATCTAGTACCAAAATTATAGTATTGGAGTATGGTTTCAATTTTCAGTAATATTAATTAAAATCAAATGATAATGATCACTAGGGAATTTTGAATTGAACAGTTGATATCGCTCAGACTCTGGAATTATATGAATGTGGTGTTGAGGGTTTAGGTGTCCTCAGGATCCCAAGGATTCATGTGGTTAATTAAATAATAATAAAAAATTTTATAACAATTTACTTATTCATTTTACATTCTTCTTCATACATTTTCATCCACTATTATTGACTGAATATTGTTTTAGACGCTATTGGTTTTGTTTTATTGAGTTGTACTTACACCTTACTTGGGCTTCCTGATTGGTACACAAATAGACATATTGTTTTTAGGATAAAATAATGGAAAGATCCTTATATAATATGGATGATTTAGGTTAGAGCATGAATAATGGAACTAGACATTATTTGGAATCCACATGGTTATTTTCAATGTCTTTATTTATTTTGGGTTCTTCATATTGAGACTTAACACATATTTGGCATGACATATCAATTATTAATTTTGGATATTTTAATTATTATTTTGGTTATCATGTTATACTTGTTTGGATTTGATATTGGTTATATATATATTTTTATTCTTACTTATTTTTGTTGTTGTGCTACTTTTATAGAGAGGTTATAGTATCCCCATGATCAATATTAGACATTAGTGTCTTTTCAACAGCCTATGGAATACAAGGAGGCTTGCTTGAGATGATTGATCGATCGGCTTGGGGAACTGGTGTGTGTCACTCAGGTTAGGATGTTACAAAGTGGTGTCATAGAATTTCTCTTTCCATTTATTTTTCCTTTCTATTTTGGAAAGGTAGACATGATAATAGGATGAGATGGGCCTTGGTTAAGAACTCATGCATGGGAGAAGCTAATCTAGGTGTGATTGTAAAAACCAACTACCTTGGGTGGGTGGGTGTTGTTATTTTTGTTTGTTGATAATGTTGAATGTTATTTCACCTCGAGTGATGAAATAATAGTGTGATATGATTATTTTATTGTTAATTTTGATATTTGACTCGTTATTAGGTATGTATTAAGAGATTAGTATTCATGGATCCTTTTAGGAACTCAGGATTATTATGTGACATGAATCATATTTATGAATGAATGAGGAAAAAATGGTTGTTGGGATTTTTTTTTGATTTGATTTTTTTTCGTGCTTGTGTAATTAGAATAAAAATGGTGCCTAATATGAATTGAATATTTTAAATTGATAATATATTTTAATTAATGGGTGTAATGAGAAACTTGAATGATGGTAATGATTTTACCCTTTTTAACCACGACCTAGATGTAGGATGGTTAATGGTAGTGATAGTGCCTCGGTTTTGACTTTGTGGTGGGGAAAAGGGGGAATGACTTGATATGTACTATTATGAATCCATATTACATAATTGTTTTAATGTTTTGTTATATGTCCGGAGACCTGTGTTTGGAATTATAGATATTTACATCTAGGATGATTTTTGTTTAGGGTATTATAGTAGTTTATGTCTAGAAATGATTCCACCATCAGTGGAACCATATGCACAAATATTTCTATGTGAGGAAGTTATAGAGAAGTCCCATTAGAACTTTTCTCACTTCATAAAGCTTATGGAGAGTGTAACAGAGCATGTTTTGAAGAGTATGTCTGGCTTGACATTGGAGTTTTAGTTTTCAAACCCTTCTACTTTCACCCGAGATAGTGGATCTGAGGAAGCTGAGTTATGGATTGAGTCCGTCCAGGAAATACATGACCGCATAGAGAATCCTACTTAGAAGAGAGTAAAATTGGATTCTTAAATATTACTTGGTTAAGAAAATCATTTGTGGAACATTCAAACTCCAATGGGACACCTGTATAATATGGAGTGGAAAGACATTCATGAGAAGTTATTGGAAGACTTTTACCTAGAGATGCTGAAGAAGGATCAAGGAGCTAAATTTATGTGGTTGATTAGGAGACCATGTCCTTTATGGACTATGATGGACTCTTTAAAGGTCTACTATGATTTGTTCCATATTTGGAAGGATACAATGCTACAATGTAAAAGTAGTTTTAGGATGAAATTAAATGTGAAATTAAGTACTAGTGGAATATCTTTATGATGAAGAAGATTTCATAAGTGGTGAATCTGAATCTCATTTCTGATAAAAAAATAAAGGTGGATTTTGGTGGAGTACATGAGGTCTCTTCTAGATTAAAAAGAGGTACAAATTTCGAGAGTGGGAACCGTATTAATGGGAAAGTTGACTTGATTAGTGGAATGATGTGCGGCTAGGGGTAAGTGTTAGTCACACAGGACCTCACCCCATGCTATCTATGACAATGTGGAAGGCCAGGTCAATTTTGTAGAAAATTTCTCCAACCTCCAGTACAACATCGAGCTTCTGAAAGGATGTGACATCTATATATGTTATAAAGGAACCCAAAATAGAATATTAGTGGTGGAGCAAATATATAGAACAAGATTTTTGGAAGGGGATCTTCTACACCGTATCATCTAGAAGTTGGAGTTATACTAGCTATGGTGGTTGTGGTAGTGGATGTGGTGATTTTGGGAAGGAGTGACCATATAAATAGTGTGGTGTTTCTCAGGGGACTTAGACCGTATCCCCAAAATAGGGAAAGGATATTTTCATGTAGTTTATTCTACACTTATGTATAGAGATGCTTGACCATCAAAAATTAGAGGTTCTATTCTTGCAGATTGTACACTTTTCAGTGACTTATTTGATGTTGGTGCATATCATTAATTTTTATCCCCACAACATGGGAATCATTTTAGTTTGGACGTGGAGTTTGTGAGTGGGATGATGAAGATAGATACACATTTGGGTATACAGTCCAGAGATATATTTTTATGAAAGGGGTGTTCTCTCATGTTTGGAAAGTATAATTTTCTATGGGATCATTAAATTATGGATATGTCTAGATTTAACCTAATTATGGGGAATCACATCTTAGTTTAATATCAAACCCACATATATTTTTAAAGTAGGAAAGTGATGTTTACATATCCTGAGGGTGAAAATTATATTCATCATAGAGAGTAGGATATCCATGTGGGCCATAAGGGCCAATTCATCAGCAACTGGGGGAGATCACCACTCAGTATTATAGTCTACTATTACTCACCCATGCATTCAAAAGGTGATATAATAAAAAAAACCTTTAAAATTATCCATTGCTTACTAAAAAATCATGATCCACTGCTCAAAGAAAATACATGTTCCAATGATCTAAAAAATATCCACTACTCAAAAAGAGTAAATGCACACCATCGTATTCTATAAATATTGATTAAAAATTAATATTTATTAAAAGTAAAATAAACTATTAACTGAAACAAAAAAAATGACCCACTACTCCAAAATATGCCCTTAGTCTTCCATGATGGAATATTTATCCAAAATCTAGTGTTACATCACCATGTCACCTTGTATGCATAATCGAATCCCTGCATTAATATTGGTTATATTGAATATATTTAAATCATAAATTAGTGGTAGATAATATTGCAATAAAAGTGGATTAAACATGAATATAATTAAAATAATAGAGAATATAAAGGGTAATGTTATGGAACCAAAACATAATAATCTGTATGACTATAAATATGTATTAATTTTACATAATTAATGAATAAATAATGAAATATTACCATGAAAATAATAAAAAATAATAATGCAATTCCAAAACCATTTACCATGAAGAGCACCCAAGCATGGACACCCAATAAAAGGTGATTTTTAAATCTTGGATTACCAGAGATTGTTCGGTGATGAAGGTTATCATAGTGGGAAGGTGTGGACACTGCCACTACTCTTACACACTTTTGAGGATGATTGTGAGGCGATGTACTTGAGGGACAATACAATGTCACTGATTAGTGTCCAGAATGTGGGCTACTCCTGCAGGCACATTATGGAAATGGCTGTGACATGGTGCAAACTACGCACTGAAAACCCCCCTCAGAGTACTGGATCTTCCAAATAACTGAACATTGATTTATAATAAAGGTATGTGCATGACCAAGCAACCAAAATCAGATCACCATTCTTCTTTCTGTAGTCCATAGTCCTCCCACTAATCAGCTCCAACAGAACCACCCCAAGGCTATAAATGTCAGACATGAGTTTGAGTTTTCCACTCATGAAATAATTTGGAGCAGAGTACCAATAAGTTACCATCACTCTATTTGAGACATTCATGTTGTGGCTGACAGGTCCTAGTTTTTCAAGTCTAAATTCTGATAGTTTTTGACTGAAGTCATTGCCTCATAATATGTTTGAAGACACCAGATCACGGTAAATAACATATCATTTTATATATTAATTTCTAGTAAACAATACCATTCATGAGTTGGTAAAAAACATGAAAAGGAAAACTAATTAAAATTAATATATAGTGTGTATTATTAATATTATATTTATATCCAATTTTCCTATTTTACCATCTTGTTCATCTATAGAGTCAAATAAATGGCCATATTTAGAGAACATTTTGGATAAAAAACACTTAAAATAAAATTAAAAACATATAATGGACTGTCATATAGAATAATATATATATATATTTAAAGTATCTACCATAAATAGACTATGTCATCAATTTTAAAGGATTTTTTGTGTTTTAAGTTCAAAAAACCAAGAAACATTATACCTTTAGGAATGAAAAGATTCTGGGAAGCCCATAACTAAATCCCAATTAGTGATGATTTTGTAAACCATTTGTACATCAGATTGCTAACTTTTTCTTGTGATTTGGGGAAAGGGAAATTTTCCTATGGAAAAAATGATAATAATTAACACAAGAATATGTCATAAATGCGAATGAACCACAACATCAGATGGAGACATCACTTTGTTACACTTTAGATCATTTGATACATTCTATCCATCATGAGTGATCGAATAAGGAGTGTTTCATTCATGATAAGTTATAAAATAAACATGGGATAATCTAATTAATGAATCATGAAATTTTAATGCAAGTATGTATTAATGCAATAACATAAATTATATTATTTTGAATATGGGAAGACCTGGTATAAGAGAAAAATAATCCTGTAATAATGAATTAACTTGTGTTCCACACAAATAAAATGCCCTAATATAATACATGTTCCAATGATATTAAAAAAATTCCACCAGTAAAATTAAAAACCTCATCCACTGCTAAAACATATAACATGATCCATTTTTCAAAAAAATTTACAAAAAGATATATATAGTACGACTATCCAATTTTCAAAAACATGTCTCACAAGTGATACTTAGTAAAAGAAAACTAAAAAGTGAGAGAAAATAAAATGATCCACTACTTCAAAATATGCCACTGATTGTCTATTCCATGATGTTGTATTTCTTCAAAATCAATTTATAGTAAACCCTATCACATTACATACAGGATCAAAAACATGAATTAATATTGAATATATTTAATATATTTAAATTTTAAATTAGAGGTATAGAATATAACAATAAAAGTGCACTAAAAATATGTAGATAATTAGTAGAGTAGAAATAATAAAGGACAATATCATTGTATCTTTGTACTAAATCTTCAACCAAAATATATTCCAACATAGTCAAGAATTTTTGTAGTTAACAATTGAAAAAAATTGAAATCTAATGTTTAAAAATTAGAGTAAGTAATATTAAAATAAAACTAAAAATTTATGAAGAACATGTCAGATTTATTTATGCACATAATACATGATGGAAAGCATTTTGAAAATAGTCAACCATTGGGAGGAAATGAATATGTAATTGTCACATGATTCATGGCATGAGACCTACCTTACACATGAATTAGAATTAATCCAACAAGACTGATGCTAGGACCTGATGTACCTATTTTCACATCCTACTCTCCCATACGAACATACTCTTATACCCTATGGGATCTAAAGGTCAGTAACATATTCTATAAATCATTTGAGATTAAAAACATATCTGTCAATCCATATTTAAGATAACATAGAAGATAATTATATCAAGTATAAGGAAGTACACAAAATTATCATATCATGCATCTACTATGTTTTCATATGGAACCATATGAAAAAAATAAAACCATTTAGAACGATATGTATTAGGAACCATCATTAATGGAAAAAACTCTATGCTCAACCACACCCTATATATAATTCGAGAAGAAATAAAATAATAGTATTACGTTATATCAAAAATTGATATAGAAAGACTCAAAGAAATCATAACCATACTTATGATAGTCATATTAAACTATGATATATCTATTGGAAACTAATCCAAATTTAATATAACACATGTGAATATATGTTAATATAACATACATGAAAATCTCTAAAAATCATCTCATATAGAACATATGTGGTGAAAATGTCTTCAATAAAAAATGTTGTATCTATAAACCACTAGGGGTATTCCGCAACTTAGAAATTATTTGAAAACAAAAAAATCATCATACAGTTAACCGCTGAGTCCTTAACCATAAATAACAACATTATAACAGTAACATTTGATAAGAAGGCCTCTAAACCTAAAATCCCCAATAATATCTAAAGAAAGATAAATATGTCCAACATTGAAAATCCCATAGATATATATATTATATGTTACTACACTAGTTTTCATCCCACTTATATCCAAATATTTTAAAATATAAGAATCTTGTTCCAGATAAATTTCATACTACCCTTGATGTTTCTTAAAATAAAAATTCATAATGTTGTAGGTGTAAACATTGGGTGATGGCCAGACATCTTTAATTCCTCATAAACAGATATGATTAATTCTATTTTAATTTTGGTAGCCAAACACTTTAGTAAAAATTTTCAGCACCTGATGATTGGATAAAACCCCACTTTCCTAGCTTGAAAAAATACATCTATTGTATCCTCGAGCATTAAATTAGCTGCTAGGACCTTAATAGGATTAGTGATTACAACATTTGAACCCTATGAAATTGGCCAGATCCAATAAAATTGGAATTATATCACACAATTCGATAAGTAATAATTGAAATGGGTATAGTATGAAACTGGAAAATAAATCAGAGGAAACTGTATAATGATTATAGAAATTAAATAAAACTTATTTCAAACTTCAAACCATTACCAGAAAAAATTTACAATGGGGAAAACCTGTTCATGCAGTAACATTTTGGTCCCAGTGTAGATAGAAACCTGAAGCGGAAAACATGAATGGATAGTTGACAAAAAATACAACAGAAAAATGTCAGTACAAGAAAACTATAGTTGAGAATTATTACTACTTTCTGATGAACTATAAAGTAAAACAATATTATACATTATAAAATTTAAGGGAAAAAAATATACAACATGTTAACATGTATGATAATATTGTTGGATATAGGGGAATGGGTTTACTACAATACCTGAAATCAATATACTCTTCACTTTCATAATCATCTTTCAATAATGTCTTTCCTCCTTGGAGATAACATTGTGCTTGTGGATCATATTTAACATATGTTCTATGCTTCTTGTATAAGGAGGGTAAACAATTTTGTTCTAATAAATAAATGATCTTATATTTAAAGAAACATACTTTTCTCCTAGGATATCAATATAAGTCAGATTATAATTACTCTATTTTATGGATTGATTTATTTTGTGAAAGTAATAACAATCATTTGATACTGAATGGGCATTTTTGAAATAGTGCAACAAATAAATTTCTGAAATTAAAAAATCACTTATTTATCTAATATGAAACGTTTTATACTTGATAAATGGTATAAAATGGGTAATGAATCACTAAAATAAATTGAATCAACCTAGTTAAAACATATTATTACACAATGAGAATGAATTGAAATACATGTAACATACAACTATAAAATAAAATATCCTGATGAATTTAACAGTCTAATGTTTTTGGAAATTAAATAAAAGTTATTTTAAATTAGAAATCATTACTTGTAAAACTCTACAATGAAGAAAACATTTTCATGCACCGGATGTTTTGAACTACTAGGGATAAAAATCTAAAGTGGAAAACCTGAATGAACAGTTTGCATACAATGCAACCTAAAAATGTCGCCACAAAGAAGTGGGATGTAGGACTATGAGTTCAAGTCATACTTGTGGTTTGTGTGATTAAATCAAGGCATACTATGAAATAAAATAATACAAGATGAATATATGGTATAATATAAAACAAAAAAATGTCAGTATAATGATAGAAAATACATCACTGTGATATGATGTCGCACTGTCTAGGGAATGTGACAGTGATACATGGAGAGAAGGAGAGACTGAGTGGGGAAACCACAACTGGAAGTGAAATAGGACACTGATAAGAGGATGTGATGAAAATACAGGGAGTGTAGTAGATGCTAATTTTATTCCAGGGAGAATATTTTGTGTCATTAATAAATATACTATATCCGTAAGGGGTAATTTAGGGTGCGGTCAAAATAAAGGCATCGAAAGAAGATGAACATCGAGTAAAAAAATCAATAAGTGGACACTGAATCAATCAAAAATTAACATTAAAGAAGGTTTTGGTAAATGTAGGGTTACCTCCAATATAGGTGAAAAAATTCTTGAGATGAAGCTGTCTCGCATGATTCTATTGATATCGTATGGGATCGACAGTTTCTTAAGAAAATCGTTCATAGTATACAGTGTGAGCTCGATGTAAACTTCTAATATAACCACTGGTAAAAAATCAATGGATATGAATGAATGTAAATTTAATCAATCAACTATTAAGTGTTAATAACATTTGGGTAAATTCAAGGTTACCTCCAATATATGAAATACAATTTCCCAACCGAAGCTATATTGAAGGAATCAATTGATATCTTAGGAAATCGGCGGATGCTGAAGCATTTTGTTCGATGTAGATAGTGCAAGGTTAAAGTAATCCTTAAAATGTGATAACTTCATGATGGTATTAGGCTAATGAAGAGTATTTCCTTTTGAATTGGAGGACTCAAACTGAGTGTAACATCTAGAGGTGGATTGCAGTAGGAGAAGCAGTTTTTAGGAACCCTAGTGGAGGAAGATCACTTAGTGGTTTGTGGGAGGAGAATCACACAATGGGAACCTTATCTAAGGAATAGTGAGTAGTGGTTTGTGGTTATAAATATCGGGTGGATGATTTTAGGAGGATAATAAGATTGTAGGAAACATAGATTAGATGAATTAGGATTGGTAGTGGAAATGCATGAGATGGGTCATGATTTTGGAGGGAGGTTAACATTCACTTAGAAGATGTGGCTATGTATATAGATGACACATAAGCTAGAAGAATCCAAATTTAGTATATATAAGAGACAATAGATTACAGGATGATGGAGAGGTAAATAATGGTGTATTTTGACCTATAGTGGACCTATTTCAAGATGTTTTTCCTAAAAACATTTCATGGTACCACCTGATGGAGATTTGGAATTTATAATTGAGCCAATAAATGGGGATAATCTAATTTTTATTCCACCATATAGAATGATTCCGGTATAGATTCAAGAGATTAAGAATAAACTATAATAGTTGATGGGTAAGGGTTTCATCTATCTGAGTATATCACTTTGGGGTTCTCTAGTCATATTTTATAAGAAGGTTGAAGAGAATATATGATTGTTATTCAATTAATGGAAGTTAAAACAGATGAGAATGAATAACCAATATTATATTACACGTATTGATAATATTTTGGATCACTTGAAAGGAGAATGAGTTTTCTACAAGATCGTATTGAGATCAAGGAATTATCTGTTGGGAGTTAGACCTTTTGATATACCTTAAATTGATTTCATAAGATGGTATAAACTTTATGAGTTTATCATAATTCCATTTGGGTTGATGAATTCTCTTGACGTGTTTATGGATTTGATGAACCAAAAAATCAATATGTACCTAGATCATTTTGTGGTAGCATTTTTGGATGACATATTAGTGTACTCCATGACTCATGACGATCATGCTGAACATTATGACATCATACTAAGTACACTAAGAGAGAATTGGCTACATGAAAAGCTACCAATGTGTCGATATTAGATTGATTAGGTACACTTCTTTTGTCACATAATCTTAGACGAATGTGTTTTAGTGGACCCATATAAGGTTGAGTTAGTTGTTTTCAAGGGAATACCAATAATGTTTTCAATATCTGTAGCTTTCTGGGGTTAAAAGTATATTATAATATGTTCATTTAGGACTTTTTTGGCTTGGCATAACCTATTTTGGCCATGATAAATTAGGGGATAAAGTATGATTGGTCTATAGAATGTGATAATCCTTTCCCGGAGCTATATAATTGTTTGAAAATGGAAATAATATTACTCATATTCAAGACGAGTGTGGTGTATACAATGTCTTGTGATGCTTCTAGGATTGGACTTGGAGCAGTTCTAATGTAAGGAGATCGATTTGTTGCATATGTTTCTCAGTACCTATGTCCACATGAATGGAATTACCCTACACATGACCTTTAGTTGGATGTAGTGGTTTGTACCTTGAAGTGTTGGTGACATTTCATGTTATGTGAAATGTTTAATATGTGTAATGATTATACGAACATAAAGTTTTTTTTACAATATGATTTGAATCTATGGTAGTATAGGTGGGTTTACTATATGTAGTTTATTGATTTTGAGCTATCATATATATCTGTTAAGGGAACAATGTTGCTAAGGATTTAAGCACAAAGACATAGACTCAACCAATTTGGGAGTCAGTACTAAGTGTAAAATGAGGACTCTGTTGGCTGAAATACATGATGTGTCTTAAGAGGTTTTGGAGAATATGACAATAGTATCAGTTTTTTTGGAGTCTACACTTTTCTTCCATATTTGAGATAGGTAATATGAGGATTTGGAATGTTTTTCCTTGAGGGAAATACCTGCATGTGGGGGGTCACATTATTATTGGATCATATATAAGGATGATATCATCTATGTCATGAATCATGTTATTGTGAATAAGAGAATGTGGGAGGATCAAAGGCATGGATTTCATTCTTTTAAGTGAGTAGTTAATCAAGTTGTGACCAAAATATACCATAACCTATGTTGATAGTTTTTGTGTATGGGAATGAAAAAGGAGATTGAAGGTTTCATGAAATGATTCTACTCTTTTCAATAGTAGAAGGTTGAGAATTAATTACCTGGAGGTTTACTACAACCATTTCCCATTACGGAATATAAGTGAGATAAAGTTTCTATGGATTTTTTGGTGGGTCTCCCAAAGAAACCCTAAAATAATGAAACTATTTGGGTGATTTTGGAATTTTTGACAAATAATGTGAATTTATTTTTATATAGGAGACTTTCCCAGTAGACCATTTGGGATATTTGTACATCTGGGAGATAGTTCATCTACATATAGTACCAAAAATTATTGTTTCAAACCATGAATTGTGTTTTATTTCTCCCTTATAGAAGGTTTTACATAAGGTGATTAGTGAAATGGTTTTAATTGGTACAACATTCCACCCACAAACAGACTGGTTGTTGGAATATATTATACAGGTACATGAGAAAATGTTGTGAGTGTGTTTTCTAGTCTTCAACAGGTCTTGGGAGAAGAACCTATCACTTTTGGAGTTATCCTATAACAACAGTTATCATGAAATTATACAGATGAAACAATATGTGGTTCTATATAGTATGCCATACATATTACCTCTATTATGTATAGAGGTAGGCGAGTCAAATCTTTCAGGATCAAGTCTTGTGATGGTGACATTGAATTAGGTGATGCCAATAGGAAGAATATGTATATGGATAAGATTTGATAGAAGTTATATTCTTATAGATAGTGATGACCCCTAAAGTTTTTTGTGGGTGATCATTTTTCATTCATTTTTATCCTAGATTGGGTCACCGTATGATTCAAAGAAAGGAAATGTCGGAACATAGGTTTGTTATAATGTTAGAGGTTATGGAGTGAATCGGTCTAGTGGCATATTGATTGGATCTTCCATAGAGATAAAATTATTTTCATGATGTTTTCAATGTGACCTAGAATCATCAGTATCACTAAGATCCCTCCCATGTAATCGATGTGGATGATGTTGAACTTTTGAATGATTTATCATTTGAAGAACATATGATTTGTTTGTAGGATCATAGTGATAAATCTTTTTAGGGAAATTCCATTATGATACTTCATGCATTGTGGAAACATGGATGTGTTCATAAGGTGAATCATTGACCTGATATTTTTATCCTGGAATCATAGTGTTTATTATGATTATAGCTCAAGGAATAACTATTATATGGTGGGGGATATTTTAATATCTTGAACTTTTCTAGAGATGTATCAGACAATTTTTTAGGTACTCTTTTTCCTTGTTTTGAGTAAAATTTCTTTGGGTTTAACTTGGGGATTTTTGGTTGAAATTTAAAATTTTTTGAAGGAAGATTGGTAGTTCATGATTGGTGCATGATTTTTACCAACCATGCTTCTAGAGCATTAAACTGTTCAAACCAAAAATAAAGGTTTTGAATGGATGTCATAAGTTTTTAAAAATGGTGTGACCTCTTAGTCGTATCTGTACAACACTCCTAAGTGAAGCACATGGTTAGGGGAAACCATGCATCCAGTATGAGAAACCATTCACATGATATTTTAACCCCCTAAAAATTATTAAAAAAATCCCAAACTCATGTCTTATTCTACCAATTTCCCTGCCTAGACCATAAAACATTTTCTCAAATTTTTATATGTTCTCGAATAGATTCCAAGAATTTCCAACTTCCGTTCTTGGCGATTCAATTCTTGGATTGAATATCCACACCTCTCCTATATATACATTTACATATTGTTTGGTTTCCCTTCATTCATATATATTTCACTCATCCTTTGAAGGGGTGTATTCCTCTATTTGTGTTGGATCTATATATAGGTTTTGGTAGATCTAATTATTTTGATCTTGGGTATAGGTTTTTTATCTATATCGCATTCTTCATTGATTAATTCAATATCTCACTTCAATTGGGGATTTTTTTTGGTAATAATTCATTATAAATCTTAAGGTAGGTGATCTAAATTAAATTTCAATGGTCTTGATTTGAATTAGGTGTATGAATTTCCCGATTTGAATTGGAAAATTTAACAATTAATCATTAAATTGAATTGATTAATTAATTAAAAAATTTGTGGAATTAGTGAATTTATTTTAATTAATTGTCATGTGATGATGAATTGCGGTGATTTTTTGGGTAATTGGGAATTTATGAAATAAGATTTATTAATTGGTTAATTAATTAATGTGATATTTGGATTGTGGAATTGAAATGAATTTCTAAATTAATTTATGGGATATTGGGACTTTTTAATTTTTCAATTAATATGATGATGAATTAATTTACAATAGGAATTGTGAGAGGGTTGGTTGTACCATTAACGGGTAAATTTGTTCCATGGTTAAACATTAATAAATTGATTAATGGTGATTTTTTCATATTTTTTCACATGATTAAATTGACGAACCATGTTTTTTGTGATAAAATATGGTGGCACCATTAAGTGAAATGTTTATAAAAGTACTAATGTCGATTAATATTTATTACTATGATACATGCAATTTGTGTGAAAAATAAATGAGTGTGTGTGGGACATGGATTGATTCTTCAAAATCCCATAGAGATAAATTGATATACATGTGTGAGACATGGACTTATACTTTAAAATAATATAGTGATAAATGAGTGTGGGACACAAACGTCTTATCTAATAGATCTTTTAGAAAATGATGGTGGGACACTGACTGCTGCTTCAAAATCCCACTTGTGTGATTGTTTTATAAACGAGTTTTTGGTCACAAAATACTGCTTCAAATACCCATGAGGTCCTAAGAATGCAGATATAGGACCAAAATGTTGGAATTGGACTACAATTATAATTTTAAATTATATGAATTGAAATGAAATGATAATTATAACTATGGAATTATGAATTGTACATGATATATGTCGTAGACTATAGCATAGGATGAAGTAGGTGTTGTGGGATTGGGTGTCCTCGGGAACCTGAGGTTTTATGTGGTTAATTAAATAAAAATCGAAAATGTGATAGTTGTTTACTTATTCATTTTAATTTATTATTTATACAACTACACAATATTTTATTTACTAGATATTGTTTTAGATGTCCTTATAGGTGGCCTACTAATTTATAATCACACCCTACTCAGATTTCATGATCGGTACCCAAATAAACATCATGTATGAAAGATATGTTAAGAGATATAGACCTATGATAGATGACTTATTTGGGTTGGAGTAAGGATTAGGGAACTCGATGTGATTTGGGACCCACTTGGGAGTTTTCAATGTATTTATTTATTTATGGTTTTCTATATTGACATGTGACACAAATCTAGAATGACATACATACTTTTAATTTTGAATATTGTAATGCATTTTATGGTCATCATGTGATACTATTTTGGATTGGATATTTGTAATATATTTTGTTTATTCGTATTTATTTTTGTTAATGTCCAACATTGATAAATATGTCTTAGTCTTTAAATGATCGATATTAGACCCTCGCTGCGAATTAGTATCCTCTAGCATACATGGAGTCATACCTAAGGTCATGCGACTGACCGTCTTAGGGAAATAGTGTGTGGCACCAGGGTAGGGATGTTACAACACAAGAGTTAAATTAATTTTATTATATGGGAATCTAATGTACATAATCAACATAATGTTGAATATATGAATGTTTTTTTTCCAATTGTCCATGATTTTAACCCTTCATATTATTTTATATTATGAAATGTCAAATTTTTTATTATTTTTTGTTTTATTGACATCAAATTTTACAAAAGAGATAAATATAGGACATTTCAAGTTTTAAATAATTTAGTGCATTATACGTTTTTTTCATTAGGGTATTTTATTTTTAATTTTTAGTGAATAAATAATTTCCCTAATTTTTTTTGAAACACTAAAATAGGGAATGTCAATGCATTAAAAAAATAAAATTGTATTGAAAATAATAAAATTATTATTATTTTATTATTTTTTTCATATTCAAAGAGTTTTTATATATAAATTAAGTTTTAGTGTGATTTTTATTAATATCATTATAATTACATTATTTTATTGTATTTTTAAAATAATAATATGGCTATAGTTCCAAAATTAACGTTATTATTATTTTATAATAATTATTATACTATTAAATTATTTAAAATTCATAAAAAAATTATCATTGTAAAAGTGAATTTGATTTTATTTTTTACATCATAAAATGTCAATTAGGATATATTTTTCATTTTATAGTAAGTATAGTGATCCGTAATTATTAAAAAATGTTATTTCACAATAATTGCAAAAAATAGATAATGTGGGTTAAACCAAGAAGATAGCTAATAAAATAATATCAAAACAAGTCATAATTTTATTTTATGAGATAATTTAATCTCCTAAAAATAATAACATAAATGTAAATTATATTGGATCCATTTTTAATTTAATATTTATTTTTATTAATTTTGTATTTTAATAAATTTCAGTAGTTCCCCACCCCAATCTTATTAATGCATACCTCATCATCTCATTACATCACAATTAAATAACCATTCTTTTCATCCAATACATACCAAAATTAATTAACAAATTATAGAGGCCTAATTTTGGGAAGAATATCAAGCTTATTAGAATTAAGGTGTAAAGAAAAGGAGGTTATTTGAAGAAGCAATATTTTTCTTAACCAACCATTTTTGTTTTATTTATTCTTCCACACATACAATTATTATTCATAAATGGTTAAATAAAAAAATCATTATAATGAAGATACTTATGTTTTTATGATTAAAAACAACCTATATTTATTTTTTATAACATGAAATGGAAAAAAACAATCGATCATGTATATGGAGGACTACAACCTCCCAACCCATGAAATTTGTTTTCCATCACCATCTCTCACATGTGTTGTTTATATGGAATTAATTTTTCTATAGTAAAATAATTTAATTTTTATCATTATAAAAATATAATGTATCTTTTATTTTTTTCAATCCATTCCATGAATATTGACAATGTCATTCATGCATAAATGTGGACTATATTCTTCACAAAGTGGTGTGATTTGTTTTTCCTGAAGACATAAAATTGATAAAAAATATAAATATGTTTAATGAAATAATATATTATTTATAATATAATTATCAACATATAATGGTAATATAATACTAATTTCATTTATATAATGTTTATAGAAAAATAGAAACATTACACAAGCATATATATGACTTACCATCTCCAAGGTTACAACACAGTTCATTATTCATAACCATAACTGATCATTAATTTTAAATATATAATTGATGTATATATAATTTTATTATATAATTACTATTATAATAGTGATTATGTATCAATTAACCCCTTTTAATAATCAATACAGAAAAGATGTTTTGAAATTATGAACTGAATGTCCTCAAAACACTTGATGTGGACTTAATTGAATATATAAATAAATAATTAATTGTAATAAATGATAAAACAAGTTTTATGATAAAATAATAAGAATTTAAAACCTTATTAAACAATTAAGTAATTGATATATTTTTATTATATAGGATATAAGGCACATACATTGAAATGTTGTACTCTGGAAAGAGATTTCATCTCAATTTCCTTTCAATGAGACATATTTTATTATTTTTTAGGTGATTTAATTTATATTGTGTGTATAACACCTTTTATAATATTATTTCATGAACCCATTGTACAAAATGATATTTTTTGTTTAAATTTGAAATTTTGTATAAAAATATATTTGACTTGAAAGTTACAATGTTGTAAATAATTTTGTAACTCAATTTCCTTTAGGTTCTTAATAAGTATTATTCATTGAATTTGTTATTCCATTATTATGTTTGAATCATAATATCAATTTTTTATATATTTCAACATTTTCTTTGTGAATATATATTTTTTACACATAATATCCCCATTGGTTAATTCTTACTTCAGTTATTTGTTATTTGGAAAGGTTATTTGTTACAAATTAACTTTCCTTGGAACATATATTTATGATACAAACATATATTCTTTTACTAGGTGGATATAATTAAAATTCTACATTTATATAATGATTATATTTGTGTTCATGATGGATAATGTTTCAATTGAAAATATTATTTCATGAGGCCTATGATTGAATTCTTACCAATGCGGAAAATGCATTATGTTACAATTCCCTTTTCTGATCAGGATTGTTTACGTTGGAGGTTTTTTAGAGGAAATAATATGATCTTATATTCATGAACCAAATCTATTTTATTCTCATCAAGTTAGGAATTTAGTTTATAATATTAATTTAAATTGTTAATATTTTTTTAATTAAACATCTGGTATGTTATTTTTAAGTGGTACTGATATTTTGTCTTCTTTTATATCAAGAATCATTCCCTTACATTTCTATGTTTTAAAACATGTATTTAAAAATTTTACTTTATAAACCAAATTTATTTCATAAATATATTATAAATTAAAATTAAAATTATTTTAAAATATTAAAAAAGGTGAATTTCTTTATGATTTTCAAATGGGCCACTTTAGAATATCATTACAAAATGTTTGAAAAGAATGTTTATTTTTATCATTTAAAACTTTAAAATATTTTTTCCACCATCGCAATCAATCTTTTTTGGATGATTTCTTTATATATTTCAATGTTTATTTCCAAATAAATGTTTTTTAACATTATTTTATTTTTTTAATTTTTATTTTCAATGTGAATAGAGTATTTTCCTCATGAAATAATTCATTAAAATTTAATGGTAGTTCCATTAATCAATCCCAGAAAACTTTTATTTTACTTATTCTTCACTAGGTATGTATTGTAATGATATAAACCTAATTATTTATGTAGATAGATTATTATATTTTATAATACTTTTTAACGGAATTTTTTTTTATTTTCTATAGGTTCATCATATTAAGAAAGGAATTTTATATTTTAATGTCTATGATGAGAATGAATATTACCACTGTCATAATATTTATATGACGTTTAAAATCCCATAAAAAATTTCATTTTTTATGAAGAAACATCCTTCCATTATTTTGGGTGATTTATGTTTAAAAAATGGTGGTTTAAAATGGAAAGTGTATTTAGTTTTCTATTGGTTTTTTCCTAATGGGTTCAAAATATATTTTGAATAGTTTTATGATGTTTGATTTGAGATATTGTGTTTTAGCATTGTATATGATAAAATTTTGAGCCTAATAAAACATATACTACATGTTGAGACTCATTATAGATCCTAAAATATATAATATAATGATATAGATCATACAATGGGTGATCCATATTATATATCCTAAATGCATTAGGTTACCTTATTTTGAATCAAAGTCAAGAAAGAGGGAGTTAACCAGTGAGGTTTACCCAATGGAAATAAATAGAGACCAATTTTTTCTAAAATCGGTTATGAAAATGATTCTCTATGTTTACTAAAAAGATTTTTATTTTCATTCCATGTGGTTTTAATGATTCATTTCATCAAATTGGCATTACATTGTGATAGATTATTGATTCTTATGCTTCTTCCCTTTGCAAAATCATTATTTCATGTTTCATGAACGATGATATAAGTATTGATGGGTATGAATTCTTTTATAAAATTCTCCTAAAAATTGATTATATAATCCTAATATATTATTTATCTTATTCTCATTAATGAAATTATTCTTCTATTTCTTATATTTACACTTATCAGACATTTGATATCATGATTCATAAATTCTTTTTCCCTAGGTTATGAATATTGATAATAATTTATTTAAATTTTGAAATATTTATAATGTGAAGAAATTTCTTGGAGATATTGAAGATATAATATGGAATATGAAAAGTGGGGTACAATGGTTAAAACACACCATTTATTTCATGAGTGTTGTTTATATAAGATATTTTCCTATTTATATAATACACTAAACCTAAAAGGTATATGTGTATGTAAGTTATCCAATATATCATATTGATTTTTGAGATTTTTGATGGAATAAATAGGGTCATATTTATGAGTAAAAAATCCAAAAATACAATGTTTATGTTTTTAGAATTGGACATGGGAGTGAGAGTTAGGGGATATTAGATTAATGCTCATTTATGATAAATTTATGATGGAAACAGAATCCAATAAAAAATTTAACATGGAAGGAAGTGGATTTCCATTATATAGATGACTATAATTTCATTATTAGCGATATTAAAAATATATATCCCACTGAACTTGTACATTTATTAACATATAATGGGGGAAGGGGTTTCAATATATTGTGATTATGTAAAAATGGACTATCTTGCTTCATCATAAAAAATGATGTCCTAAATTACGATTCATAACTTCAATTAATGACTAACGTGAAAAACAATTTGGATTATGATTTAGTTCCTATAAAAAATATCCTTAAATTAATTAATTGGTGACATTATCACTATATGGAATAGAGAGAGAAATGCATACATACATACATATATATATATATAATGATCATAAGTTCATGAAATATATATCAATAATGAAGGAATTGAATATTCAACTAATGGTATCATTGGAATTAATTATTTATTATGATTCTAAATAAATTATAAATAATTGGAGGTAAAAAAGGGTTATGAATCTTAAATATTGTAACAATATGATTCTATATCCATGATGAGTATTGAATATCCTGATTACACATGGATTTGAAGAGGATGTATCTTGAATCATTAATAAGTTGAGACATAGATATATTCCCCAATATAATACTGGAACATCAATTCATGTAAATATCACTGAATCCTATAATGATTATGTATAGATAAAAAAAATTTAATATTATAAAAATCACCATTGAGAATGATATATTTTTATGGTCTTCAAATTGGATATGTGTCCCCTAAAATCATGAATTAAATTAGAATCATTTTTATGACACACATGGATCATAATTTTCTATTCGTTATCAAAGAACAATTATTCATAGATATTTATAAGATACTGACATAATATGATGATAGAAATTTTAGAAAACATATCTCAATTCATGTAATTCTATAAAGATAAGGATTGTCACGACCCGTCCCTCAGGGACCTTGCTGTGACTAACCCAAGCTTGCCTCCTGAAGGCTAGGGGCTGACGACTAGTGACCAAGGCATAAACCTTCAAGTGGGAGGCATTTTCCTGAGTACCTGTATGCACACACACACACCCAATCACAATCCAACACACTGAAAAAGGAAAAAAAAGTACCACTAAAACAAAGAAGGGTGCAAGTACAACTGAAAGTATGTGTGCCAGAATAAAAACCCAAAAAAGACTGAAAACATCAAGTAAAAAAAGGAAACTCTGATTTCCATCTACATTAAAAACCACCTGATTGTGAGAGTAGCGAAGCTACTTGAAGCCAAAGTAGCATGTATTGTCTGCTTGGTCCTACTGAGCCGAGCCTGGTCCTAGGCCACCAAGTTCATCTTCGAATTTTCCGTCAGTACCATCTCCCTGATCACCCCTGTCAAAACATCGGTCGTCTAAACCAAAAACAACACGTTTTGGAAAATACCATGTAGGGGTGAGTAAAACAGTACTCATTATGTACCCCCCCAAAAGGAAAAACCATACAACAATTCCTCAAAGAAAATCATGAAACACAAGATAGATCACACCGGGTATATTCTAGGGTAGTAACAGTAGCATCGTTAGTCACAAATGTCGAAATACTTGGATTCTAGAGAACTCCTCCTTTGTGGGTATGCTGGGTCACACAGAGACACTTCCTACTATCCTTGGATTGCTTTGATACTCATCCCTAATTAGTATTATGGGTATGCCAAGTCACATTGAGCTGCTCCCCACCGTCAGCCTGTCAGGTCACATAGAGTCGCTTCCCACCATGGCTGAACCGAGGTACTCCTCCTATCAAGTAACATGGGTTTTCCAGGTCACCTAGAGCCGCTCCCCACCATGGGCCTTCTGGGTCACATAGATCCACTTCCCACTGGGCCATCATCGAGCAGTCTTCAGTTCTCAGCCAACTATAGAGTTCCGTATATAGCACGATTGAGTGAACTACTCTTCAAGAAATTTGTTGCATCTATAATTCCATTAAATTCACCAAAAATCATTCCAAAATATCCTACTCCTTGAGAGGATTACAACACCGTAAACAACTATCCAATTGGACATGCGGTTTTTGAGATACATGCATTTTAGTAACCAAGGGCATGATTTCGATGGGGTCTGGTCCATCCTGGTCGGACCGACCCCACCAACCTGGCCTGGGGGTTCCACATACCCTAGTTTATTTAGATGGAATCGACTGAACTTGGTATGGGTTGATGTTGTTCTGGTTCGGCATGACTAGTGGGCTAGGTCTAATAGGCCTCGTTGGACCCAACTCAATTTGGATGAGGGTCTAGCCCGCCGAGTCACCTAGTGACCCGGTCTAATCCGACTCGGCCTTCCTGTGTAGGCCCGACCCACCGAAATGGGTCTAGCCTAGCCTTATGGGGGATTGGACCACTATCAAGGGGACCGACCATGCGGTTCGGTCAGTGTGAGCCCCTGGGATACGACAGCCAGCCGTGTCCCCTTTGGCTCGAACACATCCCACATGGGCGGGCCGCACCTCCTGTGCGGCGCCCTCCTGGTGCCTTATCCGACTCCTTCCACAGACGATGGGACACTGTGCCTATGGCCTGCCTAGTTCCTGGAATTGGGACACCCCTCCATGCGGTGCCCTCCTAGAACCACGTCCACTCGTGTGCCACCGTAGCTGACAAGCCGCGACCTCCCTATAAACGTAACCCGCCAGTGCAGGCCGCTGCCTCCATGCAGCCGGTGAGGCCAGCCGCCGCCACTGCTGGCAACACTGGTGCACTGAAAAAATCTTTTTCAAGCCACCAAACTTGCTTCAATGGTCCTTTACTTGAGCCTCTTTCACCAATGGTCTCCAAGTGAGTATGTCTTTACCATAAAGCCTTCAAACTGGCCTTGTCATCGCTTTGAGAATGCAGCCACCAAGAACACACGAACAGAGGTGCTCGAGCCTTATTTGGGTTAGCCTAAGCCCTCTGTGTAAGAGTCTATAATAAGGTGGAGTCTCAGGGAGTTTTGTGTTCAATCATTCATGCCAAGGTTTAATCCTAAATAATCACCCTAAACGAAAAGACACCCTTCCGTTATAATGCACTATCCGTAGATCAACTTGTTCCTAGGTTTATCTGCATTCATAATTTTTCAGAAAAGGAACATTTAAGAAATTTTAATATTAAAAACCCCTACGCCATTGAAGTTCATTGTTTCATGCTCTTCTTCGAGGGGTTTTATACGTCAAAGTCTCTTCCTGGCTCCGATATTCAAAAGGTGTTAAAGAAGAAGATGTTCTGTCGGCATTATTTATTCTTTGATGGGGTGGAAGTCTATCAGAGGATCACCAAAGAATACTCTAATTTTTTTATCCATATTTCCGTAGCACATAAACCTATAAATAAGAGAATGTCACAGTGTTACCATTATGATGCGACATCGCATCGTTACACAGTTTTATTTATGAAATAACTCCACTGTTATGTGTCATTAAAGTGTTGTTATGCCATGAGTTTAACAAGACATTAATGAGACTCATTGATGCACATTGTCACTGCCATGTCACTGTCCAACAAAATCATTATCTACCACTCAAAAGTGAGAAGAAAAAGAAAATAATTTTTTTAAAATATTTTAGTATTTTTCTCGAAAAGTCGGAAAAATAAATTTTCCTCTCTACCCTTGCTTGCTAATGTTAAGTCTTTTCTTGGATAATCTCGACAATCTGAATTAAATGGTGCCCTCAAATTTTTTATCCTAGTTATGGTTCACAATATAGAAAATCATGTTCATATGTTTACTGAAGGTACCTTAAAAAAAGTTCAAAATTTTGTTCTGGGATCTCCGGACCTCAGAATCACATGCCGTCAAATTTCACGCTCTCATAATAATTCCATATTAATAAAAAAATTCACATAAATTAAAACACGTTACATTCTCCCCATCTTAGGTCATTACATCCCTAAAATCCAAAAAAACAATTAAACAAAATGATGGAGTTACTGAGCACGAATCTGAGCCTTTCTCTCCCATATGATCTCATTAAGATTCTCATGTTTCCATCAGATGCAGACTAGAGGAATCTATCGTCCATGTAAAAACTACTTATGTCGATCCTCTATCTTGACTGGGAAGTCCGCAAACATCACCATATCATCAATGTACAACTTTATCCATTCAATGACATGTGATGGATCATGCACGTACCTCCTCATTTTTGACACATGGAAAACATCATGCACCCAGTGCATCTGTGGGGGAAGTTAGGTGGTACGCCACCACACCATAACTGCTCAATATTTGAAAATTACTGATGAACCAGAGAGATATCTTATCACCCCATCCAAATATCTGCAATCCTCATCTGGGTTAAACCCGAAGTAACACATGATCTACCTCCTCGAACTCCAATGGTCTATGTCTCCTGTCAGCATAAGACTTCTTCTTGCTCTGTGAAATCCTCATATTCTGTTGGATGATTTTCACCTTCTCGGTGGTTTCCCATACTAACTATAGACCCATGAGTACCGACACTTTTGGGTCTGTCTGGCATATGGATGATCTACAAGGCCACCCGTACAAGGCCTAAAATGGTACAATGCCAATGGTGGAGTGATATCTATTGTTTTATGAAAACTCCACCAGTGGAATGTGCTCCTCCCAACTATGACTAATGTCAAGGATGCAAGAACAAAGCATGTCCTCTATGTTCTGTATAGTCTGCTCTGTTTGATCATACGACTGGGGATGATAAGCTATGCTCAAATGTAGCTTCTTCCCAAACTCCTCCTATAATCCCTTCCACAACTGGGATGTAAAGCAGGAATCATGATATAATATGTTCATCTAAGGAACCGTGTGAAGTTTCACTATCATCTGGACATAGAGGAGTCCCAATCCCACTACAATTCTTTGCTTCCAGATGGGTAGGAAGGGAGACGACTTGGTGAGTTGGTCAACGATCACCCTAATAGATTCATAACCTTTTGACGTACATGGTAACCCTATCATGATGTCCATCGAGATACCTTCCTATTTTTACACTAGTACCTCAAGTGATTGAGTCAAGCCTGTTGGAACCTGGTGCTCGGCCTTCACTTGCTGACAAGTGAGGCATCATAAAATGAACTCGACCTATTATTTTTTCATTCATGGCCACATGTACTAACAATGGAGGTCCTGATATAACTTTTCCACTCTAGGATGTACTACTAGAGGGGAAGTATGGAACTCCCTCAATACCTCATCTCACAGCACCACTGGTATAAAGGTGCACCCTCTAAAAAAGATGAAGTTCTCCATACCTATCGAAAATCCATTAGGAGCCCATCTTGAGGGTATCTGAGCACATCGGGCCTCACAGTAAACATCCCCAAACTATGCCTCCCTGAAACGATATACGAGTGGGGGAGTAACATACAATGACTGGAGGTAAATGAATTCACCATCATCCATGTTGGATATCTACATCATGGCTAACTTCTCTCTCACCTCACTCATCAACGGCAACCTGGTCCCCCTACTGAGCGCTTCTGCCTCCAAGTTCCCCTTTCCAGGAGTATAGACTATCTAAAAATCATAGTTTTGAAGGATCTCAAGCCATCATCGCTATCTCAGGTTCAGGTCCTTCTGGGATAAGATATACCTAAGAATCTTGTGTTCATAGTAAACGGTGAATCGTTCACCATCAAGATGTGCTTCTATATCTTCAAGGAAAATACCACTACTTATAGCTTCAGTTCTTGGGTCACATAGTTCTTCTCATTCTACCTCAACTGTCGTGATCCTTTGGCAATCACCGCTAGCTCATGCATTAAGAAAAAACCCAGTCCGGTCCCTGATGTGTCACAGTAAACTAAATACCGCACACCCTCCTCAGGTAGTCTCAAGATGGAGGCACTATTTAGTCTCCACCTCAAATTCTGGAAACCCTAATAGAATTTATCTATCCACATGAAGGGTTATCCATTCCATATAAAAGCTAAAAATGGTGATTCTACTCTGGAGAAGTCGGGCACGAACCTATGATAGTAACCGGCCATCCCCAAGAAGCCTCGTACCTTAGTAACGCTTCTGGGCGGCTCCAAAAAATGCATCGCCTGTATCTTCAAGGGATCTACTGCAACTCTATCCTACGAGATGATGTGTTTTAGAAAGTGTTCATCCCGTATCTAGAACTGACACTTCAAGATATTACCATAAATCTGGTTCTCTCAGAGTGTATCCAGGACTATCCGCAGGTGTGTGGCATTCTGCTCCTCCGGTGCTGAATTGACCAAGATGTCATCAATGAAGACCACAACGAACTGGTTGAGGATGAGCTGGAGGATCCTGTTCATGAGGCCCATGAACACTGTAGGGGAATTTTTTATGCCAAAAGGAATCCCCAGAAACTCATAGTGGCCATATCGGCACTTGAAGGATGTCTTCGGTACATCCTCATCCTATACCTGAAGCTCGTGATAGCTTGATCTGAGGTCTATCATTGCGAACCACTTTGCACCCTTCCACTAGTCGAAGAGGTCATAAATACTCGATAGTGGGAACTTGTTCATCATGGATGCATGGTTTAGGCACCATAAGTCCACGTACAACCTCAAACTCCCATTTTCCTTCTTGAAAAAAAGCATCGGGGCTGCCCATGGTGAAACGCTGGTCCTTACAAATCCCTTATTCTACAAGTCCTCCAGTTGTACCCTCAACTCGAGAAGCTCTACGAGATCCATCCAATACCCTGGTGTGGATATAGGTGTCATCATGGGGTATAGGTTGATATAGAAGTCTACTTCTCTACGAGGTGGTAGCCCTGGAACGTCATCAAAAAAACATCCTCGTACTTTTCCACCACTACAGGAAAACTTGGACTCTTCTCCTCCACTACACCGAGGGTGAGGCTAGCCAACTAGTGAGTGATCGGCTACACCCTCTTTTGAGAGAGACTATCCTGTGCCACAAGGGTTTCCTTCTCACCAGGGAAGGAAATCCTGGTCTCATATCTACAGACACACTGTACTGTATTCCTAAAATAGTCAATCTGAGCATAGACTGTGGATAACTAGTCCATAACCAAGATGAAATTGTAAGGCATCGACGCTGCTACTAGGAGATCCCAGCCGAAGCTCTCACCTCCTAGAGTAAACTCACACTGCTGGCACCAGTGTGTTAACATTTAATCCCCTCCCGTAAGGGTATCTAGCTGTAAAGATTGAGCCAACGACTCTAATGGAATCTTTGAGCTCCGAATAATAGTTGTGGAAAGGATGGAGTGACTATAACCCATGTCTATAAGTACTGTATCTATGGTGGAGAAGATACTGAATGTACCTTTGATATTCTATAGATCATCATGGTCATAAGACTCAGCTTCCTAGAGCTAATCTCTCACCTGTTCGGCTCCTACCTGAGGTCAGGGTGGACTACCTGGGAGCAATGGTGGTAACATCTCAAACCATCACCCACCACCTATTGCTCAGCCATCTACCCTACCACATCCACTGCCATGCGGGCCTCCTCGCTCGAACCACTACCACTGCCTAGGAGGCTCCTCGACCATCTGATGGTCATCTGTACAGTGGGTCGGGTAGTCATGTGCCATGTGTCTCTGCCCTCCGCACGCGTAGCACTCCCTGGCTTCATGCTGACTCCCTACGGACTGGAAGCCCCACACCACCAACCCTGAGTCCTGGGGTCATCCACTGAATGGCCTGGCCCACTCGATTCCATGCTTTTGATGTCTACTACCCACTGAATACTTTTCCACCTGTTGTCTACTAGTAGCTCTAACTGTCAGCTCCTACTCTTCCAAGAATCTCTCCACAAGAAGGTCTCGCTCTAGAACCTCAGCCTAGGTAGGGATGCTGAGAGACAACACAAATTCCATGATCTCCCACCCGAGTCCCTGCTCAAAGGACCAAGCCCCAAATAAAGGGCATTCCACCATGTCTATGGAGTAGCGGGAAAGATCTGTGAACCTCTCCAAATACTCAGTCACTGTCATGATGCCCTACTGTAGGTGAAGATGATTTTGAATTCACACAGTGTTCAAGGTCTTGAAAAAAAATCCTCCCATAAAATCCTCTCAAAGTCAACCAATGTGTGGTTCACCTCATCATGAGTCTGAATGATCAAGCTCCACCATATCCCTACCGAGCCCTAAAGAAGGCTCACCTCAAAGATCAACATCTGGTCAGGCGGTGTCTTCACTAAGAGGAAGACTCACATCACAACCTCCAGCGAGTCCTCAGTGACCTAAGGACCCATCTCTCCCCTACACATGGGAGGTCTCTGTCTCTGAAACACATTTAGGGAACTGAGCCTATGAACGTCCTCTGCTGGAACTGCCATAAGTAGATGATAGCCATCAGGTGGTGGTAGCACTGGTTCACCACCTGGTGGTACCATCTCTAGAACTAGTCCCTAAACAGATGCCTCGTTGCTAGGTGGTATATCCTCACGACCTCGTATCAAGATCCTGGTTGGTCATCCACTTGGAGGTATCCTGAGATAGATCAAGATTTACCATGGTTAGAAGGTTATAACTAGTGAGCTGAATCTTATTAAAAAATGTAGACACTTATGCAATAATATTTTCATGTATTGAGATAGAAATAGAATTCAAGGTCCTGGTGTATTGATACGTCGGTCACTGCACCAACACCAGACTCCCCGAATTATAAATTTGAACTCGCAACACTTAACACTGTTTTCTCTAATAAAAAAAATCAGACTCATAGTCTTTGAGGAGGAACCAAACACCCTTTGATACCTCTTTGTCATGATCCACCCCCTAGGGCCCATTCCTTGACTACCCCATGCCTGCCTCCCGAAGGCCAGGGGTTAGAAACCAGCGCCCAAGGCATCAACCTATAAGTGGGAGGCATTTGACTAAGTCCCTTTATGCACACACACACACACCCAACCAAATCAAAAAACACTGAAAGAGGGGAAACAAGTACCACTAAAACAAAGATGAGTGAAAGTATAATTGAATGTATGTGGGTCAGAATACAAACCCAATAAAGACTGGAAAAAAATTATCAAAAAGGAAACTTTGAAGGCCATCTGCAATAAACCACACTTGACCGTGAGAGTTGTGAAGCTACTAAATGCCGAAGTAGTATGTCCTATCCACCCAGTACTACTTGTCCCTGACTGGTCTTAGGCCACTAAGTCCATTGTCGAATAATCCGTAAGTCTCATATCCCTGAGCACCCATGTCAAAACATTGATTATATTCATCAGACAAAACATGTGTGTGTGAATCCCGTGAAGGGGTGAGTAACATAGTACTCAGTAGGGACCCTAAAAAAACAAAAGACCACACAAAAATTCCTCAAAGTAAAGAAGGAATTACAAGACAACTCACACTAAGTATATTCTAGTGTAGTAATAGTAGCATCGTCAGTCACAAATGTCGAACTCCTCGACTGATGGAGAACTCCTCATATATCAAGTATAGTGGGCATGCTAGTTCACATAGAGTCACTTCCCAATAAACAAGGACTGTTGTGGTACTCATCCCTGATTAGTACCATGGGTATACTAAGTCACACATAGCCGCTCCCCATAGTGGGCCTACCGGGTCACACAGAGCCGCTTCCCACCATGGCTGAAAGAGGTAATCCTCTTGTCGAGTACCGTGGGTCTGCTAGGTCACATAGAGCCACTCCCCCCATGGGCCTTCCAGGTCACATAGAGCCTATTCCCACTGGGCCGTCATCGAGTAGTCTTCAGGTCTTAGCCAATCACAGGGTTCCGTACATAGCATGCTTGGGAGAACCTCCCCTTAAGACATTTTTCATATCTCAACATCCATTAAAGTCACCAAAAAAAATTCCAAAAGATCCAACTCCTTGAGAGGGTCCCAATTCCATAAACAGACATTCAATCATATGTGTGGTTTGAAATATATGGGCGTTTTAGTAACCATGGGGACTGTTGCGATAGGGGCTAGTCTGTCTTGGTCGAACTAACCCGACCATCCCAGACTGGGGGTTCCACATACCCTAGTTCATTTAGATAGACTCAACCTAACCTGGTATGGGACAATGTCGGTCTGGTTTGGCATGGCCAGTGGGCCAAGCCCAATAGGACTTACTAGACACAACCCAATTTTTCTGAGGGTCCAGCTGCCAAGTCGCCTGACAACCCGATCTTATCTGGCCCTGATTATAGAGGTGTGTGTCCGGCCTGCCGATGCGGGTCTGGCCCGTCGGTGTGGGTCCGGCCCGCTGACACGGGTCTTGCCCGCTAAGGGCTCAACCCATTAGTATGGGGACCAATCACGCAGTGCGGCCAGTGTGAGTACATGGGACGCGGTAGCCAGCTGTGTCCCCTCCTGTCCAAACGTGGGCAGTATGGGTGGGCCGCACCTCCTGCATGGTGCCATCCTGTTGTTGTGTTTGACTCCTACTGTGACAGACGTGACGTACCTTCTACGGCCTGCCGGGTGAACCAGATGTGGGCCACCCCTCCATGCAGTACCCACCTGGCGTCACATCCTACCACATGTTGCTGTGGCTTATGAGCCATGGCCTCCTGATCAACAAGGCCCGCCGGTGCGTGCCACCGCCTCCATGCAGCTGGCGAGGCCAGCCGCCGCCATTGATGCCGACACCTGCATGCCAGAAGAATCTTTAGTGGGACACTAGATTCACTCCAGTGGTCTGTTCTTTGTCCCTCTTTCACCAATGGTCTTCAGGCGTGGATATATTTACCACGGAGCCTTCAAACAAGCCTTGTCATTGCTTTGAGAATGCGACCCCCCAGAACATACGAGCATAGGTGCTAAGACTTATTTGTGTCGACCCGGGCCCTCCGTGTTAGAGGTTTTAAGAAGGGGGAGGCTCTGAGAGGTTTGAGTTCAATCATTCATGCCAAGGTTTAATCCTAAATAATCACCCCAAAAGAAAAGTCACCATCCCGTTATAAGTCATGATCCACAGATGCACCTGTTCATGGGTTGATCCGTGTTCATAGTTTTTAAAAAAAGGAATGAGTAAGAACATTTAAATTAATATTACCTTATGTCATTGATGTTAATTTTTTCATGTTCATCCTATGTGGGTTTAAGACATCAACGTCTCTTCTCGGGTTCGATATTTGAAAGGCACTGAAGAATAAGATGTTCTGTCAGCGTTCTTTGTTCTTTGCTGGGGTGGATGTCCATCAGAGGTTCTCCAGAGAATCATCCCAATTTTTAATCCATATTTCCCTATCATGTCAAACTATAAATATGAGCAATTTGTAGGGTTTCCATTATTATGCAACACAGTGTCATTTCACTGCATTATTTATGAAATATTATCATTGTTACGTGTCATTAAAGTGTTGTTATGCTAAAAAGTTTAATGAGCCATTAATGAGCCTCATTGATGTGCATCGTCACTTCCCCATATTATCTCCATTCTCCACTAAAAAGTGAGAAAGAAAAGAAAATAATTATTTTAAATTATTTTATTATTTTTCTCTAAAAATATAAAAAATAACTTTTCTGCTCGGCCCTTTTCGACTGAAGTTATGTCATTTATAGGTGAATCCCGACATTCTAAATTCAATGGTGCCCTCAGATTTTCGATCTAAGCGATGGATCAAATTATAGAAAATCGTACTTTCATGTTTACTAAATGTACCTTAAAAAATTTCAAAATTCCATTCTGGGCTCTCTGGACCTTCGAATCACGTGCCCTCATATTTTGCAGTCTCAAAATAACTCCATATAAATAAAAAAAATATCACAGAAATCTAAGGCGTTATAAGGATAAATGAAAAATTTATAATGGTATGTTACAAACACTTCCCCTAAAAGTACTTAGAGGGGAAAAAATATTAAGAAAATAATTTTCATACTCCCAAAAAATATGAAGTCCATAATATTATTTTTTGTCACTTTACGATGTTATAAAAATTTATGGCTATAAAAGTACATTTATCTCTTGACTGACTCATCACGAAATAAGAAATAAAAGAGGTGAGGATGTATGGAGTATAACTACTCGTTATATTTGATAAGGATTGATGGATTATTTTAGGGTTTTGAAGAATTATTTATAAACCATTAGAAAGAGAGCTATGTTTTAGCACTACTTATCATCTGTAGAAAGATGGCCTGTCAAAGAGGATAATTCAAACACTAGAGGGTATGATGATATATTTTTAAATGGATTTCCAATGTTGATTAGATCAATAAATCCCCCTTATATATTCATCATATAAAAATATTACATTATTCCATTCAAATTGAACTATATAAGCCTCTTTAATGAAAGAGATATTACAATCTACCAAGCTGAGATAAAATTTTAGAGAGGAAGTTAATATATCATAACCATGTCTATGAGATGATAGGGAATGTTGATACCATTTAATGATATATGAATGAAGTATAATTTATATAGAAAGGATATACATACAATAATCAATGATATATACTATTTTATAATAATGAAAAATTATTGTATATAAAATCTCAATTAAAGTGTTATTATAGTTGGGAAGAAAGGGGAGATGATCCCTTGATATATCTATTCTTTAGATCTCTATCATCATGTTGGGGAAGTATCCACTCACATAGAACTACCTTCATGCTTCTATGTATTTCATGATGTTTTCCTAGTATCACTTTTTAAGACTAAATACCAAATCAATATCCTATAATTATGTAATATTACATACAACCTAAACATGACCTTTCATTTGAGGAAATCAGACACACTTGTTTTCTTCCATGTAAAAAATGTTTGATGACGAAATTTCATTTAAGGGGGTAGAATATAATGAAATATGTTTTCCTCAGATAAATAATAAGTTCAATTGGATTCTCCACAAACAATAATGAAACAAAAATATTATAGACCATTTTAAGGTATCCAAAGAATTTAAATTTTTAAATTGTTGGAGTAGAATTATGATATATATATATATATAAATATTTATAATGATAAACAAATTAATGTTCAAGTTAAATATTGACTCAATTAGTAAAACTATGAAACTAATTAATTTGTCATTTCAAAGTAGAAATGTTTTAATGTATAACATATAATTATATAAATAATTTGTTTACACTTGAATAATTAGTAATTTTTAATAAAAGGAATATTGAAAAAACAAAATATCACTTTATTATAAAAATTGTTTTCCCCTTTATTTAAAATTTTCAATTATAATTAACATTTAAAATTTTAACGTTGCGAAATCAAAAAAATTGACCTCATTTTTATATTTATTGTGGAAAATTTTTAATAAAATGAATTTGTGTGACTTAAATGAAAATGTTTATTTTTAGTTGAATAGTAATAAATATTATTTTTTCATTTAACATGACTTTTTTAAAATATTAATTTATAAGTATAAATTAGAAATTTGGAAAACAAATTAATAACAAATATTAATTTTAAAAGTGAATATGTAACTATAAAAATGTTTATTTAAATATGTAATCCCTATTTTAAAATTTAGAACATAATTTATATTTTAAATATTTTTAAATAATTATAAATTTAATATTTCAAAATTGAATTTTAGAATAGTTACGAAATTAAAGAAAAAACATGGAATTAAATATTTGAATTATTATTCCCAAATTATATAATAATTATAATTTTTGGGACATGATTTATATATTACCTATGTGAAAACATGATACCATAATGAAAAAAGAAAATGGAAAAAAGGATCAACATAAGAGGAAAAGTGGATAAAATGTGAATAAATTGATTTTAATTAGGAAATTTAAGTGTTGATCTACCATACCACTTATTATATCCCTTATTTCTAATTTTTTCTACCACTATCCTTGTGAGTAAATTAAAATAATTGAAATTTATTTGATATTTTAATAAAATTACACCCCTTTTTACTAGTAAAGGGGAACTCATCTCATTGATTCCTCTCACACTTAAACCGACATAGCTCTTCTATAAATCTACCAAAAACCCTAATAAAAAATCTAATCCATCTCAAATATGAACTTTTAAATTCCATCCCTTAATTATTTAACCCAATTTTAAAAAGTTAATATCATAGATGTCACAACCCGTCCTCGGGGCCCGTGTCGTGACTACCCCAAGCCCGCCATCCATAGGCCAGGGGCTGGCGACTAGCACCAAGGCGTAAATCCCAGTAAAAAGGGAAGGCATTGCCTTTATAAAGTAAACAAGCACCACAGAGTAAGCAAGCGGAAAAAGAAAACCCTAAGTAAAAACAGAGTACAACTGTAAGTGTGGAAAGTAAGTGGGCCAGTATACAAACCCAAACTGAAATTAAAGTACAAATCGAAAGGGAAAACAGGAGCTGAAAAGTAAAAGTCGCTACGCCGAGCTGTCCACTAGAAATCCCACCTGAAGGGTGGGTACAGATAGCTCCACTGCTCCTCGGGTCCCGTCGTCCGCTCCGAGTATGTTCCGCCCAGTGGTCCACCTCCAGATACCGTCCTGCTCCGCGAGCCTCCACCACGATCAACGCTGTCCGTCTTCTGCAACCAACACAACGTAGTGTGGGCATAGCCCGTGCAAGGGTGAGTATAAGCTACTCAGTAGGGACCCCGAGACCCCCGAAGGTCTCCCAAAATCCACAAAGGATAAACCACAAAGGAAAGATACAATCACAAAGTAACAACCGACACTGATTAGGTATATGCCCATACATATAACTAAGTCATCAATTCCAGTACGCTCCAACCTCCAAGCCCAAGTACAACCCAGTCCACATAGGAAAGTATACGTATTCCACACAGGAAAGCAAAACGTAATCCACACAGGATAGTACAACACAATCCACACAGGAAAGCAAACAGGTTTCAGCTCACACAGGTATACTTCTTCGAAAGACGATAAAGATGATCACTAATCCATCTAAGTCATCGGACCCACAAAGTATCGATAGGTACTAACCCCCACAAAGACCCACACAGGATCGGACCCACACAAGATCTGTAGGCGCTGGCTCACACAGAACTGCTGAGCGCTGACCCACATAGGATCAGACCCACACAGGATCGGTATCACTGATCCACACAGGATCGCTGAGTGCTGTAGTCGTCGTCGTCGAATCCACTGAGGATCTCTGCACAGTCGTCGTCGCAGTCAGAGTAGCAGTCGCAGCCAGCTCTAGGGTTCCCGCACACAGCAAGCTCGTTCGGGAGGGTCCGCTCCACGAGCCGAGAGGTTGATACATCAACTGACACATGGTCCAGAGTTGATGTATCCAAAAGTTCCGTATCGCCAACAGGAACTCAACGTCGCAGACGGCGCGTCAATCGGACGCCCGGTCTGAGAGTAATTGGCCTTTTTGTCCCAGGGCCCCGGTTGGTTTTTAAGGCAAAACCAACCTGGTCGTACTCCACCTGCATCCAAACCTCGGGTGGAGTAGGCCAAAAGATCCGTATCACTAAGAGGAAACCAACAAAGTTGACGGGACGTCAATTGGACGTCCGTAGCTCAAGATATGAGCGTTTCCGCTCCGAGGGGCCGGTTGGTTACATGTATGAACCAACCTGGCCGAACTCAAAGTATTCCGAAATCTTGAGTTCGATATAATGAAACGACTGTCTCGATTCAAGGATCGCATCGCAACTGACGGTGCGTCGATCGGAGGTCCGTAGCCCGAGTTATGGGCAATTGAACCCAAACGGTCCGAAAACGGGGGTTTCGGGCCCGAACCGACCCGGCCCGAGACCCCCCGGTCGGCCCGAACTGGGTCAACCCGCCCCGGGTCTGGGTCGACCTGGCCCGGCATGGCCCGGCCTGGCTGGGCGCGGCCCGACCTGGCCGACCGGCCAGGCACCGGTCCGGCGGGGCACAACGCGCTGTCTGGCTCGGCCTTTGGCTGAGCCGTTTCGGCAGGGGGGGGGGGGCGCCTGCCCCCCTGTGTAACCGCGGCCCCACCAATTAAGGGGGCCATTTGAAAACCGGCCGGGGGAATTTATTTCCCCCGTCTCCTCCCCTATCCGGCCGGCCCGACCTGGACGGCCAGTTCCTGCTCAACGGGACCGGCGGTGGCCGGTCCCCTTCCAGTTCCGACACCGGCGGCCCGGTCCGGCCGCCGGTCACCTTGCTCCGCCGCGGCCCGGAACCGGCCGCGGCCCTTGTCGTCCGGCGCGGTGCGACGGTACCGCGCCCCTCCGCCACGGCCCCACTCCGGCCGCGGCGTCTTCGGTTTTTTTCGACGCGGCGCGACGACGTCGCATTCTTAAACTTCTTTCCATGGCGCGACGCGATGGCGCCGCACATATCCTTCCGCATGAATCCGCGTGGTGCGACGGCACCACGCTCTCCTGTACCAACCACAAAGGAACCATCATGAAAAATAAGGAGGAGGGTCGGCCGTGTTTGTGCGGTCCGACCCCCTCACGTTATTTGATAACAAATGGTTTAAATCCATGAAGATCGTCAAGTTGGTATTCACGAACAGATAAATAAATAAAACCCCTACCTCAGTTTCAAGAACGGTGCACGTCAACGAGTCGCGAAAGACGAGCATCGTGGAGTTCGGGCGTCGTAGAAAACGAACGTCGATTCTGTTGTCTTCAAGGTGCGTTCGAAGAGGAAACCTCATTGGAAGAAGACATCACGTTCTTCGGCGGAGATGTTCCTCGTTGAAGAACGATGTTCATCGTCGGAGTCCGAGATGTTCTTTACATTCTTCGTCGAGGTTGAAGAAGAAGAAGACTTCAAGCTTCCCAATCCTCTCAAGGTGGAAATAACTCTAACAATAATAAAATAAGACCAAGTCTTAATTTATTAACACAACCTAACCATTTGAATTTCAAGAGTTTGAAATTAAGTAACTCACCTTATTAATTATAACAAGTTGTCAAAAATTAATGAAAGTGATTTAATGGGGAGTTAGGAAAGTGAAGGGTTAAGAGGAGTTAGGGAGTTAAGGGATTTGAAAAGGTGTGGGGGGGGGGGGGGGGGCTCATATGGGCCCCACCATTTCAATTAACCACACATGGGAAGTCGGGTGGATGTGGGCCCCACCACCAACTTCCCATGCGAGAAAAATAACCACCTTGATATGAAATAAAATTGATTCAACAATTTTATTTACTTTTTTTAATTAAACCCATTAATTAAATTCTTCACCCGCACAAACGCAACTAGGGTAAAGGTTCACTTAAGATATTACCTGCGTTGTGAGTTCATCGATGCCCTCAAAATTAGATTCCGAGCACCAGTTCAAAAGTTAGAAATTCCCGCTCGTTCGTTCACTGAACGTACCCGATCCAAACTTCGAAAATTGATTCTGGGCACACCGGGCCTCGGAATCAGGTGCCGTTAGAAACCATGTACTTGTAAAATTCCAAAGAAAATTAAGAAAAAATTTCCCTTGAATTTTAAGGGTCTTTACATTACTCCCATTTCAGGGCTTTACGTCCCCGTAAAGATACATCATAACTAGGGAAACAAAAGTGGGTACTGAGCACGCATCTAAGCCTCTCGCTCCCAAGTGCTCTCCTGGAGGTTCCCATGCTGCCATCTAATGCGCACCAAAGGAATCGACCATCCACGTAGGACCTGCTCCTGTCGATCCTCAATCTCCACTGGGACCTCCGCAAAAGTCACCCCATCGTCAACGTCAAGCTCCCCATGGTCAATGATATGCATCAGGTCGTGCACGTATCTCCTCAGCTGAGACACGTGGAAGACGTCGTGCACCCGGTGCAACTGAGGTGGTAGAGCTAGGCGATAAGCCACCTCGCCAATCCTGCTGAGGACCTGGAAGGGTCCGATGAAGCGTGGAGATAACTTGCCGCCTCAGCCAAATCTCCGGTATTATACAGCTAGACCCAAGAAACTCCGCACCTCCGTCACGCTCCGGGGTGGCTCCCAAGCTAGCACTGCCTCGATCTTCGCAGGATCCACTACAACTCCTGCCTCAGAGATGACGTGTCCCAAGAAGTGGACCTCACGTATCCAGAACTGACACTTCGAGAGCTTTCCATAAAGCTGGTGCTCTCGGAGTGTGTCTAGTACAACCCGTAAGTGGTAGGCGTGCTCCTCCTCAGTCGTCGAGTAAATCAAAATGTCTTCGATGAAGACCACGAAAAATCGATCGAGGTATGGCTAAAAGATCCTGTTCACGAGGGCCATGAACACTGCTGAAGCATTGGTTATGCCGAAGGGAATAACCAAGAACTCATAGTGGCCATACGACATCTGAAGGCTGTCTTCTGCACGTCTTCATCTCGAACTCTGAGCTGATGATAGCCTGACCCGAGGTCTATCTTTGAGAACCACCGTGCTCCCTTGAGATGATCGAAGAGGTCATCAATCCTCGGTAGCAGATACTTGTTCCTCACTGTCACCTGGTTCAAGCGACGATAGTCTACACAAAGACGCAAGCTACCGTCTTCCTTCTTGGCGAACAAAATCGGGGAAGCCTAGGGTGAAACACTGGGTCGGATGAACCCCTTGCCTTGCAAGTCCTCCAATTGTACCCGTATCTCTCGAAGCTCAGCGGGGGCCATCCGATACGCATGAGTCGATATCGGGGCTGTCCCGGGGTACAGGTCAATATAAAAGTCTACCTCTATGCGAGGAGGTAACCCTGGAACATCGTCGGGAAAAAAGTCCGCAAACTGATCCACCATTGCAGGAAAACCAGGACTCCGCACGTCAACTGCTCCTAGGATGAGGCTAGCCAACTGATGAGTGATGGGCTTTCCTCTCCTCCGCAGAAGTCCATCCTGTGCTGCAAAGGCTCCCTTCTCGCCGGTGAAGGTGAACCTGCTTCCGTCGGTGCGTACACATCGTACCTTGCGCCTAAAATAGTCAATCTGTGCATGGACCATAGATAACCAATCCATGCCCAAGATGATGTCGTAAGGCATCGACGCCGCTACAAGAAGATCCTAGCCGAAGCTCTCTCCTCCTAGAGTAATCTCACACTACCGGTATGAGTGCGTAATCTTCGAGTCTGCTCCCGTAGGAGTCTCTAGCCATAAGGATCGAGCCAGCGACTCTGTCGGAATCTCCGAGCTCCAAACAAGGGCAGCGGCTATGAAAGAGTGACTCGCTCCTGTGTCTATAAGTACTGAAGCAAGGGTGGAATAGACACAGATAGTACCTCAAATCATCTCGGGCGCGCCGTGGTCGTAGGCCTTTGCTGCCTGAAGCTGTGCCTGTCTCTACCTGCTAGCTCCCTGTGGTCGGGGTGGACCTCCTGGTGGTGGTGGTGGTAGAGCCTCAAAGCGTCTCCCACCACCTGCTGCTCAGCCAGCTCCTCTGCCTCGTCCGCCTCCTCCATGCTGACCGTCACGGTTGACCCTCTGCCTCTGCCTCGATGGTCCCTCAACCATCTGCTCCTCCTTAGCACGGCGGGTCGGGCAGTCACGAGCCATGTGGCCCTGCCCGCCGCACGAGTAGCACTGTCTGCCTCTCGAAAGACTGGCTCCGCGCTGTGTGCCCCGCACTGCTGAGCCAGTGTCCTGAGGTCGTCTTCCTGAGGGTCTGGTCTGCCTGGACCCATGAGTCATCCGTCGAATGCCTGCTGCAGAAGACTCTTCTACGTGCCGCCCTACGGTGGGTCTCAGTGCTGGTGTAGACTCATCAAGAAAGCTCTCGATCAAAAGGGCCCGCTCCAGTACTCCTTTCTGAGTCAGAATGCTGAGGGAGATCAGCGATGCCCTGATCTTGTGTCTCAATCCCTGATCAAAGGTCCGGGCCTGGAAGAATGGGTCCTGTACCATGTCGATCGAGTAGCGCGAGAGATCGGTAAATCTCACCGAGTACTGGGTGACCGTCATGCTGCCCTGCCGTAGTTGAAGAAGCTCCTGAATGCGCACCGCACGGAGGGAGGCTGGGACAAACTCTGAGCGGAAGAGGCTCTCAAAGTCTGTCCAGAGTAGAGATGCCTCATCGTGCACCTGGAGCATCAAGCTCCACCATCGGCCCGCTGCTGCGTGCAATAGACTCGCTGTGAGGATCACCATGAGGTCTGCTGGTGTCCTCACTAATCGAAAAACTCTCACCACTACCTCCAGCCAGTCCTCGGCTACCTGGGGGTCCGTCTCCCTATGGAACCTGGGCGGTCGCTGGCACTAGAACTCATGCAGTGCACTGAGGCGACGTGCATCGTCAGCGGCTGGTGCTGGAAGCATCGGTGGCTCGGCGGGTAAAGCTACCACCGGTGACACTGCTGACAAAGGGCACTGCACCGAGGACTCGTCACTCGGTGGGCTGTCATCACGCTCGACTCTCGGAACCCTAGCTGGCTGCCGTCGTGGGGCCATCCTGAAAAGGAAACAGGTGCGCCACGGTCAGAACAGTATACCTGGTGAGCTGATACAAAGTAATCACAAAGAAAACTTGAAACACACATGCAATCAATGTTTTCGTGCATTAAGTCGGAAATTAGAAGTCAGGGTCCTGGTGTACGGATACGTCGGCCGCCGCACCAACACTGGACTCCCTGGACTGATAACCACACCCAATACGCTAAACACTATTTCTTCACATAGAAAAGATCAGAGTCCGTGGTAGAACGAACTCCTCTGATACCAATTTGTCACGACCCGTCCTCGGGGCCCGTGCCGTGACTACCCCAAGCCCGCCTTCCATAGGCCAGGGGCTGGCGACTAGCACCAAGGCGTAAATCCCAGTAAAAAGGGAAGCCATTGCCTTTGTAAAGTAAACAAGCACCACAGAGTAAGCAAGCAGAAAAAGAGAACACTAAGTAAAAACAGAGTACAACTGTAAGTGCGGAAAGTAAGTGGGCCAGTATACAAACCCAAACTGAAAGTAAAGTACAACTCGAAAGGGAAAACAGCAACTGAAAAGTAAAAGGCGCTACGGTGAGCTGTCCACTAAAAATCCCACCTAAAGGGTGGGTACAGATAGCTCCACTGCTACTCGGGTCCCGCCGTCCGCTCCGAGTATGTTCCGCCCAGTGGTCCACCTCCAGATACCATCCTACTCCGCGAGCCTCCACCACGATCAACGCTGTCTGTCGTCTGCAACCAACACAATGTAGCGCGGGCGTAGCCCGTGCAGGGGTGAGTATAAGCTACTCAGTAGGGACCCCGAGACCCCCGAAGGTCTCCCAAAATCCACAAAGGATAAACCACAAAGAAAAGATACAATCACGAAGTAACAACCGACACTGCTTAGGTATATGCCCATACATATACCTAAGTCATCAATTCCAGTACGCTCCAACCTCCGATCCCAAGTACAACCCAGTCCACACAGGAAAGTATACGTATTCCACACAGGAAAGAAAAACGTAATCCACACAGGATAGTACAACACAATCCACATAGGAAAGAAAACAGGTTTCAGCTCACACAGGTATACTTCTTCGAAAGACGATAGAGATGATCACTGATCCATCTAAGTCGTCGGACCCACAAAGGATCGATAGGTACTAACCCCCGCAAAGACCCACACAGGATCGGACCCACATAGGATCTGTAGGCGCTGGTTCACACAGAACCGCTGAGCGCTGACCCACACAGGATCGGACCCACACAGGATCGGTAGCACTGATCCACACAGGATCGGTAGCACTGATCCACACAGGATCGCTGAGTGCTGTAGTCGTCGTCGTCGAATCCACTGAGGATCTCTGCACAGTCGTCGTCGCAGTCATAGTAGCAGTCGCATCCAGCTCTAGGGTTCCTGCACACAGCAAGCTCGTTCGGGAGGGTCCACTCCACGAGCCGAGAGGATGATACATCAACTGACACATAGTCTAGAGTTGATGTATCCAAAATTTCCGTATCGCCAACAGGAACTCTACGTCGCAGACGGCGCGTCAATCGGATGCCCGGTCTGAGAGTTATTGGCTTTTTCGTCCCAGGGGCCCGATTGGTTTTTAAGGAAAAACCAACCAGAGCGTACTCCACCTGCGTCCAAACCTTGGGAGGAGTATTCCAAAAGATCCGTCTCACTAAGAGGAAACCAACAAAGTCAACGACACGTCAATCAGACGTCCGTAGCTCAAGATATGAGCGTTTCCACTCCGAGGGCCTGGTTGGTTTCATGTACGAACCAACCCGGCCAAACTCAAAGTATTCCGAAACCTTGAGTGCGATATACTGAAACGACCATCTCGATTCAAGGACTGCATCGCAACTGACGGTGCATCGATCGGAGGTCCGTAGCCCGAGTTATGGGCAATTGAACCCAAACGGTCCGAAAATGGGGGTTTCGGGCCCGGACCGACCCGACCCGAGACCCCCCGGTCGGCCCGAACCGGGTCAACCCGCCCCGGGTCCGGGTCGACCCGGCCCGGCGGGGCGCGACCTGGCCCGGTCGGGCTCGGCCTGGCCCGGCTGGGCGCGGCCCGGCCTGGCAGACCGGCCAGGCGCCGGTCCGGTTGGGCACAGCGCGCCTAGCGCGCTGTCTGGCTCGGCCTTTGGCCGATCCGTTTCGGCAAGGGGGGGGGGGCTTCCCCCCCTATGTAACCGCGACCCCCCCAATTAAGGGGGCCGTTTGAAAACCGGCCGGGGGAATTTATTTCCCCCGGCACCTCCCCTGCCCGGTCGGCCCGACCTGGCCGGCCGGTTCCTGCTCAACGGGACCGGCGGTGGCCGGTCCCCTTCCAGTTCCGACACCGGCGGCCCGGTCCGGCCGCCGGTCACCTTGATCCGCCGCGACCCGGAACCGGCCGCGACCCTTGTCGTCCGGCGCGGTGCGACGGTACCACGCCCCTCCGCCGCGGCCCCGCTCCGGCCACGACGTCTTTGGTTTTCTTCGACGCGGCGCGGCAGCGTCGCGTTCTTAAACTTCTTTCCACGGCGCGACGCAACAACGCTGCACATATCCTTCCACATGAATCCGCGTGGTGCGACGGCACCATGCTCTCCCGTACCAACCACAAAGGAACCATCACGAAAAATAAGGAGGAGGGTCGGCCGTGTTTGTGCGGTCCGACCCCCTCGCGTTATTCGATAACAAATGGTTTAAATCCACTAAGATCATCAAGTTGGTATTCACGAATAGATAAATAAATAAAACCCCTACCTCGGTTTCAAGAACGGTGCACGTCAATGAGTCGCGGAAGACGGGCGTCGCGGAGGGCGGGCGTCGCGGAAAACGAACGTCGATTCCGTTGTCGTCGAGGTGCGTTTGAAGAGGAAACGTCGTTGGAAGAAGACATCGCGTTCTTCGGCGGAGATTTTCCTCGTTGAAGAACGATGTTCTTCGTCGGAGTCCGAGATGTTCTTTACATTCTTCGTCGAGGTTGAAGAAGAAGAAGACTTCACGCTTCCCAATCCTCTCAAGGTGGAAAAAACTCTAAAAATAATAAAATAAGACCAAGTCTTAATTTATTAACACAACCTAACCATTTGAATTTCAAGAGTTTGAAATTAAGTAACTCATGTTATTAATTATAACAAGTTGTCAAAAATTAATGAAAGTGAGTTAATGGGGAGTTAGGAAAGTGAAGGGTTAAGAGGAGTTAGGGAGTTAAGGGATTTGAAAAGGTGGGGGGGGGCTCATGTGGGCCCCACCCTTTCAATTAACCACACATGGGAAGTTGGGTGGTTGTGGGCCCCACCACCAACTTCCCATGGGAGAAAAATAACCACCTTGATATGAAATAAAATTGATTCAACAATTTTATTTACTTTTTTTAATTAAACCCATTAATTACCTTCTTCACCCGCACAAATGCAACTACGGTAAAGGTTCCCTTAAGCGATTACCGGCGTTGCGAGTTCATCGGTGCCCTCAGAATTCGATTCCGAGCACCGGTTCAAAAGTTATAAATTCCCGCTCGTTCGTTCACTGAACGTACCCAATCCAAACTTCAGAAATTTATTCCGGGCACACCGGGCCTCGGAATCAGGTGCCGTCAGAAACCGCGTTCTTGTAAAATTCCAAAGACAATTAAGAAAAAATTTACCTTGAATTTTATGGGTCTTTATAATAGATATGGGATTTAATTTTTTAATATTTGATCCCTTTTTTTAGATGCTAGTATTGATATTGATCTATAATTTAACTATTATAATGGGTTAAAATTATTATAATTATTTAACAAGAATTTTATTATAATTATTAAACTATAATTAACCGTCATTCACATCTCTATTTAGATAAAACAATTATTTATTATCATGTTGGGTGGACTACTGCATGCACAATAATTTTTTTTATTTTCCTTTTCTATCTAACATGGATGGAATAAATGGAGAATTAAATAAATATATATGATATATATATATAATAAAATATTTCAATAAAATATAAAAAATTTCAATTCTCTCATGATCCCATTGAAAAGAAATATTAGCATCGTTCATTTTTATGTGTGGACTAATATCCCAATGGAATGATGATTTCAAATTTTCACAACCACAATAATTAAATGATGTAGTTTAAATTTGATTTAAAAATTTTATATATATGGTTAATATATATAATAAATATTGATCATTATGTATAAAATAATAAACAATGATTTTTATAAGGTAATCCATAGATATTAGTGTATAACACAAAAATAGTTCATTACTATATTTATCTACATAAAATGTGACTACAACTCCCATGTGATTTAATTATAACTTTTTTTCTTAAAAACATAATTTATAGAATCATTGATAATTTAAAAAGGATAAATATTTTTGAGGAAAAAGGATTCTTATAACCAATTTTATAAAAGTATTTCAAAATAGACATGATTATAAACACATGATGTTTAAAAGAGATAGTAATAAACTAATAAATAAAGGTAATTGTAGTTAAGGAAGATTATAAATGGAATTATATTTGAATTTGGTTTATAAATTGTTAATTTATATGTTTATCAATATTATATTATTTAAAAATTCCTATCTTTGCAAATATTTTGTAAATATAATATTCTTGGTATGTCAAATTCCTTTCATTGAGTTATACAATTTCTTATTGAACATCATTTTAACATGAAATTTAGATTTTTATAATGCCAGTGTTTATTTATTTGGGAAATTTATTTTCATGAAAATTAAATTCCCACAATGCTTTCCATTTTAAATTTTCTTTTAGGAATAATTTTTTTAATATATTCTTAACTATAACATTTACACCATCCAATTAAATTTTTTTTCATAAATAATTTATCATAATTTGGTCCAAGTTATCATAAAATGATCTATCTCCAATTGAGTTATGATTTATTTATCAACCAATATTTTCATTTATCAGGAAATTGTTTGGTGATATATATATATATATATAAATTTTAACTCATGATGTTATTTTTTACCATTTGATTTTTTATGAAACCATTTTTATTTCCGTGGGTTATTTATGAAATGAGAATGATTTTCATTTAGATTTCTATGAAAATAATTCTGTATTATTTGGTTTCTTTATAATAAAATAGTGATTGGATTTATTTGGAACACATATGTTTGAATTGTGAAGAGTGGGGTCTTTAATCACCATGAAATCCATATTTATTTATTATTATATAGTTAAGCATATATATAATTACTTTTTCATATAGATATATACATGATGTGATTTTATCATTTTCATGTGTGGATAAAATATGTTTTTTCACATTGGAATAGATACAATGGGTTGTATTTATAGTTTTACTAAAATTATGTATGTGCCAAATATCCATGTTTTATCAACTTATACCTCATTACAGTGGTTTCTATCATGTTGTTCCCAAATTTATCGATCAATTTCACTTTAATGAAATTATTTATTTTCATGATCATGGATTATTTAAAAATTATTCCACATGTTTATATTATTCTAATATTTTTAGAATTATTGACATGTATGTTGAATGATGTCATAACGTTTTTATTCCTTTAAGATCTTATAATGGTATTATATTTCACTATCATGTTTAATTCTTGTCATAATTGATCATATAAATTTTTATTATGATATTCATTTTATCCTCATCATTAAAGTTATTTATTTTGATATCTAAATTTCATGAATAAATTTTATGGTCTTTTATTACATTGATTTATGTGTTTAATTGATCAATATTTCCAAATGATTGAAAATTTTATGTTTTTTGTGATTCAGTGTAGGAAAAAACATATATTTGGAAATGGAGTGAAGAGGGATGTAAATAAGAGAAAAATGTCACTTCACACCATGAGAGAAACAATGTGGTGTGACACCAGATTATTGAAGCTATATCATGACTGAAGAACATTTAAATTATTATTTTCATGTAGTGTATTTCATTATATGATGTGAGTTTGTTAAGAATGATATAACTGGTTCCTATGGAAAGTCATGAAGTCATTATAGATTATGAAAAGTAGATACACATCATGTACATTTTAAAAATCATCCATTTTTTAGAAAATTTAAAATTAAATGCGGATTTATGGGGGATTTTATTATAGGTCTTATAAATGTATCCCTTTGACCATATAAAATTGTATGTCTATGACCAAGGGGGAGAAATAAAACACTACAAGATAATGAGTGCACCACCGAATCCCTTATCCATCATCATTCTTCACTGCCAATCCTTCTTGGGTATCTATACCTCTCATTCCCATCATGCTTATAATGAGTGTGTAGTTATATTTGTGATGAGTGATTGGATTGTTGGGGGAGGTTCTGTTAAAGATTATTTCCACCTTTTATTCTTGTTTTTTATTTATAAAAATCTATTTCATTATTTAAATTCTTATTATTTTCATATTTCATGACCATTGTGTGAAATGTTTGGTGTTTATTTTATTACATCAATTGATTTACCTATTTTTAATATTTCCATCATTGGATATAGTGTAGAAATATTTAAATTGGGTTTGGGTCTCCCATTTGTGATTTCACCTAGTACATGAACATTACAACGATGATATCACATGATTAGTGCAGGGTACCCAGACCAATGATCCTTGCTAACCCAATTCTGACACCAGATATAAATGAATCCACTATCAATATAATCTATAGTGAATTAACCTAAAAAAATAAACCTTCCATGCCTCTCATGATGATTTCAATCCAACCATTGCTACATTTTTCTCTATTTTTCCAATAAATAATACAATTATATTTCAAATTTAATTAATTAATTTTAAAACATAAAGATCATCTCAATGGGTTTTACACTTAGTAATTTTTCAATTAAACATTTTTTGTTATATTTTCTGAGTTTTATTATTTTATTAAATTTTTGTATCCCCATAGGAAATTAATGATTCCTTATGAGATGTCATTTAAGACATGCCGCATTATGATATGGTATCCTTATTTGGGAATTTGAGATCACCATTTATTATATTTCTAATCCCTCATTTATGATGTTAATTATCACATACTATATATATAAAAAATTTTATAGAGTCTAATGAATTTTATTTATTGTTTTAAAGGGTTATAACATAATATGTAATTATATCTAATATCCAAGACACTAATATTTTCATTCCTTAGGTTGTGTGACTACTTATACATTGTATTATTTAAATATTGAATGAAATTTATACTTTATGTTATGTATATATTGGGTACCTTTATCTATATAACTAAAATACTTTCAATGAATAAATATATTATATCCAATCACAACCTCAAACACACTAATGTTGTGAAATTTTTTTTTATAATACTTTATTTGGGAGATAGTATGATCCCAATACCACATTAGTTTAAATTCATATATCCCAGACAGATGGTTTTGGAGGTTTATTATCATATATTTTCTTAACGAGAGATACATCATATTTACTTACTATAATGAAACCCCTTGGTGAATGGATTTACTAATTATAGTATAAAATGTCTCAAAAATAGGTTCACATAGTTCAATGTCATAGTTTTAGACCATCAGGTGTGGTATTGTTATGTTAACATAACATGGACCTTGAAATTTTTAGGTTTATATCTGAACATCATAAATAATATGGGGGTAGGTCTTTTCCATAAAAAAACAATTTTAATGGGATAATCCAACATGAATTAGGACATGTTTACCACAAATACATACATATAAAGGTATTCATGAATTTTACGTTTATGAATATTAGATAATGGGATGTGTTTTAAATTCATGGATGAAGTATAAGGATATTGAAATTTAACAGAATGTGGATAGAATTAGAAGTGATTCATTTTGATCTCATAGATCTTTGACTCCATGAGATTGAGGAAATTTGTTTATCCAATTTTTTTCATAGACTAATGGGTCTAATGATAAATTCTAGTATTTTACATGGGTAATAAGGTTGTCCCAAGAGGCATTATTTATTTTTCATTTCATCTCATAAATATTCACATGGCATAAATGGATTATACAGTAGGGATCATGTCTTCAATAATTTTCAGTATTACCTTTATGGATTTTCATCTAAAAAACCTTTATACATATTTCATTTAAAAATCAAGGACATTACAATTTAAACAATAGTGGATTGTAGTTTAAGATTCCCCATCTCTCAATATTATTTAATGGTTTATGGTCATAATTTTTTGACCAATGGATTATATGTATAATATAATATGGGATGAGTAATAGTTATTTAAATACAATTACTGTTTCTAGTGTACACCACCCCATTAATTTGGTGCATATCGTTTAGTGTTTATGTTTATAGACCACATGGTGGTGCTGCTTAATGATGTGTATCTAAGACTAAAATGTTCATGAGGTGTACATTTAGATAATGGGTTAATGTTGAATATTTTTATTTGAAAAAAACTTATATAAAAATACATAGATCCACAATTATAGGTTTAACATAGTGTATGAATATTATGCTTGGACCATGACTCAACAATTATGGTCCTGAAACTCAAAAAATTTCACTCAACTATAAATAAGTATGAGCAATGAATGGGTAAATAAAACCCAATTATCTTATAACTATTGAAATATGAAAACATATATTATTATAATAAATTAATAAAATAACCATTTTTCTATGTTTATTTAAATATTATATTAAATATTAGATTAATTTTTTGGTAACATTTTCACTTGAAAAAAATGGTGAAATATATTTTTACCAATTCAATTTTAGCATCATGTAACCAAATTTCATATTGAATGTAATTAATTATTTTTAAATAAATATGTTTTATATATTTTAGAAAAATATTATATATATAAATAATGAACACAATATCAAATGATTAGTAATTTTTTCAACATTATGAAACATATTCAAAATTGTTAATGTTTTTCACACACAATTTTCATTATACACTATAAATAATCAATATAATCATGATAAATTATTATAATAAATATTATAAAAATGTAATATTTATTATTATAGTTTTAGAATATAATATTATATTTTCAATGTATGTTTTTTAGGTTATAGAGTCATCAAAAAACAAGGAAAAAGTTTAGGTATTTTTATCTCAATATCTCTTTCGTTGAGTCATTATTTCTATAAAAATCTAATTTTCATTTAAATTATGTGTATACAAAAAATAAAATTTATTATATAATGAATTAATTTTAATTCATGGTATTATATATTCAATTTTATATTCATTCTCCTTCTATATTTTTTATTTAAATGTTACTGTGGCCATGAGGGTTTATTTTTAACATCCAAGAAAAAAATTAAACCTTGTAATGGTGATAATCCAATTAAGAAATTTACATTTTAATTAATTCAAATTATTATATCATTTTCCTATCTTTGTGATATCATTGATTCACTTCAATTTCTCATTACAATATTTAAAATTTTATGTTTTAAAATCATCTATGAAATTTGGGTCTTCAACTATGATATTTCAAAATGTTCAAATGTTATATCCATTGATACCAAAATAAAGTTTTATCATTCACCTCAAATTAAATTTTTATTACTATTAATATATTTTTAAATCTTTTCATTATTAATTATTATTTTTATATTTAAATATTTTCCTTGTATTTTATCTTGTTTTGATGAAAACTTTCAGTCTATTTAAATTTCAAATTATTAATAATTCGTTCTGAAAGTATCATTTTTCAATGTATTCCATATTATTTTATTAAAAAATCATGTCTTTTTCAAATATCCATTAATAAATATAAATTTTAAAAATAAAATTTATCAATTTAGCACCACGTATATTTTTAAAATAATTATGTCAATTTCTTCTTCACATTATTAAGGATTATTATAAATGTAAACAATTTCAATGTATTTTAACATCTACTTTTAGAAAAAACTATTTCTATTCAAGGAATTTTTCTCAATAACTTTATATAATAATTTTTTAAAAATTATTCCATTTCCCATTGAAAATTTATTTTGAAATAAATTTATAATTCAATATTTGGTATTTGTTTTGAGAAATAATTTTTGTTTCCAAATATATTTTCCCTCTATATTTTTTTCATGAATTAATGATTTTTTTAATATTTAAATTATATCATGATACATTTTAATTTATAAAATGGGATTTTATATATATCTATCCACTCATAGAATCTATGACCAAGTTTTCCTTCCCATTATGTATGTTGCAGTTATAATCGTTAATTAAATCTATCCATCTTTTCTGGTTCTTATTCACTTCCTCTTAAATGACCATATAATTTAAAATCAAATGAAAATCATATATATCAAAAATTTCTCTATATTTATAACTATTCCATATCGTTAATTAAAAAATTAACGTAGCTAAATCCAAATCATGAGTTGGGTAATTTTGGTCATGAACCTTAAATTTTCATTAGGATTAAACTATGACTATATCTTTCTACACGAGGATGCAAGCTAGTCTTTTTTTAATGCATCAATATTAATCAAAAACTATTTTCAACTCTAGGTTAATATAATTATAGGTATGATGACTATAATTATAAATAGTTCCATGAAAGATTACTCATATTCATTTCTCCAATCAAACGTGGTCCCCTTTAAAATTAACATGGTGACCAGATTAGACCATAATGATAAATTCTAAAAAATTCATTGATAATATCCAACCCAACCAAGGAAAATAACGTTCTTAGAATAAGTTTATTTTTTTTGTGATGACATAAAATAACTCTTATCTTTGATGGATTGACCTATATTCCCTCTCATTTGATTATATGACATAAAAATGATCCTTTTTTAAATATAAAAATCACACTTTGAATATTTTTCATAACGATTTTCCTTCTTCATTTTCTTTATAAAAATAAAAAACTAATCTTCATGATGTTCCTTTATCTATGAATATAAATTGATAAAATCCACAGGGGATACTAGAATATGATCATGCTAATATCTAAAGATACTATTTATTAAATCAATGAAGATAGAGGTGGAATTAGTAAGGCCAAATGTCATCATTATAAATTCATATTGTCTACACCTTACAAAGAATTCCTCTTTAGGTTTAAAATCACTTATGATCCATATATAATAGTATCTTGATCAATTTTCAATCAGGGAAAGATATTAATGTCCTTATAAATGAACATAAAAGATCATCAATGCAAGGAAACTGATATTTATTAATGATTATCATCTTTTATATTCTGGATTATCAAAAAATAGTAGAATTGATCAATAGTTTTTCTTAATAAAAGGAACCAATTCACCACATGTTTGATCAATTGGCTTAAAGAATATGGTTCCACTTGAGTTTTTTCATCAATTAATAAAAATTAGTTATGAATATTATGTATAGAGATTCTGAAATAGGTGTAACAATATGTATTAGTTTTATTGATTACACTACTACACAATTTATATAATGAATTTTAAACTATTATAGAAAACATAAAAAAAATTCAAATTATATATATTTAATCAAATATTGAATTTCTCATAAACAATATGAGATAGACACCCCTTTAAAACAGGAATTAAATCACATACAATGGATTCAATATCTAATGAATGTTATTATTAATCCTCACACTGATAGAAGATCAATATCATTTTTGAATATCAATAATGACATACGTTCCTTAGAAATTCATGTGAGGATTAAGAAAATAAAAACAATCCATTATTAATATAACATCAAAATCAACTATAGGGAGTATAATGGGATTTTTAGTTTCCACATTACCATAAACATAAATTGTATAGGAATAATAAACATAAGATGCGATCATTATTCAATTATGAATATTCACTAATAATTAAACATATAATCATAGATATTTATTTTTATTTACATATAACATTAATTATATATAAAAAATTTGTATATCCATAATCAAATATTACATTTTTAGTTCTAGAGTGGACGGTATCTGTATCTTTCAACACACCGTTAACGTACCACACATTTGTACTACTAATTGAGTGAATAATAATTTTTATATTATATTAATTGGTTGATATCATAAATCATCATAATTATCCATTTTATTATATCACTGGTTAACATAATTTCTACAAAACTTTCATTTGAAATACTAATCTATGGGTTGTGTATTCTATGGTAATTCTTCTCTAGAATTATCTAACTTCTTCCCATCAATAAAGCATTTGATTTCATAATGAACATCCTATCAACACATAAATCATTTAGTAGTCCCCTAATATATTTACATTCATGCATTCAGAAATACTTCAGTAATAATGGAGTTCTTATCATACTTCCCATCAATTCCTTTTATAATTTCATTTAATTCTATATTTCTTTTGTTATCAATACCATGAGATTTACCTATAGCACTAATATTCATTTCTATCTTTATATAATATAAATATATTTATTCATAACTACTAGAGTCCCTTATGGATAACACACTATAGAGACTTTTTTATAAGCTACTAAAGAATCAATAAATAAAACATCATAGTTATATGATAATACAAGAATTATAGCTGTTTGTTATTGTAAAAATTACCTCATATAGAATAAAGGATTCAAAAACATTATTCCATATCTCAAATAAATACTTCTAAATTTTCATATGATGAACATATGGAAATTACATATTGAAATATAACCTTATAAACCCACACCACTAAATTTATTCATTTTTTTATTATTGAATTATTTTCTTAATGAGTTTCCACTATTGATATTATTCTCCTTATAAATGATATACAACCAAAATAAACTTATCCAGCTCTGAATAGTGGAGAATGGAATTTTTTTTTCAATAGAGATAATCCATTTATTATAAATTAGTGTATTAATAGTCCCACTAAAATAAGGTGAATGATTCTAAAGTAATGAATCAATAAAAATAGTATTCCCTTATTTTATATTTTTAATATCATCATTATTGATGTATAAAGAATGTTTCAGTAGAATAATAGTAAGTTTTTTTTCTAACTCACATAACATTTGGAAATTGAGGAATAAAATAATTTCTTTTTTCCATCACATCCAACATTGATATCTTTCATTATGGTTATATTCACTGATTAAAAACAAAAAATCATAGTGTGAGAGTGAATAATCATAGTGGGAAACCAAATAATGCTGAAAAATAATTTACAAAATATCAAATTCATGAAAACTTATTTTCAATATATGACTCCATTGGTTTATATTTTTAAATCCATAATCATACTAAATTTAATGATTTCATGATATCATTTAAATAAAATGTAAATTATCCCAAGAATATAACCTAAGTATAAGGCCCCAGCCTTAAACCTTACTTAAAATTGAATTAAATGAATAATTCACATTGAGGATCTTTTCAGGTTTAGAGTTTTAGAGAATTAGGACATAACTATTACATCTCAACAGATTACAAAGTAGTCTCTTCTACTAAATTTCCATAAAATAAAAATTCTTAAAAATAAACATGTCTAGTTTCATGTTTTAGGTAGCATGACTTTCCCTTGATCCCATCCTTGACCCTATTCCATGCTAAGTCCTGTGAAAAACATTTCAAAAACTTGGGATGAGCATAAAAACTCAGTAAGGGATACACAAAGAATAAAAACTATTAGTTTATCAAAACAAAAAGTAAACCATGTATACTTTATCAAGGTAATACTTTTCACCTTTATGAAGTAGTAAAATCTATTCATGAATTATATATCATTACTTACCTTTTTGTAACCAAAGTATTACCATAAAATCCATAAAAAGAACACATAACATTTATAAAGGTAACTTGGGACATAAAAATACTTAAGTGGAATAACCATACGGTTGACTTCCACACATATCACTTAATGGAATAGCCATACGGCCAATTTCCATACATACTTAATGGAATAGCCATACGGCCGACTTCCATACCCAATGCATTGGAGGTTATAACGTAACCACCCGTCCTGATATTCACGGCACCACCTGTCATATGGTTTATAATGTAACCACCCGTTAAAATGTCCAAGTACCAATATAAAATCATAAAACATAAAACCAATATAAAGGAATGATAACATTTCCACATCACAATATATCATAATAGAATCCATTATCAAAACCATTTTCAAAACCATTTAAAACATTTAATAAAGAGATTTTTGAATCAAAGTGTCCCATACCACCTTGAAGCTTAAAATTTTAAACCATTAATATCCATATAAATAAATCCTTAAAACCATTTTGAAAACATGGATATTAATAAGAACAAATAATTAAAACATTTAAAATGACATTTTGATTAAAGGGGTTTTACCAAAATTAGAGACACTTGAATACAATAATTGAGGAATAAAATTTAGTCATAACTTTATAATATCATGCGAATAAATGGATTCATGATATAATACTCCAAATGATAGTATATACACCATATAAGAGTGAATTGGTGCATAACAACAATGAACCCTCAATAGAAATGTCAAATGTGATGAAATCCCTTATAAAGAAGGTATCCTTAAATTAAGGACAAATCAATCTCAAAAATATGTGTGAAAAATATAAATACACCCAATATAAGTGGATATTAAGTGTAAAACAACAAAAGTTCATTCAAAAATATTCAATGGATGAAATATTCAATGACTACATGTTGAACCCAAAGAAATCGAAATTAGGTTAAAAAGTTCCCTTGACAGCCTAACGACATCACATCAAAATGAGTTGGTGAGAGATAAAAAGTGTATCTCATCACTTGGAAATAAAATTTACATCAATAAGGATATATGAGAATATATCACAACATAACAATATGTAAATTAAAAGACCCAACAAAAGAAGTCTTTTTAAAAAAAGAGGAGGGTAAAAGGTTCCCTTACCGACTTGGGTATCTTTCAAAACATACACCCCATGAAAGAAGGACAATAAATCATTGATGTAAATACTCATAAAGGGAATTATATTACACAAAGAGTAGAATAATGGAAGTACATACACCAATAAAAGGAAATTGTGGCAAATGTAGCATAAATCTCACGGGAATAAATGTGAGATGAAAATCCCTTATGAAAACTCGGCAGCCTAACGGCGCCACATAAAACTTCCGAATATGGATTGATGAGATCAAATAGGGTATCTCATCACATTAAAATAAAATGTACAGAAATATGAATATAAAAGAACATCCCCCAACATTACAAAGAGGAGCTTAAAAGAAGTGACTTAAAGGAGTGTACTTAAAAAGAAAGAGAGAAGTTAGATCTCTTACGAAAGTTCGGCAGCCTAACGGCGCCACTCAAAACTTCCAAAATGGATTGATGAGAGAGAATAGGGTCTGTCATCACATGAAAATAAAAATTACAGTAAGTGTAATATAAAATATCATCCCAATAACAAGAAAGATGAGCTTTAAAAGTAATGACATAAAAGAGTGTACTTAAAAAGAAAGAGAGGAGTAAGATCCCTTACCTCGGGTCCGACTTGACTCGATCGTTCTTTAACGTCCTGAATAATAAACTTGAGTTAATTTATACTTGATTAAGAACCTTTTTAGAGTTCATTATTCCTTTTATATCACTTATTTCCATGTTATAAACATTATGTAACCAGTTAAGTTAATAATGTTTGTTTTGTCGATATTTGGTTCTTAAGTCGAAAGTGGACTTCTTACAATTACATGTTGTTCCTGTGGTCAAAGGTTCTTTATATCCAGAATGACATTACTGATTTGGATATCATATATATCATACATATCCAGCATATACATGTATTTATAATATTACATAATCATTTAGAGGTAAGAAATGAAATGCACCGTTCATGGAGACGGTAAGCCGTACGTACGCATGAACGCTACTTTCATTTCTTTGTCATATTAATGGAATTAAAATTAAATGAGAGGTATGTATATTTTAATTCCAGAATTATATTCATCATTTATATGTATCATTCATTATATATATCCATTATAAACATATACTTTTAATAGTACATTACATTTGGGGATAAGAAATGAAATGCACCGTTCATGGAGACGGTAAGCCGTACGTACGCATGAACGCTACTTTCATTTCTATCTCATTATTTAATGGAACGAAATAATAATGATATAGAGGTATATTATAATTCCAGTATAACATCATATATAATAACTTTAAATCAATCCTTTACACGTCCCACATATGGCATTAACGAATCACATCACTTTGAGGGGGCGGTAGTCCACACTTCCTTAAATGAAGATATCGTGTTTAACCACAATGGAAACCATAAAGGTATGCCCAAAATGAAAAATACAGAAGCTTAAAGAAAAAAAACATATTATATATCATATATAAAAATAGTGACATCATAATGGCCACCTTTGAAGGTGTTAAATGAGTATTGAACAATCATCCTTTCGGGAGGCAGAATTTCACCATCCACGGAAACCGTATGTTCTTTAACCATTTGATGTAGTTGTGTGAGAGTTTCGCTCAAATAAATATTATAACAACATCCTAGTATATTGAAGATACTGGTGTTGTTACAAAAGAAGTAAATAAAAAGAGTTTAGAGGGTTGGAGAAGCAAAATAAAACAAATGAACAAGAGAGAATGAATTACCTTTAAAAGTGTAACTCCTTTTTATTTGAGCCTAAAGGCTTCCTTTGAAAGGATTATGCCCAAAGGGAATCCTCTAGGATGAGTAGAGGGATGTGGAGAGAGTAAATGGGTAGGGGTTGGCCGAGCCAAAGGCTTGAGGAGTGTGTGAAATGAGGTAGAGGTGGGGGCCTTTTATAAGAGGAGAGGAGGGGCACTTTTGGAAAGTAAGGAAATATTACTTTATTTGAAAATGTGTATCGGTTTTAAAAGGTCCCAAATTTATATAATTCGTGGATAAGGTGATAAAGGTTCTAAATCAACTCATCCAATTGGTTTTTTACATGTGTAGTTCATAGATTTTACATTATCTTTCCATTTTATTTAAATCGTCAAATAATGATGTCATCGCTGCATCATTATTATGTCATAAATAATTTAATTTATTTAATGTCTAAAAATTATAAAAAAAATACTATGGTGTAGTAAATCTTTTTAGATTTCCAATGACTCTTTATAATCAAAAATCTGATCTTTATAACCCCATGTAAAAATTGTTTTCGTAAAACATATTATGTTTGTGTCTTTTTTACTTTTACATCAAATAAAAAGTTATTTATGTCATTTCCCAACCAAAGTGTCTCCATGGGGTCCCCAAGTTGAACCATGGCTTGTCTTGGTCGGCCATGACACAACCAATAATTTTGGGACATGTTTCTAGGTCATTTCATATTATTAAAGCATTATTTATACCTTAAACTACCCTAATTACCACTAATCGCGATTAAGAACTTAATAAGTTACTATTCACCAAAAAATTATTTTTATCCCATTGAACCACATTTTACTTCTTAATGACAACCATGTATGTTGGATTTTTGAAATTCCAAACACAATGATGGCAAAATTTCATTTAAAAGGAAAATCAGTCTTTATAAGTACCACTTAGTGGTTTCACTATTCATCAAAAATTGAAGTTTTTTCAGAAAATTACCAAAAATTCACCCTAAGCTATATTTGATATTCCGAATTCAAAAATGAAGTCTATTTTAAAAAATTCAAAACATATAATTCACATTAATTAATTTAATAATTAATTCCCGCTGTCAGAGCAAATAGCGTGTTTTTATGAAACAATAAGTATCAAAAGATTGATACTAGTTTAAGTCCGATTTCAAAGTGAAATTAATTCCAACGACCACTATTGGATTTAATGGTAAAAATATATTCTAATTTCACATTAAAACCAATTCAAAATATAATCTAATCATATAAATAAATTATATTAAAAAGAGGTTTTGAATTAAAATACAACATTTTACACTATTCATTAAAAAAATGAACTTTATCAGAAAAATACCAAAAATTTACACAAAGTAAAATTTAATGTCCCAATTCTAAAGAAGAGTTTTATTTGGTCCAAAATAATGTATAAGAGTGATCAAAACAATATTTAATGATGGTTCAACATCAAAAGGTGATAAGTGAACCTTTAGTGAAAACTAGGGCATATACGCCTAAAATTGAATTCTTTCCGTATTTTAAGCCTCTATCCTCTATTGGATAAATGTAAAAACATTTAAAAACATATATAATCATATTTTAGTTATTTCTATCCATTCCCGCCAATACAACGGCTACATTTTAACTACCATTTAAAATAATATTATTTTATTATTAGAGTACAACGTAAGATTCTCAAGAAACTCGTTGTTGCGTGTTGGGTACGCCATCGAGCATAGCGTCCCCTTTAAAGTCATATCAATATTTTATTCACAAATATGGATAAATATGAAAATGTCATATTCTTTATTTACCTGGGGTGTTACATCCTTCCCCCCTTTTGGGAATTGCGTCCTCGCAATTTTTAAAATTGCGCTTGGAAACATCCTTGAACTTCCCACATCGGAACAAGAGTCGGTAAAACAATCACTTTAAAATAAAGAATGATAAGCACAGAGGTCACCCGAGTTAACCCATACTGGGATTCCAAGTATGAAAATATGGACATGGAGGAGAAAACATAGGGTCATGTTCTAATGGAGAGTGATAGAAAACATGTTTAGGAGAAAGTTAACAATAAGAAAATCACAAACTTGTGATGGGTTAAACGGTATTCGATTCCTCAGTAGGAAAAGTTAATAGACAACATTTTTGTTTTAAGTTACTTTTTATTGAAGAATTTATTCATAAGGATACATAATCACTTATCATATTGACTTTCAACTTTTATTAGATTTCTTACACAAACTCATATTTTCTCCAAAAGACGAGTATTTAGGAAGACTTGTTCACATTAAGAGTACTATAATAAACTTCTAGAGAATCACCTAATCCACAAAATAGAACTATATACTTCCCATGTCTTTAGAATTTAACCAAAACCAAAACCAAAAAGTCTAGTACAAGATCAGATAATCCAGAAAAGGATAACCCTTTATAAAAATAAAATCTATTCTTAATCTCCAAAATTTGTCCAACAAAACCTAATGTTCAACGAGGACCATCCGATAAACAAATTTTTCCATAAAAATTCCTCAAAGTAAACCAATCTAAGATTGAAACCCATACATTTTAAGGATTTAGTCACATAGTCTTCCAAGTTAAATCGTAACATTTATCTCCAAACAACATCAGTTGCTCCTAAAGTCCCGTATTGAAAAGTAATTAACCTAATCACATATCCTCCATGATAGGTTAATCATTTTCATAAATATCCCAAAATAAAATTACTCTTGATTCCTAAAATCATCCAACTAAAAGGAATCAGTCAATCTAACCAGGGACTTCACGTAGTCCAGTGGTAGGCGATAAATGCCAGTCGCACTTTGGTTGTGGGTTCGATTCCCGCAACTTTGTCCGACGCGACGGGTTGTCACACGGTCTGCGTGTTGTACTTTTTCCAAAACTATATAATTCTTATATCATTCCCCAAAAAGGGATAAAATCATCAAAAATAACCATAACATAATTTAACCTCAATTTTATCTCATGCCTTTCACTTCAATCATAACATATAGTAACCCATAATTACCTCAAAAGTAAGGATCAAATAAACCCAAATGGTTCTTCATAACTATGTCCACAAAAGAAGAGATAACTATTCCTTGAATAAAATTTGCCTATATTAAACATCAGGGTTACACATAATATAAAAAGTCTTCTAATGTAACCCTATCATCAAAAGAGACTTAATACTCTTAAGAATTTCACCATAACTCTTGAAACCCTTATATGTTGACATCTTACTCATTCAACATTCTTCATGATCCATTAACCATTACTTTCCAACTTATTCCGAAATACCTCTTTCCTACAAACAAAATCATGAATCAGATCCTAAGATTCAAAAATTGGAAAACAATAGTCATGAAATAATACATACCTTTGATTGGTCATTGTCAGTTTCTTCATCCTCAATCATAATGGCATTAGGTAGTGGTAAACAAACATTTGTACGCTCTTGGTGACCCCATTCACGAAACTTCTTCATAGGACATGTGTTTGCATAATGACCATGCACACCACATTTAAAACATTCAATTGATCCCTCAGAAAGAACTTCTTTCCATTTCCTCGAGTCAACTGGATGCTTCCTTTTTCCATGGAAGGTTCTTGCTTTATGACCTTCATTTCCACATCTATAGCATATTTCTGTCCCTTTGAAACATTTTTCCTAGGTTTTTCTTTCCACATCTTTGACACATAGGTTTTTGAACACACTTACCTTTATGATTATTACCTGTAGTTCCGTAGAGATTTTTTTCTCGCATATATGATTCCATAGAGAAATCTCCAAGGTTTAGGTGGTCAATCATGACTCTAGATAGTTGGTTGAGGATAAACAAAGGAGTTCTCATTGTAGCTCCCATATCATTCAGTTTCTCTCTTAGAAAACTATCACAGTTTCCTTCACATCCACTGTTACCTTGGTGCCTGCTAGATCCAACCATTTACTAAAACCAAAAAGGGTCAGTGTGAGTATAACAACAAAACCATCATGTACTAATGAGGAAGATAAACACTGAGATATTCTTACTCATTCACTTTATCTAAAACTAGTACTCTGTCTGAAATCCTAACCATTATGGTAATGTCACTTATGCTTAAAGAATACCCTAACCTCTAAAGTTATCTAAACCGACCTTTGATACCAACTATAAGGCCCCAACCTTAAACCTTACTTAAAATTGAATTAAATGAATAATTCACATTGAGGATCTTTTCAGGTTTAGAGTTTTAGAGAATTAGGACATAACTATTACATCTCAACAGATTACAAAGTAGTCTCTTCTACTAAATTTCCATAAAATAAAAATTCTTAAAAAGAAACATGTCTAGTTTCATGTTTTAGGTAGCATGACTTTCCCTTGATCCCATCCTTGACCCTATTCCATGCTAAGTCTTGTGAAAAACATTTCAAAAACTTGGGATGAGCATAAAAACTCAGTAAAGGATACACAAAGAATAAAAACTGTTAGTTTATCAAAACAAAAAGTAAACCATGTATACTTTATCAAGGTAATTCTTTTCAACTTTATGAAGTAGTAAAATCTATTCATGAATTATATATCATTACTTACCTATTTGTAACCAAAGTATTACCATAAAATCCATAAAAAGAACACATAACATTTATAAAGGTAACTTGGGACATAAACATACTTAAGTGGAATAACCATACGGTCGACTTCCAAACATATCACTTAATGGAAAAGCCATACGGCCAATTTCCATACATACTTAATGGAATAGCCATACGGCCGACTTCCATACCCAATGCATTGGAGGTTATAACGTAACCACCCATCCTGGTATTCACGGCACCACCCGTCATATGGTTTATAATGTAACCACCAGTTAAAATGTCCAAGTACCAATATAAAATCATAAAACATAAAACCAATATAAAGTAATGATAACATTTCCACATCACAATATATCATAATATAATCCATTATCAAAACCATTTTCAAAACCATTTAAAACATTTAATAAAGAGATTTTTGAATCAAAGTTTCCCATACCACCTTGAAGCTTAAAATTTTAAACCATTAATATCCATATAAATAAATCCTTAAAACCATTTTGAAAACATGGTTATTAATAAGAACAAATAATTAAAACATTTAAAATGACATTTTGATTAAAGGGGTTTTACCAAAATTAGAGACACTTGAATACAATAATTGAGGAATAAAATTTAGTCAGAACTTTATAATATCATGAGAATAAATGTATTCATGATATAATGCTCCAAAGGACAGTATATACACCATATAAGAGTGAATTGGTGCATAACAACAATGAACCCTCAATAGAAATGTCAAATGTGATGAAATCCCTTATAAAGAAGGTATCCTTAAATTAAGGACAAATCAATCTCAAAAATATGTGTGACAAACATAAATACACCCAATATAAGTGGATATTAAGTGTAAAACAATAAAACTTAATTCAGACATATTCAATGTATGACATATTCAGTGACTACATGTTGAACCCAAATAAATCGAAATTGGGTTAAAAAGTTCCCTTGACAGCCTAACAGCATCACATCAAAATGAGTTGGTGAGAGATAAAAAGTGTATCTCATCACTTGGACATAAAATTTACATCAATAAGGATATATGAGAACATATCCCAACATAACAATATGAAAATTAAAAGACCCAACAAAAGAAGTCTTTTTAAAAAAAGAGGAGGGTGAAAGGTTTCCTTACCGACTTGGGTATCTTTCAAAACATACACCCCATGAAAGAAGGACAATAAATCATTGATGTAAATACTCATAAAGGGAAGTATATTACACAAAGAGTAGAATAATGGCAGTACATACACCACTCAAAGGAAATTTTGGCAAATGTAGCATAAATCTCACGGGAATAAATGTGAGATGAAAAATCCCTTACGAAAACTCGGAAGCCTAACGGCGCCACATAAAACTTCCGAATATGGATTGATGAGATCAAATAGGGTATCTCATCACATTACAATAAAATGTACAGAAATAGGAATATAAAAGAACATCCCCCAACATTACAAAGAGGAGCTTAAAAGAAGTGACTTAAAGGAGTGTACTTAAAAAGAAAGAGAGAAGTTAGATCTCTTACGAAAGTTCGGCAGCCTAACGGCGCCACTCAAAACTTCCAAAATGGATTGATGAGAGAGAATAGGGTCTCTCATCACATGAACATAAAAATTACAGTAAGTGTAATATAAAATATCATCCCAATAACAAGAAAGATGAGCTTTAAAAGTAATGACATAAAAGAGTGTACTTAAAAAGAAAGAGAGGAGTAAGATCCCTTACCTCAGGTCCGACTTGACTCGATCGTTCTTTAACGTCTTGAATAATAAACTTGAGTTAATTTCTACTTGATTAATAACCTTTTTAGAGTTCATTATTCCTTTTATATCACTTATTTCCATGTTATAAATATTATGTAACCAGTTAAGTTAATAATGTTTGTTTTGTCGATATTTGGTTCTTAAGTCGAAAGTGGACTTCTTACAATTACATGTTGTTCGTGTGGTCAAAGGTTCTTTATATACAGAATGAAATTCCTGATTTGGATATCATATATATCATATATATCCAGAATATACATGTATTTATAATATTACATAATCATTTAGAGGTAAGAAATGAAATGCACCGTTCATGGAGACGGTAAGCCGTACGTACGCATGAACGCTACTTTCATTTCTTTGTCATATTAATGGAATTAAAATTAAATGAGAGGTATGTATATTTTAATTCCAGAATTATATTCATCATTTAGATGTATCATTAATTATATATATCCATTATATACAAATACTTTTAATAGTACATTACATTTGGGGATAAGAAATGAAATGCACCGTTCATGGAGACGGTAAGCCGTACGTACGCATGAACGCTAGTTTCATTTATATCTCATTCTTTAATGGAACGAAATAATAATGATATAAAGGTATATTATAATTCCAGTATAACATCATATATAATAACTTTAAATCCATCCTTTACACGTCCCACATATGGCATTAACGAATCACATCACTTTGAGGGGGCGGTAGTCCGCACTTCCTTAAATGAAGATATCGTGTTTAACCACAATGGAAACCATAAAGGTATGACCAAAATTAAAAATACAGAAGCTTAAAGAAAAAAAACATATTATATATCATATATAAAAATAGTGACATCATAATGGCCACCTTTGAAGGTGTTAAATGAGTATTGAACAATCATCGTTTCGGGAGGCAAAATTTCGCCATCCACGGAAACCGTATGTTATTTAACCATTTGATGTATTTGTGTGAGAGTGTACCTCAAATAAATCTTATAACAACATCATAGTATATTGAAGATACTGGTGTTGTTACAAAATAAGTAAATAAAAAGAGTTTAGAGGGTTTGAGAAGCAAAATAAAACAAATGAACAAGAGAGAATGAATTACCTTTAAAAGTGTAACTCCTTTTGATTTGAGCCTAAAGGCTTCCTTTGAAAGGATTCTGCCCAAAGGGAATCCTCTAGGATGAGTAGAGGGATGTGGAGAGAGTAAATGGGCAGGGGTTGGCCGAGCCAAAGGCTTGAGGAGTGTGTGAAATGAGGTAGAGGTGGGGGCCTTTTATAAGAGGAGAGGAGGGGCACTTTTGGAAAGTAAGGAAATATTACTTTATTTGAAAATGTTTTTCGATTTTAAAAGGTCCCAAATTGATAAAATTCGTGGATAAGGTGATAAGGGTTCGAACTCCACTCATCCAATTGGTTTTGGACATGTTTAGTTCATAGATTTTACATTATCTTTCCATTTTATTTAAATCGTCAAATAATGATGTCATCGCTGCATCATTATTATGTCATAAATAATTTAATTTATTTAAAGTCTAAAAATTATAAAAAAAATATTATGGTGTAGGAAATATTTTTATCTTTCCAATGAATATTTATAATCAAAAATCGGATCTTTATAACCCCATGTAAAAATTGTTTTCGTAAAACATATTATGTTTGTGTCATTTTTACTTTTACATTAAATAAAAAGTTATTTATGTCATTTCCCAACCAAAGTGTCTCCATGGGGTCCCCAAGTTGACCCATGACTTTTCTTGGTCGGCCATGACACAACCAATAAGGTTGGGACATGTGTCTAGGTCATTTCATATTATTAAAGCATTATTTATACCTTAAACTACCCTAATTACCACTAATCGTGATTAAGAACTTAATAAGTTACTATTCACCAAAAAATTTTTTTTATCCCATTGAACAAAATTTTACTTCTTAATGACAACCATGTATGTCGGATTTTTGAAATTCAAAACACAATGATGGAAAAATTTCATTTAAAAGGAAAATCAGTCTTTATAAGTACCACTTAGTGGTTTCACTATTCATCAAAAATTGAAGTTTTTCAGAAAATTACCAAAAATTCACCCTAAGCTATATTTGATATTCCGAATTCAAAAATGAAGTCTATTTTACAAAATTCAAAACATATAAGTCCCATTAATTAATTTAATAATTAATTCCCGCTGTCAGAGCAAATAGCGTGTTTTTATGAAACAATAAGTATCAAAAGATTGATACTAGTTTAAGTTCGATTTCAAAGTGAAATTAATTCCAACGACCACTATTGGATTTAATGGTAAAAATATATTCTAATTTCACATTAAAACCAATTCAAAAGATAATCTAATCATATAAATAAATTATATTAAAAATAGGTTTTGAATTAAAATACAACATTTTACACTATTCATTAAAAAAATGAACTTTATCAGAAAAATACGAAAAATTTACACAAAGTAAAATTTAATGTCCCGATTCTAAAGAAGAGTTTTATTTGGTCCAAAAGAATGTATAAGAGTTATCAAAACAATATTTAATGATGGTTCAACATCAAAAGGTGATAAGTGAACCTTTAGTGAAAACTAGGGCATATACGCCTAAAATTGAATTCTTTCCGTATTTTAAGCCTCTATCCTCTATTGGATAAATGTAAAAACATTTAAAAACATATATAATCATTTTTTAAGTATTTCTATCCATTCCCGCCAATACAACGACTACATGTTAACTACCATTTAAAATAATATTATTTTATTATTAGAGTGCAACGTAAGATTCCCAAGAAACTCGTTGTTGCGTGTTGGGTACGCCATCGAGCATAACGTCCCCTTTAAAGTCATATCAATATTTTATTCACAAATATGGATAAATATGAAAATGTCATATTCTTTATTTACCTGGGGTGTTACACTAAGAGTGTCAAAATAAGGTTTAAAATATGGTCTCACTCATCATTCACTAGAAAGATGTCTATGATATACTAAAACAACTCTTTTTAATATCATTACCCTTATATTAATCTATTACAAAAACTAAATCCACTTTTAGTATCTAGAAATGGATGTTTTGATAGGAAAACTAAACACTTTTTTTATTATGACATTTGATGATCACATATACATACGATTATCACATGATTTCTCACTACTATTTTATAATTATAGTTTCTAAATATAACTAAATCATTATATTATTCAATCCATATCAACCCTTAATTTTAATATATATATATATTATCTTATTTGAAAAATATTCATGACATAACATTCTATAATGGTAACAATTTAGTTAATTTGGAAACATGGATACATAAATAACTAGTTCATCAAAGACCTACATGGTTTCCCACTGAGTTATTCATAACTAGTACAACTCATAGATATATCATACATAATATTCTCCATCATATATATGGAAAAACATAATAAATATAATAGGTGAGTTACAATTATTAATAAGGGTAAATAAGAGAGGTATTAATATTCATTTAAACATAACACTACTATAAATTGAATTATAAAAATATATTAGTATTTATAAATCAAAACTAGAAATTTATAGAAAATAAAAAAGAATAATAGAATAAAGCAAGGTCGTTGTAAAATATGTAAAGGGTTCAAAGACGAAGAACCATTGTAGAATAAAATTAACTTAAGATAATTCCATAAAATATTTTCTTGAGGGTGGAATAATTATAATCATATAAATCATATTTCATTGATACCCACCATGATATTAATAATAGTTCTATTTTCATATAACCTCACATATATATGCTTCAGGATTTGGATAATAACCCTTGTACCCTCTTTTGGGATTGGGATAAAATCCAGTGTACCATCTTTCATCCTTGGGATAACATCGCAAATGTAATTTTAGCACAAATAACATTATTCATTAGAGAATACTTTAGATGTATATATAATTTTAATCCCACCCATCATATAATCTTAAATCCTTTATATGTATCCCACAAGGTCATAAAAAAATTCATAACAACTTATCCTGTGTAAAAGAAAACAAGTTTCACTGATATTTCTTTATCATAACTATAATTCATATAGATAATGAATAAGTATGTTATCTTTATATAATATACCTTATCATGATTATGTAAAATTAAAGTATTTTATCATAGATTGACATTTCATTATATAAACCCAAGAATATTTTTTGTGGATAATACCCCTTTCATTTTTTGAATCACATATACAAATTCAAAAATTTCTCAAATATTAAGTATAAAATTTTCTATGAAAAAAATGAATAATTATAAATGAATCATTAAAAAATTTAGTGGCCATGATGTTAAAAAAATCATTTCATGTTTTTTTATGAAAAAATAAATATTTCATTGAATGTTTTCACAAAAAGTAAAAAGTAACTCATTTGAAAAATGAAAATAAGATTCCATTTAAAAACTTTTATACAAAAAAATTAAATAAATTAATTTAAAAAATAATACAATATTATTATAATCATTGTTTATAAAATTTTTATAATACAAATTTTTTTATGAAAATGTATTTTTGATAAAAATGAAATATAAAGTACTTTATATGTAAAAAAAATACTCTCCTCAATACTAATAGTGAGTAAAATTAATGTAGAAAATTATTAATCAATAAATAATCACAGGAAAAAAAATATTTTTTTTTATTAATAAAAGATCATATAATTTACTTCCATGTAATTCAATAAAAAATAATCCAAATTAAAATGAGATTGATATTTGAATCCCTTTACTCATGTTTGACTTGCTTCATGGGAAATATACCCAACTATATAATAATTTTTAATTTATTTTATATATATGTATAATATTTATTTATATACTTATATTATCATATATAATCAATTTGTAACATTATTTTTGGTCGGAGTGGATACTCAAGAGGGGTGTGAATTGAGTTCCAATTAAAATTTCTGTTAAAAATATTTCTCTTAAAATCCCCCATTTAAAAACAAAGTTAAACTATAGTGAATTTATACAGAGTGTAAATATTCAATTAGTTTCTCAAAGATTGATTAGGTCTCAGTTAACTTAATCAGAAGATGAAATTAACTTTTGAAACTAACTTACTGGTTTACAATAAGTATAAAAACTTGCTAATTTAACTATCAAAGTAGCTTTAAAATAGTTTTGTATTTCAAAGTAGTTAGCAGTGGAATATGATATATATATATATAGTATAATTATGATTTAAGCTAAAATTCACAGCAGATGTAACCAAGAGGTTCAGTCTCAATCCGAGACTTAGTCCTCTCAAACAATTTATATAAATTGATCCACACCCTAGATCGGGGTAAACAACAGTACAATACTGTCCAGGTCCAAAGACCTCTACCACAGTTCTTTATGGGAAAAACAAAGACAACAACACACAGGCGGTCCAGGTCTTAATCGACCTCTACCACTATCCACCGTGGGATACAAAGGAGTTATAGAGTTTGAATGAGGATTTAAGAATCCTCCATCTTAGCTTAGGAGACAGTGTGTGTGTAAAGTAAACAGGGTACACACACTGCTCGAAATGTAAATAAAAGAATCACTAAAGTAAGTGAGAAAGAGTTTAGAAAAGATTTAGTGATTGGCAGTGCAGCTCTGGACTTGTTTGATTTTTCAGAAAAGCTTTTGATTCCTTCTCTAGTTTTTGTTCTTAAAACAGAGTATCATTTTTCTTCCTTGGTTCTTGGTTCAGCTCATCAGCCTGAGTGCATGAAGTGTTTGTTGTAGTCCTTCACTCAAGATGTAGCTTGTGTTCTCCTCTAGAATAAGTTTCTTCATGTATGTCCAGTGTTCTTGGAGTATGGATGTCTTTCGGTGTGAAGATCATTTTTCAGTATGAATCTTTTATGTACTCTTCGTGTTTACTTCTTGCTGCTTGCTGCTTGCTCGTTACATTCACCTTGTTCATCTCATTACAATGACACCCCCTTTTAGCTAGGTCTTTATCTTCCCTTTTATAGATTTCAGCTCCGGAAAATGGGAATGATTACCTTTTACATGAGTACTAGTTACGGTTACCTGACATGGCAACAGAGATCATTAAATAACATTAACTGCATTAAAAACATCAAATGCAACTATTAGCTTAATAAATAAATAGTATTGAGAGAATAGATTTTGACTGGTTGGTCAATTATTAGTAGCCTTCTGTTGGTAGATGTGTGCAGTGGAATTTGTGTAGAAGGACCTTCCATCGGTAGCTCTTTTGAACTTGTATCGGTAGCTATATATATCGGTGACTTCATTCTATCGGTAGCTCTTAATTCCTCAGTAGCTCTTAATCCATCGGTAGCTCTTGGGCTATCGGAAGCTCGATGTATCAGTGACTCTGTACTTATATCGGTAGACTATTTCAGTCGCTTCATAACAGTCGCTAGTCTGTGTATCAGTAGGTCAGTCGGTAGCTCGTATCGGTAGACTTACTCTATCGGTAGACTTATATCGGTAACTGTATGTGAACTGGTTCTATCGGTAGACTTCTTCATATCAGTAGCTCTATACATATCAGTGATAAAGTGTATACTATAAGACTTAAGCATACCGATAGACTAGTTCTATAGGTAGCTCGGTTTTTGTCAGTAACTCTGTACATATCGGTAGCCTTAGATTATTGGTGACTCTCTCTATCGGTAGACTAAGTACCGGTAGATCTGTTATCAGTATCTATATGCAGATCAGTGACTTAACTTATCTGTTTTATGAAAAACACATCCAATTGGGTTAGAATTATTTTAAAATTTATATAAACATAGACAAACATTGATTAACATATTTCAGAGACTATTTTAATATTATTATCATCTTGATAAACATAAATTGGGATTATCAAAGCATATGAAAGCATAATTGGGATTATCAAAACAGGTGAGGTCAACAATCTCCCCCTTTTTGATAATCACAACTTATGATAGTATAATTTTAAAATAGTGAGTAATTGTATTAGAGGATATATCATTAAATTCAATTTTCTCAGAGAAAACAGTATGTTATAGAACATAATTTATCAGAGGTAGAATTAAAAGCAATGGTATCAGATAATGAAATGTAACAGTATCAGATGGGCAAAGAATGATAGCTCGTCCTTAGATAAAATTTCTCCCCCTTTGAGACTTTCTCCCCATTATTTATTCTCCCCCTGGGTAAATATCTCTCCCCCTTTATAGAATCTTTGTAGAATATTTCTCCCCCTTTGTGATAATCAAAAAGTGAGAAAAAAAATAAACAGTGAAAGGAACACAATGAAATATAAAGGAAATCCACTTGTATTATATGTTGTAAAAAGGTACATAGACTGAAAAAAACAAGGGATTCCTATCAAACATCCTAGCCACGTTTTCAATCCACATCCTCAATGTGAGATTTTCCCTTTGAATCAGTAGAGGATTCAGGTGGTGTGGATTCAGGTGAAGGATTAGGAATTCCAGAAATGATCATAGGAGGATGATCCACAGAAAATATTCTGGGCCTATACTGAGGAGTTATTTGAGTGATCATAGGTGTGAGGCTTCAAATTGCTTGGACAGGAGTCATCTGAACAGGAGAAGCTGTAGAGGCAGAGGCAGGTAAGGCTGGAGGTATAATCATTGGCCTAGAATCAACATGCAGGAAAGGCAACAACAAATTTCTGAAATCCATAATTATTCCTCCTCCTCTCTCCATAGCAGATATGAAGTCATCCTTGTTCTCCATAAATTTGTCCAACTCTAGAGCCAATTCCCTTTGTTTGCTGAATTTTTCTCTGAAGGCTTGATTGACAGGAGGTAACTTCAGGTTTTCCAACAGAAGTTTGAAGTGATTGTTGAGTTGATGCTTGGTGAATATCTTAGAGAAACATGAGTCCACCTTATCTTTCACTTATTTCTGAGAGACATAAGCTTCTCTCTTATAGTCTTGGACTATCTTCATTATTTCTCTAGCTGAATCTCTAGTAGCAAGCACAACTTTTCTCTATTCGGATGAGTCCACAGAGCCACTGGTTGAAGCTGAACCAAGCTCCTCCTTCATCACAGCTCGAATTTGATTCAAATCCACTGAGGGTTTATAAGAAACAAAACCAATAGAGAAGGTCACTATTTCCTTGAAATTTTTGGTCAACCCACTGATAAGATTTTGGACTTGAGAATCATGGGTTTTAACATGATCTTTCATGGAGGTTTTAAAACATTCTAACACTGAAACCATCTGGCTCACAACACTTTTGACATAGGCTAAGTCCTTGTCTGCTTGGGATTTTGAGCTCATGTAAGATTCCAAAGAGATAACCGATTTCTTTAGAGTTTCAAGACCTGCTTCTAGTCTAGACACTTGAGTCTGGAAATCTTTAACTTCTTCCACTATTTCTACCATAAAGGTTGACAAATTACAACCTAGAGAGAGTTCAAAAGATCTTTTCAACATAATCATCTCTTCAACAAAACAATGTTTCATTTCAGAAACTGAGGCACTAAAATATTCTTTTATCTCATCTTTTAAGGATTCAAGGTCAGCCTTGGTGATCAAATTAGTAGGTGCAGCTGCAACAGATTCTCTTTCAGATGCTAAACTGACCACTGAGTCCGTCATGATCGATTGAATTGAAGATACCAGAGAAACTTCCATCTTCTTTAACTCTTCCAAAAAACTATCCTTCAGCTTTTTCTTCAAAATATCCAGGTCATGCATTCTGACCACATCTTCAGGAAGCAACTTAGTTTCAACATCATAAACGATTTTTGGTCTATTTAGAGATGCTTCATTCTCAGAATTAGGATAGTCTAAACCACAGACCACAAAACCTGGGTCTTCTACCCAATCCTCAATATCAACAGCCACTGTAACACTTCCAAACTTGGTTTGATTCTCCCCCTCAAATGGTGCATCCTCAAGTAAAACAATATCATTATCAACATCTTTCTCAGCAGGTCTTACTTTTTCAGGAGAATCTTCTACTATCAATTCTTTCTCTACAATAGCTGGAGGGTCTTCCAAAATAGGCAAGGGTATGTCAACTTAATTTGTATCCTTATAAGGAACTAAAGATTTTACAATCACTGGACTAAGGCTCAAATCCACTGACAGAGATGCTTCACTTTCATGAGTATCTTATTCATTCTCTATAGCAGCCACTTCAACATCCTCTAAAGAAGCTTCTTCCTTATCTGATTTATGTTGATCTAGATTTTCCGGAGCTATTCTAGGAGGTAAGTCAGGGTATCCTCCTTCATCAGCAGAGGAATCTTCCTCTTCTGAATGATCACTATATTTTGGCTCCTCTTCATCAGGTCCCAGACCTGGATCCCTCACATCCTTCGATCTTGAAGGATGATCCACATGATTGAACTTATCATACACCTTCTTGTCATCAGTGACCCATTCTACTCTCCATGGGTTCCAATTTATTTTCATGTATTTTCAAACTGTACTGGTGACACATAAATTGTTCCTTATTACCACTGTCTCATCTTGATACTCAGCTATTCCTTTCACTTTGATCATTACTAAGATCAACTTGGAAAAGAACAAGGCATTAGTTTTTGACTTGGGTCTAATCATATCCTCCATTTGAGTCATCAGAAATCTGCATAGATTCACCTTGACTCCATGTCTCAAAATATGCAGGAGATAGATATCCTGATATCTTAAATTTTCAAAGTCTCCTCTCCTTGGTATCAAGACATGCTGAACAAACTTGAACAACAATATGTTCTCTCCATCCATTTCAGTATCTACTACTTGTCTTTGATTTCCATCACCGGTGAGTTCCTCCAAGGTAGTCTCATAATCAAAGATATCACTAGTAGGTGGTATAGCTCTTGAGACATATACAGATACACCTGTGTGTAGAACTTTCATACATTCAGCCCACTCAGTCGATGAAAAGGACAAATCATTTCCATTCACAAACAAAGTTAATTGGTTCTCGTCTTCAGATTTCTCAAAACTTACATAGTCATAAAACTGTTTCACTAGATTCAGATAGTAGGGACCATTTTTGTTCGAAAAACAATCTACCCACTTTTGATCTTTTAGCACTTCGAGCACTAATGATTTACTTGCCAGCAGCCATTCCACACACAACTCTTTTTCGATCACAATAACTCTATTCTGAAAATGAGGATTCACTGGTCGCCTACCCGACCTAGTTCTTCCAACATTACCACTTACTTCTGGATCAGACTTTTTCTTCTTTGATTTCGGATCATCGGAGTCATCTCTGATGGTAGGAAGTTTGGTTTTTTCCATCGCTGGTTCGAGGGATTTAGGGTTCTCGAAAGATTCTAGGAGCTAAGGTTTGATGGTAAGGGTTTGAGGCTCGATGGATTGAGAAGTAGCTATGATTTTATTTTTATCATTTAGGAATCATGAAATAAAGAAATAAAATGAAATAAAGTAAAAACGATTCAGATTCTAGTGGTAGACAGAAGTTTAAAAACAACGCACTCATCGGTAGGGTCTATCAGTGAGAATTCCTATCAGTGAGGTTACATCGACGAGGTATCATCAGTGAGGTTACATCGATGAGGTTACATTAGTAAGGATTCACATCGGTGAGGTTACAACCGATCAAGGTTAATCATACCTAACTCATGTCTAATGTAACTTTACCTATCCGAACTCAAAGGTTTAGTGAAAATGTTAGCTAATTGATGTTCAGTACCTATAAACTCAAGAATAATATCACCCTTTTGGTAATGATATCTCAAGAAATGGTGCCTTACATCAATGTGTTTGGTCCTAGAGTGAGACACAGGGTTCTTTTAAATTTTTATTGCACTAGTGTTGTCACAGTTGATAGAGACATGCTTAAAATCATATCCATAGTCCAAAAGAGTGTGTTTCATCCACAAAATTTGTGCACAACAACTACCAGCAGCTATGTACTCTACTTCGGCAGTGGACAAAACTACAGAATTCTGCTTCTTACTACACCAAGACACTAAGTATTTTCCCAATAAATGACATGTTCTTGATGTGCTTTTTCTATCCAACTTGCAACCAGCAAAGTCAGCATCTGAATAACTCATTAACTCAAAGGATTATCCTTTTGGGTAAAACAAACCTAAGTTTACAGTGTGTTTAAGATACTTAAAAATTATTTAAACAACAAGAAAATGAGATTATTTTGGATTAGCTTGAAATCTTTCACACATACATACACTAAACACAATATCTGGTCGACTAGAAGTAAGGTAAAGTAAGATTCCAATCATACCTCTGTAATTGGTTTGATCCACCAGTTCCCCAGTTTCATCTGCATCCAATTTATAAAATGTACTCATAGGAGTATCATTTTTCTTAATACTATCCAGACCAAAAAATTTTAAAAGATCCTTTGTATATTTAATTTGATTCAAAATAATACCATTTTCATTTTGAAAAACTTGAAATCCAAGAAAATATTTGAGTTCTCCCATTAAAATCATTTCAAATTCATTTTGCATACTTTTTGAAAAATCAATACATAAAGAATGTTTAGAAGATCCAGAAATAATATCATCAATATATATTTGAACTATTAAAACATATTTAGAAATTATTTTAATAAAAATAGTTGGATCAACAATCCCTTTAGTAAAACTTTTTGAAATAAGAAAATTACTAAGTCTATCATACCAAGCTCTTGGGGCTTGTTTTAAACCATATAAAGATTTAGAAAGTTTAAAAACTTGATTTGGAAAATGTGGATTAGTAAATCCAGGTGGTTGTTAAAAAAAACATCTTCAATTATAAAACCATTTAGAAAAGCACTTTTGACATCCATTTGATATAACTTGAAATTCAGATGAGCAGCATTGGAAAGTATAATTCTAATGGCTTCTAATCTAGCTACAGGTGAAAAGGTTTCCTCATAGTCTATACCTTCCTCTTGACTATATCCTTGTGCAACTAGTCTATATTTTTTTCTAACTATTTTTCCAGATTCATCAACTTTGTTTCTAAAAACCCATTTAGTGCCTATTGTCAAAGTGTCATTGGGTCGGTCAATTAATTCCCAGACTTTTTTTCTTTGAAATTGATTTAACTCTTCTTGCATGGCCTGGACTGCAAAATTATTTTTTATTTGCATATTGAATCACTTTGTAAGGAAAGTGAGAAACCGTAATGTTCAGCATAAAAACAACAAAAATAAAAAATTCCCAAGCACAAAAGGATTCTACCTCTGTCCAGCATTTTCAACGTGAATGGGTCCGCCACCAAGACATGAACACTCAGACGGTCCCTTAAAAAGATGCACATGCACAATCTCGATGGCCAGGCCGTACCCTCTCAGAGTCCAAGTGCTATGCCGAGGTGGTGAACTCGTGCTCTGAACCTCATCTGAAGTAGAACCAGAAAAATGCTGGGAACATAACCCCAAATTCACCTTTAACCCACTGCCTAAAGATAGGTCCTCATAATCAAACACTCAATCAAAAGGAAATACCGAACATTAGTCAGAAAATGCACGAATAGAATCATTGAAATAAAATTTCAATCTGCTAGAGTTCATATCCCTAAAGAGTTTCCATGAAATATCTGTTACCTGAATATGTGGAACTTCCATTAACAGGACTTCTAAAGCAGAAGATAGTTTATCCCATAACTGTATGTATTCCTCAAGCTTTAACAACCCCTGGTTGAATCTCCAAACCATAATTGAGTCCTGTTTGTCAACCCAATGGTATTGCTCCTCCATAATATTGATTTCAAAATTCCGGCCCATCATCTTGGATGCATCCTCTTCAGAATCATTGAGATACAACACCTGCTCTTTAACCTCATCAACCGAACTCAGAATTAAACCCCATGATCCGTGTTGATCGGGGTGCTTCGAATTACACATAGCCTCACAGGCCACCCTCTCATCCTCTATCTTTTTTGCAGACCGAGTCCTCTCAGGAGGTGGCAAGGAGGAGTAGTCCTTCCTGCCCTTCCTCTTTCTGTTGCTCCTACCCCTCGGGCTTGTTTCACCAGCATCGATACTCTTACTACCTCCCATGGAAAGCTCCACTAGGTCTTCATTTGCACAATCTGATTCTTCATGATTATTGTTAAGCCCTTCCATATTGAGGCCATCAAATTGATTTCCCACCTGTATGGAGTACTGGACCCCCCTGACCACTTCTTCGCAGGAGGAAACACTAGCCTGCTCGGCCCCTGGAGACACCACCTTGCTTGAAGGGACCACGTCATTATTCATCCCATGCCTTCCCAACCTCCGGTCATACTGTTTGGGACCCTCCAATCCCGCTATAAACTCCTCCACCAAAACCCCTCACTGCTTTGGAACCTGGGAAATCCCTGACACCCTTGGCCCTTCATGATTTGCAGTCGGTTGGACCTCCCTACCAACAACATTGAGTCCACTACTAGAGGATGGTCCAAAAAGATCCTGCTTAAGCCTCTTAAACACATTCTCCACTGTTGGATTCACCTGGTTATTCGAGTCTTCCTTCGCTGGAGAACAAACTTGGGGAGCCCGCTCAGGTAAGAGCTCCCTTTCCCCAACGCACACCCTGGGAGGACTAGCTGACCCTCCTTGTTGCTCTGTCAACCCAGTAGATTTCACATTTCCCTCAGTATGAATTTCAGCTTCTCTACAACTGGGATAACTCGAATTCATAGAATTCCTCTTAGATTTCCTACGACAGGTCTCCTTTAAATGACCCAGCCGGTTGCATTCAAAACAATAATCAGTCTAGGATTCAAAAACTGCACGTTGTTTGCAACGGTATTCTTCGCCCACCGTGATCCACACATACTTGAAATGAGTCCGTGACACATCCATTTCGACACAGATTCTAGGATTCACAGGATGACAAATTGTCTCGGTGTGGCTATCCGAACACATGTATCTACCTAACAAATTTCCTAACATATGAAGAATGTATGGATTTTGAAATGGTAGAGGGAGGTTGGGGAAACTAACCCAGATTTCCATCGAAGAAGAATCGCAATTCATATGCAAGTCGAAGTTCCACCAGAGAAGATGAAATCGGAAACCATTGATGCTCCTTGGAGTGCTTGACCAGGCTGTGATGAGATCGGCCTCTGAGGCGAAGCGGACCATAATTTGGAGGCTATCCAAAAGACCAACCGTGGCCCTCTCTTGCAGACCCCATGAATTGAAAACATGCCTATCAAATGAGTCAAATGAGGGCCGTCGCTGAATGAATCTTGCAACCAAAGTATGTTTCAGGAGGTCGGAGGACTCCGAAAATTCCGATGTCGATAGCAAAAGGTTAGGGAAACCATCGAGCAGTTCCACAACTTTCAGACTGAGCGGGATCTGAGGAAAGGCCGACAACGACTCAGGGTTTGAGAATGTAATGAAATGAGAGGGGGCATCTCTAGTCTGTGTCCCTCTATCAAGATTACCAACAACAACATCTAAAGGATGATTCTTTAGAATCATAGTTGATCTAGTAAAGGTAGGACTAGAAATTTCAGGTTCATCTCTAAGTTTGGGTTCTATAGAAGCAGATTCTGGAATATGTTCAGAATTGGATGTTTTTACAGCAGGTTCTTTAGATTTATCATTAAGGTCCAGAATAGTAAAATCTTCTTCAAGATTTTCAAGAGAGGTTTTAGGGTCATGTGGATCAGTTTCATCAAACTTGATGTGAAAAGATTGTTCCATACATTTGGTTCTTTTATTAAAGACTCTTTAGACTTTTCTAGTTAAATAATAACCAAGAAAAATTCCTTCATCACTTTTAGAAGCAAACTTTTCAAGATTATCCTTTGTATTAAGAATAAAAACTTTGCATCCAAATACTATAAAGTAACTAACTTTGGGTTTTCTAGTATTCCATAGTTCATATGGGGTCTTCTTAAGAACATGTCTAATCAAGAATCTATTAATAATATAAAAAGCTGTATTCACTACTTCAACCCAAAAATAAATAGGCAGGTTATACTCATTAAGCATGGTTCTTGCAATTTCTTGAAGGGTTCTATTCCTTCTTTCTACTACACCATTCTGCTGAGGTGTCCTAGGAGAAGAAAAGTTGTGACTATAGACATTGTGTGAGAAATAATATTCAAACTCATGATTTTAAAACTCATGACCATGATCACTTCTCAGAGTTTTAATCTTAAGTCCACTAAGGTTTTCTACAGATTTGGAATATTTGATAAAGTAAGAACAAGCTTCACTTTTGTGAGTTAAGAAGTATACCAAAGTATATCTAGAAAAGTCATCTACTAGTACATAGACACAATGCTTTCCATTTAGACTAGAAACTCTAGAAGGTCCAAATAAATCCATGTGAACCAACTCAAGAGGTTGAGAAGTTGAAACTTCTTTCTTTGATTTAAAAGAAAATTTATGTTGCTTTCCCTTTTGACAGAGATTAAAAACTTTGTCATTTGGGAATTCAAGTTTAGGTAGGTCTCTAACGAAGTTCTTCCTAGTCAATTTTCTAAGTGAATAGATGTTGCAGTGTCCTAATCTTCTGTTCCAAAGCCAATATTCTTTATGAAAATCATTTAAACAAGTAACATTTTGTTTGGATAAGGAATTCAGATCAATAGCACAAACATTTTCATTTCTCAAGGAAGAGAATACTAAAACATTTTTAGAATTAAAAACATTATAAGAATCATTTTAAAACATAACATTAAAACCATCATCACATAATTGAGAAATACTTAACAGGTTATACTTAAGTCCATCAACAAATAAACCTTTAGAAATCAAAACTGAATCAGTGTTACCAATTTGGCCTAGGCCGATGATTTTTCCTTTAGAATTATCACCAAAGGTGACATGGACTCCATCAACCTTTATTAAGCTTTTAAAGCATGAATAATCTCCAGACATATGTCTTGAACATCCACTGTCCAAATACCATACCTTCTTGTGAGAACTCTTCAAACATGTTTCCTACAAAACAGATTTAGATGGAAAATGACTTTGGTACCCATATCTTCTTGGGCCCAGAAAGGTTAGAAATCAAAGATTTAGGTACCCATATTTTTCTTAGGGGTCTCATATAATTTACAGAATCAATAGATTTTGAAAGATAAACTTTGTTTGATATATAACCATATGAATATCTAGTTGAAGAATACGAATTTCCGGAACTGGAATAAGCATAATTTTGCCCAGATTTAGAGATAAATCAAGTTTTAGTAAACTGTCTCTGTCCAGGTTGGTATCCCAAACTGGTAGTGTATTTAGGTGCAACTTGCTTACCTAACATTTGATTAAGTGTATCTTTTCCATTTGTGAACTTTTCTAAGTCCTTCCTTAGTTTCTCATTAGACATTTTCAGTTCTGTATTTTCCTTTAACAGTTGAGCATTCTTTTCCTTTTCTATATCAAAGGAATATTTAACATTGACAGTGAGAGCATGCGATTTATTTAGTGACTTATATTTTTCCTTAAGTTTATTACATGTTTCTTCCAGCATATTACAATATTCAAAAAATTAAGCCTTAGACATATTTTCATCATTGTCTGAATCATAGTTATTTCCAAAATAATAATCATTCAGCATAGGGGAAACATGTACCTCAGAGGTATTAGTCATAAAGCACATGTTGGCACGATTCTTTTCTGAATCAGAGATTTCAGATTCACTTGTGTTGTCTTCTGAAGCACTCCAAGTATCTTTCATAGATTTCTTGTACTTCTTTTCCTTATAATCATGTTTCTTTTTGAATTTTAATTTTGGATAGTCATCCTTGATGTGTCCTTTCCTCTTGAACTCATAACAGACTATATCATCTTCCTTATCATATTTCTTCCAATCCTTCTTCCAATGACCCTTGTTGTCACAATTTCCTTTGTAGTTAGATTTTCTGAAGAACTTATTCTTCCTATAAAACTTCTTGAATCTCTTGGATATTTGATCCATATCAGCATCACTGTCAGAGTCTGAATCTTCACTTGTTGAACTTTCAGTAGGTGCATGCATTTTCTCCTTGTCTTTTCTCTTTGAAGCAGTAGACTTGAATGCCACATATTTTCCCTTGGGTTAATCATCTTCTTCTTTATTTACCTTAATTTCTTCCTCATACATCATTAATTTTCTAATTAGATCTTTTACAGGGAGAGCACCAATGTCACATGAATCTCTGATTGAAATAGAAGTGCCCCTCCATCGATCTGGTAGACATCTCAAGATTCTCATGATTTGTTCCTTTGCTGGAACAACCTTTCCAAGTGAGCTCATAGTATTGAAAATCTCATTGAACCTGAGATACATGTCAGAAATAGGTTCATCAGTCTTCATTTTAAAATTATCATGTTTAATAGTATAATTATTCAATCGCATTTCTTTAACATTGGTTTTTCCTTCATGAGAAACACCCAAACTATCCCATATTTCATAAGCAGTTTTGCAAGAAGATATTTTGTTAAACTCTTCATCTCCTAGAGTACAGTACATGGCATTCATAGCTTTATAATTGTTATTGTAAGCAGTCTTTGTAGGTTCATCCCAAGTAGTTATTTCAGTTTCTGGAATTTTATATTGAGAGTCTATAGCAGTCCAAATATCAAAACCCATACTTTCCAAATAAATTTTCATTTTAAGTTTCCACTGGGCATAGTTGGTGCCATTGAAGAAAGGTGGCCTGTTAGTAGTAGCACCCTCTAGTATATTATCCATAACTAGATTTTAGAAAAGAAATTTAAAGAGATAAAATTTAGAACTAACCGAAATTTAAGATCTTTAAAGATGCAACTAAAATCACAGTTGAAAAACAGAGTATTTCAAAAATCTTTTAATTCTACCTCTGATACCAAATGTTGGTCGGAGTGGATACTCAAGAGGGGGGTGAATTGAGTTCCAATTAAAATTTTTGTTAAAAATATTTCTCTTAAAATCCCCTATTTAAAAAAAAATTAAACTGTAGTGAATTTATACAAAGTGTAAATGTTCAATTAGTTTCTTAAAGATTGATTAGGTCTCAGTTAACTTAATCAGAAGATGAAATTAACTTTTGAAACTAACTTACTAGTTTACAATAAGTATAAACACTTGATAATTTAACTATCAAAGTATATTTAAAATAGTTTTGTATTTCAAAGTAGTTAGCAGAGGAATATGATATATATATATAGTATACTTATGATTTAAACTAAAATGCACAACAGATGTAACCAAGAGGTTCAGTCTCAAGCCGAGACTTAGTCCTCTCAAACAATCTATATAAATTGATCCACACCCTGGATCGGGGTAAACAATAGTATAATACTGTCCATGTCAAAAGACCTCTACCACAGTTCTTCATGGAAAAAACAAAGACAACAACACACAAGCTGTCCAGGTCTTAATCGACCTCTACCACTATCCATCTTGGGATACAAAGGAGTTATAGAGTTTGAATGAGGATTTAAGAATCCTCCATCTTAGCTCAGGAGACAATGTGTGTGTAAAGTAAAAAGGGTACACACACTGCTCGAAATGTAAATGAAAGAATCACTAAATTAAGTGAGAAAGAGTTTAGAAAGGATTTAGTGATTGGCAGTGCATCTCTGGACTCGTTTGATTTGTCAAAAAAGATTCTGAGTCCTTCTCTAGTTTTTGTTCTGAAAATAGAGTATCATTTTATTCCTTGGTTTTAGGTTTAGCTCGTTAGCCTGAGTGCATGAAGTGTTTTTTGTAGTCCTTCACTCAAGATGCAGCTTGTGTTCTCCTCTAGAATAAGTTTCTTCGTGTATGTACAGTGTTCTTGGAGTATGGATGTCTTTCGGTGTGCAACTCGTTTTTCAGTATGAATCTTGTATGTACTCTTCGTTTTTACTTCTTGATGCTTGATGATTGCTCGTTACATGCTCCTTGTTCATCTCATTACAACAACACCCCCTTTTAGCTAGGTATTTATCTTCCCTTTTATAGCTTTCATCTCCAGAAAATGGGAATGATTACCTTTTACATGGGTACTCGGTACGGTTCCCTGACATGGCAACAGAGATCATTAAATAACATTAACTGCATTAAAAACATCAAATGTTACCGTTAGCTTAATAAATAAATAGTATTGAGAGAATAGAGTTTGACTGGTTGGTCAATCATTAGTAGCCTTCTGTTGGTAGACGTGTGCAGTGGACTTTGTGTAGTAGGACCTTCCATCGGTAGCTCTTTTGAACTTGTATCAGTAGCTATATATATCGGTGACTTCATTATATCGGTAACTCTTAATTCATCAGTAGCGCTTAATCCATCGGCAACTCTTGGGATATCGGTAGCTCGATGTATCAGTGACTCTGTACTTGTATAGATAGACTATGTTAGTCGCTTCATAACAGTCTCTAGTCTGTGTATCGGTAGGCTGATCGGTAGCTCATATCTGTAGACTTACTCTATCAGCAGACTTCTATCGGTAACTATCTTTGAACTGGTTCTATTGTTAGACTTATTCATATTGGTAGATCTGTACATATCAGTGATCAAGTGTATAATAGAAGACTTAAGCATACCGGTAGACCTGTTCTATCGGTAGCTCAATTTCTGTCGATAGCTCTATACATATAGGTAGCCTTAGCTTATCGGTGACTCTGTCTATCGATAGACTAAGTACCGGTGGCTCTGTTATTAGTAGATATATGTAGATCAGTGACTTAACTTATTTGTTTTATGAAAAACACATCCGATTGGGTTAGAATTACTTCATAATTTATATAAACATAGACAAACATTGATTAACATTTTTCAGAGACTATTTTAATATTATTATCATCTTGATAAACATAAATTGGGATTATCAAAGAATATGAAAGCATAATTGGGATTATCAAAATAGGTGAGGTCAACAATTATAATACCAATTTATTAATAATTATTTATTTTAATAGACTTTTCTAGTGTTAACTACTTCACTTAAAATGTGAATTTCTATTCTATATTTTTGTTCCTTGTACATTTTTAATTATTATATAATCTCTAGAATGTTATTTATATTATAAATATCATATATATTGATAATGTTAGTATTTATAATCATTCATAAACACTATATAAAAATATATAAGTAAATTATTTATGGAGATGGTAGGTCGCACATATTCATCAATGATGTTTTATCTTTTTTATTGATGGAACAAAATAAAGGTAAATAATAAATCAAAATCAAAATAAAAATTAAAAATTATATCATATATATAATATATATTTATTAAATATATCTTTATTATTATCCATGGGAAAAAACTAAAAAATGAATCACATCACTTCATGGAGGTAGTAGTCTACACACTACTAGAAAGGCTAGCTTCCCCAACACTTTTCTACCAACGGTTCAAAAGAACCATTGGTATAGATGTCCTTTACCAATGGTTTTAATAAAATATTGGTAAAGGTGTGGTTAGGGAAGGATTTCCCAACGGTTTGAAGAAACCATTGGGAAGTCAATACTTTTCCCAATGGTTTTTAATAACTGTTGGGAACTCCATGCTTTTCCCAATGGTTTTTAATAACCATTGGGAAAGCCCCCCCCCCAAATTCACTTAAACGGAACCATCCCCTGACTCCTAGAAGCACCCAATTTCCAGAAGCACATTCTACCGACTCCTAGAAGTGCCCGCCTAGGTGAACCTCTTCCATCCGATCAGCTGCAACTCCCCCATTCAGGTTAGACTCCTTCAACCTCTTCTCATATTAGCTAATGATATCCTTATATTCTCAGAATTTCTCTATTTATTTCACTATTTATAAAGATCACGTCATTTTTCCTTATTTCTAGGGATTTTGGAAATTTTTATGATTCACTACTCCCTTCCTGAATTATGTACTCAAATAACTATATCAATTTACACATTGTCCAATTAATGTTTTCATTACACATATATATTTATAAGGGCATGGTATGTTTCTTGTGTTCTAATTTTAAAGATACATAGTTATTTTTTTAATATCAATGCTCCAAATATTACAGCTTCATGTATATAAACTCATAATAAATTTTTTGTAATATTTATTCATAGTATTTCATGAAAATCACTCCTTTCAATAAGATCATTTCAAACATGAATATCTTATTCATCTTCATTTTTGTACACTATGTGTGTTACATAACAAGTATGTATCATGTTTCTATCAAAATCTTTATATATATAAAACGAAACACTATTCACTTATCCTTTGCACAATAGAACATATAGAGTATCTCCTTCAACTTTGCAAAATAGTATGTGGTCCCTAATTATTCTTCACAGAAGAAATAAGAAATACTTAACCGTACAATCCAATATTCTTTATGAATAAAATATCTAGAAAGGGAACTCTCAATGGGACCTCTCCTTCTCCCATGTATTACTTCTTCCTTCTTTATGAAACTAATTCACAGAATGTCAAATTTGTAATATTAATGAATATTAGTTTTCCTAATATAACCATTAATCATTCTGCCTTCAACATCATACATGAGTTATTAAATCACCTTTTTAAAACACAATGAACATTTTCACTGATTTTGGGTTCCTGAAAATGCTTGGGAAAATCAGAAAAACACATGTATTGAATCATGATTCTCATATAGTTTCATGGATACAAGTTCATCTTGAAAATCATGATTGAGTGGTTCAAATATCAATAGTACCATGGGATTATTATTCTTCACACAAATGAAGTTGTTTTGATCTCTTCCTTTTGTGAACACAAAGCTCATGATCCACTCTATTTCACTCCCAAAAATCATTATTCGTATGTGAGATAAAACACAATAGAACTTGAAGGTCCCTCTCTAATGAGTGACCATCTGGTTTCGGGTCACCAATGAGTGTCATCCTGGTTTGGGACATCACAATTCCTGGATATCATTTTTATAGGTGTTTCTAATCAAATCCATACCTATAACTATTGAAGGTCCCTCTCCAAAATAAATTGGGACGCGATTCAATGAATACACCCTACCAACCTATGATCTATGGCCCCAAACTTAGGATCCTTTAATCCATGGTTAAGGTGAAACTTGATGAGGCCATAACTACTTTTGATGTGATCCTCATCTTACTCCTCATCTTGATCTCCCTGAAGAAGTTAAAGTATAAAACTCATATACTCCCAACAAGACCCTTAAGGATTATGTATTCCTTCACCCACTTCTAATATCTTACTGGGAAATCCTTGAATATAGGCATTATAAATTCTGTATCTTATTTTCTTATATACACTGTATTTTGTTGTTTTTATTAATATGATCCTCATATAGAGTAATGTGTCATTTATGCTTTTATATAAAGTAAACAATTTTCATTTACCTAAATATTTTTTTGATTGAACTTAAATATTATTGAATTGCTTTGAAATGACTTATTTCAATTTTTTTTATAGAATTTATAGGAGTTGGATGTCCGAAATTGATCAGATTTCAACTAATTTTCAATATAATTTGAATAGATTTTTAGATTTTTCATTTGAAAAGGCTTTAGATAGTGGTCACATACACTGCCCATGTTCTAATTGTGTTGGAAGACCTTGGTTGAGTCATCAAGCAGTTAGCTATCATATAACCAAATATGGTTTCCAAACAAACTATTATGTGTGGTATCACAATAAAGAGAAAATGGAATATCAAAATATTGATGATCCAAATGATAGGACCGAATTGGAGAGTTTGATATATGATCGGTTTCCATTTATTCGGCATCATGAGAAGGAAAGGATACCCAACCAATAAGATTTTAAGACAAGCACACATGATGCATCCAATGAAAATGAAGATGTTGATAGGGTGAAAAATTGAATGATGATGTGACGAATCTAGTATATCAGCAATGTGGTAAAATGAAAAAGTTGGAATTTTCAATCCGATTGTTTCATGGGAGAACTATGTATGGGATTTCAAATACTGCAATCGATTACATTCTTACCTTCTTGAAGGAATTACTTCCAGATGATGCAGATATTCCATCAAACCACTATATGGAATGGAAGTTAGTTGATGAACTTGGATTCTCAAAAAAAATATATTCTTGCTTGCCTGAATGATTTCAACTTATTTTGGGAGGAAAATGCTGAAAGAAATGACTCTATCAAATGCAGAACCTCCTGATGGAAGCCAAAAGATAATGTAACACCATCTCATGTGCCAAAAAAAGTAATGTGGCACTTTCCATTGATCCCTAGATTATATAACCTTTTCATGTCTGATGAAATATCAGTAAAAATGTGATGGCATGACACCGAGAGAAAAAAGAATAATGAAGAGTTGGTTCACCCTGTAGATGGATTTTCATGGCAAAGATTTGATGCTTGATATCCTGAAATTTCAGCCGATGTGCGTAATGTGAGACTGGGTCTTTCATGTGAAGGTTTTAATTCATTTGGGCAGATTCTTACCTCTCACAACACATGGTCAGTTTTCATACACATTTATAACCTTCCACCATGGTTGTGTATGAAAAATCCTTACACTTTCTTGAGTATACTGATATCTAGCCCTTATGATCCTGGAAATGATATATATGTATACATGAAACCTTTAATAAAAGATTTGAAACTTCTTTGGGATGTGGGTGTGCCCACATACGATGCATATTTGAAAGAAATATTTCAGATGCGTGCTGCACTTATGTGGATGATCAATGATTTTCCTGCTTATGCAATGATGTCTGGATGGAGCACAAAAGGAAAATTTTATTTTCCTGTTTTTATGAAGAATAATCGATCAAGAAGACTCAAATATTGTTGTAGTTTTAGTTTTATGGGACATCGATGATTCTTTCCAATGAACCATCCATATAGAAACAATCATCGAAGATTTGACAATACCATGGAGACTGGCGATCCACCTCAGCGTATGTCTAGAACTGATGTACTTAATGAATTGAAATATTTTAGTTATTCATTTGGGAAGGGTGTAATGAAATCTAGAAAGAGGAAAAAAGTTTCCAAAGATACCTATTACAATTGAAAGAAGAAGAGTATATTCTTTGAGTTGTTGTATTGGTCAACCAACTTGTTACATCATTTCTTAGTTGTAATGCACTTTGAAATGAATATATGTGAAATGTTGTTTTTGATTCTTCTAAATTTCAAGGAGAAGACAAAATATGATGTATGATCTCGGCATGACTTGGTATATTGGGGGATCAGACCAGAATTGCATCCTGTCTGTATCAGTGAAAATAAATGGAAATTTCCATGTGCTTCTTATGTGATGACATCTACTGAAAAAAATCAAATTTTGGAAGTGCTATAGACTATTAAAGTTCCTAATGGATATTCAATCAATATATCAAAATGGGTCAATAGAAAAGAGTTGAAGTTTAAATCTTTGAATACTCATGATTATCACGTCCTTTTGCATGAGTTGATTCCAATAGAAATCCGTCATATATTGTCCAATAATGTAAGAGTATCAGTTATTCGGTTGTGCTATTTGTTTAGATTTCTTTGTGCTAAGAATTTGTCCAAATCCTTCTTGCAAAAAATATTGGCAGAGGCACCATTAATTTTGTGTGAGTTAGAGAAAATATTCCCTCTATCATTTTTTACATGCATGTTTCATTTGATTGTCCATATTCTAATAGAAATACTTCTTTGAGGACCCGTTGCTTTCCATTAGATGTATCCAATTTAAAGAAACATGTACACATTGAAATCATATATTCAGAACAAGAATTATCCCAAAGGTTCTATTGTGAATGGTTACTTGGATCAAGAATGTATGTATTTCTGCTCAATATATTTATTTGATCTTAATATGAGAATAAACAGACCAATGATAAATGAATAATAATAATATGAGCAAATTGAACCAATTTTTCCATCACTTCCTTAGACTGGAGGAATTCCTGGATCATATACATTGACGACATTAAGCCTTGAAGAGCGAGATATGACACGTCGCATAGTGTTTTTGAATTGTGATTTGTTCGATGAGTATATCAAGTAAGTAAATTGTACATGTATCTCTTATATTATCTCTTGTAATTCTAAGTATTTTTTGAACTATTATTATTTTTATCTACAAGGAACATAAATAATTGATATATAGAAAGCATCGTTCTTTATATTTGAGAAGGAAAGATACTTTTCATAGCAAAGGGTTTTCTGCTTGGTTGAAATTAAAGATAAAAATATTTCTGTAATAACTAAATAAAAATAATATTTTATTAAGGTTACTATTTGTTTATATTTCAGGTATCGAGTTTTCCTACAGACTCTGTTTCTGAGGAAATAAGTTCTTTGGTTTTTGGTTCTAATATCATGGTTTATGCTTGTAAATCACTTGTGATCAATGGATACAAACTTATTATCACTAAACAAGCAAGGAACATGAGAACACAACATGATGGTGTTATGATAACTACCACAATAGAATATTATGCCAGTTTATCGGATAATAGACCTCATTCTGAAAATGTAGCTTATTATGGAGTCGTGGATAAAATAATAATTTTGGATTATTACTCGCATGGTCAAGTCACGATGATGAAATGTCAATGGTTTGATTCAATGATGAGGCAAGGCAACTTTATTGATGATTGTGGATTTAGAGTTATTGACATGACTCGCACTCTTGCCACCGATGAACCATATGTATTGGCATCAATGGTTAAACAAGTTTTTTATGTCAAAGATCATCATCATCCTAAATTCGGTGTAATTATTGAAGTAAATCCCAGACATGTTTTTGATGATGGTAATGATGAAGTTGACACTATTCCTACTACAATTGGAAGTGATCTGTTTATTACTTATGATGACTCCAATAGCTCAATTTTCATAGTTGATTGTGAACCCAAAGTTGTGGTGGGAAATATATAGAATCATACAATCGTGTTCTCACCTACATGTTTCACCTACATCATTCAGAGTGCGTATGCTAGTACTTACCTTCAAATCACCATAAATCTTCTATTTCTTTATGTTTTTTTATCAGAATGGGTTTTCTATATTTTTTTTTGGGTTACACATTTGTTATCTGTTTCTAATTACTTCCATATTTGTTTTCATTGTAGGAAATGACACCCATTAAAGAGATGCGGTGGAAAAAGATGACAGAAAACAATCGTCGCATGACACAGATGGGCATTCCTCCATTCATCCCTGTTGTGATTATTTTATTTCAAATATTTATATTTCAATAACTTATAATATCATGTGTTTACTTTTGTGTTATTATTTTTTCAGGATCCACCCCCTAGACGAGAGATATCCGACGAGGAGCCTGATATTTATCCCAGTACAGAGGCTGGTGGTTGGAGGGGGGGGGGGGGGGCGGTGGTGTCAGAGTTAGATGATCATCTGGTGGTCTCGGTACTGAGGCTGGTGTTACGAGGGCTCATGGTGTGAGAGTTAGAAGATCCACTGGTCATACCCGATTGGACTATTCCCCTACCACAGACGTATCTTCTATGCCCCATTTTGATATTGTTGTGTCTTTAGGGATAGATGAGATATTTAGGCCTCTGATGTTTACACTACCAGTTGGCTAGATGTCTGTTCCATCATCTTTTGCTTTTGGTTCATTATCTCCAAGCTATTATATCCCACCTTCTTCGACTCCTGCTCTGACACAGTATGTGGCTGAGAAGCGTACACTGAGGGACACTCCACCTATACCAGATATTGCTTTAGCTTTTGCACATCCAGTGATGCCCATTGATCCAACTACCACAGGTATATTTATATAACTCTAACAAATGTTTATACGAAAATTTATTTTTATTATAACTTATACTGATATTTTTTTCTTTAATAAAAGATTAATCTACTGATAGGAGGTGGGGGAGGGGGCTTACTCACTTACGTGTAGTATGGAACCACTGGACATAGTTGATGGTTGAATACAATGATGATGGACAGATGATTGATAAACCTGGGCAGGAATGTCGGGGTTTTTTGGCGACGCTAGCCAAATACTCCAAAATCATTCTGGTCAACCCTCTCTCTTGGAGACATCTGCCATATGAAGTCAAGGATAATTCATGGGAAAAAATATGGGTAAAAAATCAATTGGATTTAATGTAGTATTTTTTTTGTATTTATATGAATTAATCTATTGGGTGTCAACTTCAGTTTAACTTCCTTGATGGAAAGGGTGCACGACCAGCACATTTAAAGGAGCTGGGAGAGCTTTGGAGAGCTTATAAGCATGAGTTGTATGTTGGCTGGTGTGATAGAGTGGGTATGAATTTGGAGAAAGTACCTATCATGGATGAATACCCAATAGAGCAATATCGCCAAATGATTACCCATTGGGCGACTGCCAAATTTAAGGTATTAATCCCATTTGAGGTATTTAAATGATAGTTTTTATATTTTTCATTAATATTATATTATTTATTATTAAACATTATTTAGGAATATTTTGAAAAAAACATTGATTCAAAGTAATACCTCCACACTTTGGGGCACACTACTATGTCAGATAATAAGAGGTAGCGGGTACGATATAGTTGTTTATAATTTTTCTTTAGGACTTTCCATTTTTATTGTTTCCTACTTAAATTATGTGATTTATTGAATATTAAATATATGATTATACTTGAACTTTATATTGTTTCAATGTCATTAAATAAGTAAAAATTGAATATTGAAGGATGTCTCCCTCGAGAAATTTTTTTTTGCTCGAGTAGAAGGGAAAAATATGGAACTGCGGTAAATGAAATGACACAAGAAAAGATTGTAAGTTTTAATTTGTTTATTTCAAAGTTTAATATCTATTTTGAAATTTAATAATTTATTAATATTTTTAACAGGATGCTTTATATTCCCTTGATTCCCAAGATCCTGACAATTTTGGGCCACACAATCATTTATATCAGGTTTTTGGAGATGAACACTCTGATCGAGTACGCTGCCGACCTGGTAAGAATATAGTCCCGATAAGGTATTGGTTATCTCTAGGTATCCATTCTAGTACCTCTATGTTGGAATAGGTCAAGGATCATGAAAGACAGTCTGATAAAAGGGTCACAGAGTTGGAAGAATAGGTTCAAACAAGGGAGAACGAATTTATGAAACTGATTAATGCTTTATCATTATCACTTCCACCAGAGGACAACTAAGCTTGTCAGACATATATTTCATCGATGGGTGAATTATCCAATGCACCAGGTAGAATTACTAGTGTCGGCTGAGATGATGACGTTCCTGATGATGACGAGGATACTGAAGATGAAGATGTTGGGGATGATGCTGATGCCGAGATCGAGGGCGAGGCTGAAGGTGGGGGCGAGGGAGAGGATGAGGATGAGGATGAGGGAGAGGATGAGGCTGTGGATGAGCACAGAGACGATGATGAGGATGATGAAGAGGACAGAGATGGCAGTGAGGATGAGGCTGATGATGACAGTGGTGATGGTGATGGTGATCAGGGGCAGATTGATCCATTACATTTTTGACTGATATTTATGACATTTGATTTTTGATTAAATATGGATGTGTCGTTCTACTTAAAAGCATATCACACCTTGAACACACACATAACAACCCCCACCCTCCTCCTTGGACCCCATATATCCCCCCAAACAGCCCTCCAGACAGCCCCCTGGAGAGCTCCCTAGAAAGCACCCCCACCATCTGCCCTGGACCCCAGACAGCCCCCCGGACAGCCCCCCAGACACCCCCCCGGACACCCCCCACCCTCCTCCCTGGACCCCAGACAACCCCTAGTCATCCCCTCAGAAGACCCCCCTGGATGGCCCCCCAAATAGCCCCCTCAATAGCTCCCTGGACCCCGGACAACCCCCGGACAGAATTGTTCTCAAATAAATTTTTACCACCCATTGAAGGTGAACTTCAGGATGAGTTCCTTTAAATGGGAAGACTATAAGAACCTGGTTTTCACTTTGGTATGTATATTTTTGAATTCAGTAAAAATCTTTATTTTTGACCAAATATGGAAGCCTAATGATGTTATAATGGTTTATGGGGCTTCTGGGGCTTGTTCGGTGCTTAGAACCCCGGTCGGCATAGAAAAAAACTATGCCTCACAGTTAGTAAAAAATTTAATTCCATCCCACAAGGTATCTAACAACAATATAGGGATATATATTATAATAAATATGCATGATTTTCCTTAACCATGCACTAGGGGATGCACATCATGCACAATGTCTATAGTTTTAGTATAAGATATTATCACTATTGTTGCACGATTTTCCTAAATGGCATACGGAAAACTAACCAAATGCATTTGGATTGTGTTTATACTTTAGAAAAATGATCCATGAGTCACATGTGATGTTTATGAGTCAACCCCTCTTTAATATGAGGCACGGTGTGGCCGATATCACTCAAAGTGTCTCTCTTTTGTTTAAAATGGACACCCTTTTAATTAAAACCAACTAGCATACGGGAAAAAGACCAAACATATTTGGATTGTGTTGATACTTTAGGAAAATGATACATGGGTCATATGTGACGTGTACGACTCAACCACTCCCCAATACGAGGCACGGTGTGGCCGGTACCACTCAAAGTGTCTCACTTTTATTTGAAATGGACAACATTTTAAGTGAAAACAACAACTAACATACGAAAAATGGACCAAACATATTTTGATTCTATTGATACTTTAGAAAAATGATCCATGGGACATTTTTGATGTGTAGAAGTCAACCCTACATCAATCTGAGGCATGTTGTGGCTAGTACCACTCAAAGTGTATCACCTTTATTTGAAATGATCAACATTTTAAGTGAAAACAACAACTGGCATACGGAAAACCAACCAAATGCTTTTGGATTGTGTTAATACTTTAGAAAAAATATCCATGGGATATTCGTGATGTGTACGAGTCAACCCCACATAAATCTGAGGCATGGTGTGGCCAGTACCACTCCAAGTGTCTCTCTTTTTTTTAAAATGGACAATGTTTTATGTAAAAACAACTGACATACGGAAAACCAACCAAACATATTTGGATTGTGTTGATACTTTAGGAAAATGATCCATGAGACATTTGTGATGTGTAGGAGTCAATCCCGCATCAATCTGAGGCATGGTGTGGCCGGTACCACTTTAAATGGCTCTCTTTTGTTTAAAATGGACACCATTTTAAGTGAAAACAACAAATAGCATATGAAAAACCAACCAAACGCATTCAGATTGTGTTTATACTTTAGGAAAACGATCCATGTGACATTTATGATGTGTAAAATTCAACCCCACATCAATCTGAGGCACGATGTGTCCTGTACCACTCTAAATGTATATCTTTTGTTTGAAATGGACATAATTTTAAGTGGAAACAACAACTGGCATACGAAAAACCAACCAAAAGAATTCATATTGTGTTTATACTTTAGTAAAACTATCCATGAGTCATATGTGATGTGTATTAGTCAACCCTGCCTCAATCCGAGGTACGGTGTGACCGGTATCACTCAAAGTGTCTCTCTTTTGTTTAAAATGGACATTGTTTTAAGTAAAAACAAATGGAATACGAAAACCAAACGTATTCAGATTGGGTTAATACTTTAGAAAAATAATCCATTGGTTATATGTGACGTGTAAGACTCAACTTCGAATCAATCTGAGGCATGGTGTGGCCGATACCACTCAAAGTGTCTCACTTTTATTTGAAATGGACAACATTTTAAGTGAAAACAACAACTGGCATACGGAAAACAAACCAAATGCATTCAGATTGTGTTGATACTTTAGGAAAACGATCCATGGGACATTTGTGATGTGTAAAAGTCAACCCCGCATCAATCCGAGGCATGGTGTGGCCGATACCACTCTAAATGTCTCTCTTTTGTTTAAAATGGACATCATTTTAAGTGAAAACTACAACTGGCATACATAAAATTGAAAAAAAGTATTCTGATTCTGTTGATACTTTACAAAAATGATCCATGTATCATTTTTGATGTGTACTAGTCAACACCGCATCAATTCAGGGCACGGTGTGGCCGGTACCACTCAAAGTGTCTCACCTTTATTTGAAATGATCAACATTTTAAATGAAAACAACAACCGGAATACGAAAAAATGACCAAATGCATTCGGATTGTGTTGATACATTAGGAAAACTATTCATTGGTCATTTTTGACATGTATGAGTCAAATCTGCCTCAATCCGAGGCACGGTGGGGCCGATATCACTCTAAGTGTCTCTCTTTTATTTAAAATGGACACTATTTTAAGTAAAAACAACTAACATATAGAAAACTAACCAAACGTATTCAGATTTTGTTTATACTTTAGCACAACCATACATGGGTCATTTATGACGTGTACAAGTCAACTGACCCTCAATCCGAGGCCCGGTGTGGCCGGTACCACTAAAAGTGTCTCACTTTTATTTGAAATGGACAACATTTTAAGTGAAAACAACAACTGACATATGGAAAACCAACCAAATGTATTCATATTGTATCGATACTTTAGGAAAAAGATCCATAGGTCATATGTGATGTGTATGAGTCAACCGCGCCTCAATACAAGGAACAGTGTGGCCGGTATCACTCTAACTGTCTCTCTTTTGTTTAAAATGAACATCATTTTAAGTAAAAACAACTGGATACGGAAAACCGACCAGACGTATTAAGATTATGGTGATACTTTAGCACAATGATCCATGGTCCAACATCACATAATCCACTTCTCATTTGAGGAAATCCTACCCCTATTCTAAAACACATGACATTTAATATTCCAAGGACAACTATATTCCCTAAGTCACACAAGCTCATTGATACACACCCATTATCATCATCACTAAGTTCAAAGAAACCCGCCCCAAACCATGACATTATATTTGTTTTTGGTTGAATTCATTTATTAATTTCCTTATTTTGGGTTATTATGTTGTAATTTCTGAACTCAATCGTGTATGTGTTATAAAAAATTCAATTTTGTATGTATTCTTAATTCTGTATCACATATTATTACGTATTCAGTTTTTAATGTGTATTCATAATTGATTATAAAATTATGTATCCTTCTAATTATCGGTTTTTAATTATGTATCCTTATTATGTATTGTATTGTATGTATCCTTATTATGTATTGTATTGTGTATTCATAATTGATTATTATGTATTGTATTGTATGTATTCTGTACAATATACACAGCAGCACACAGAGTAGGATGCTGCATGAATTGTACAGAAAATCCTATACCAATAGTTTTAAACCGTTAGTATAGGTTCTATGTGTATTTTTTTACCAACAGTTCTGAACCATTGGTAAAAAACCTTTACCAACAGTTTAAACCGTTGGTATAGGGATGAATGGAAGACTAAAAAAGATATGCCAATGGTTTTGAAACCGTTGGCATATGTGTTGAATAAGAACTATATGCCAATGATTTTATAAAACCATTCATATAGAGTAGATTTCTTCACATATACCAATGGTTTATCTCAAACTGTTGGTATATATCTATTGTCACGACTTACTAGGCTACGGTTTCTAAAACTGTTGGTATAATTTAAGCCAATGGCTCTCCACCCTATAACAAAGGTTTTCAACCGTTGTTATACCTTTAATTTCCAGTAGTGACACATATGCAGGAGTGAAGTTATCATTTTCTAAATGTTTGGAAGATCAAAAAGAAGATATTATATTATATTTATAGAATAATAATAATATTATAAATATAATATATTAAGATTAAAAATTTTATAAAAAGATTTTATGAATTATAGACATTAATTGAAAATTAATTTTATCGTTATGTGGATGTAGTCATCCCTAATAATACACAAGAGATACTTTCATATCCCACTAGATGAGAATGTGGTTATAAATTGGGGTTTTAGTGATGATAATATTTTTTTTTCATATGTTATATATTTATGTTATTATTTTATTTATTATACAATATATTAATAGGTTTTAAAAGAAGAAATAAATTGAAAGTGGTTGAGAAAGATGATTATCTATTCACAAGGAGACCTCTAATTGATCCATTAAAAAGTAAAATTGGAATGTACTTTTATGAAAAAATATACTAATATTTTTTAGAAAATTTAAGATAGAATATAATTTTCTATGGTTTTTTAAAGATATAATTATCAAATAGAAGTTATGAAAAGAGGTATGATGTGTTCTTTTATAAGGGAGGGATATAACAGAAATGGAATTACATAATTTATTTAAATATAATTTATGACATTATCATGTATAGTGTTTCAAAATCAAAATTAATTCTAATAAATAATGTATATGGTAAAAATATCCTCATCCAATTAATTTTAAATTAAATTTTTTTTCATTTAAAAACTTACCTTTTTTATCTACGTCTACAATAACTATTTTTAATCTTAATAATAGTAATAATTATTTCATACATAAATTGTTTGGAATTTAATTATAATTTAAAAATTATATCATAAATGGAAATATGATTTTATTTTTGGCTATATATTACCTGTAATGTCTTCTTGAAATATATTTATGAATTTTAACTAATTTTATGAAAAAATATTTTTCATATAATATCAATAATGACATTTTTACACTATTCATTTAATTATTATATTATGTATTTCCAATTTTTTTATATTTATATTTTTCACATAATATATTAATATATTAACTATTAATTCAATTATATTTTCTTTATAAAAAATATTCAATGAAAATTCACATTTTTTGGGATATATGTTTATGATATGAACCTATCTTCTTTTATGAGGTCTATATACTCTCCCTTTGATATGAAATTTCATGAATCTCTATATAATCATGATATATAATGTTTAATTTCATGTCATTCTATCAAGCATCTTATGGTTGAATAGTTACCAATGTGACCATGGCTATATGTTACAATCTCCATTCTTTATGAGATTATTTATGTTAAAGATTACTTGGGGAAAATCATGTTCTAATATTTTTGTTAACCACAACTATTTTATTATACGTTATTTTTATTTTGTTTTGAATTTTTAATTTAAATTTCCACCCTTATTGAATGAATAAAAATCAATATTGTTGTTTATAAGAGAAACTAATCTTGCATGTTCTTTTAGACCGATGATTTTTTTCTTCCAAATATGATCTTTTTAAAAAGTTTTTAGAAATGTTATTTTATAGAAATAAATGATTTAACATATTTATTTTAAATTATATTTTAACTTCATTCATAAAATTTTAAATATTAAAATTGATAGCAATTTCCAAGTCGGTCACATTGGACTACCTTTAGTAATTGTTTGAAGAAAATGTTTATTTTTAATGTTTACATCATGAATGAATTTTCCCACCATCATAAACATTTTTTTCATTAAATCATAAATTATATTTTTCCTTGAGTTTTATTAGATTATATTTGATTCACATTATTTTATGAGTTTTTTGTATCACATTTTAATTTAAAATTGAAAAGATTATTTTAAACATAATCATTTTTCTAAACCTTTTAATGTTATTTTTATTCATCAATTCTGAAAAACCATGATGTTACATATTATCCACTATGGTTATTTTTTAATGATTCCATCCTTATCACTTCTTTGGATATATTATTTTTAAAAAAATAATTTTTTATGGAACTCATTGATTTTCAATGAGTTAATCATGTAACGAACAAAATGATCTATTTTAATTCATATGGTGAAAATAAATTTTCTTTCTTAAATAAAATTTATCTTATGTAATTATTATTATATAATATTTTTTTAGATTTAAATATAAATACAGATTCCCTTCGTCTGGTCGTCTTTTTTTAATACATTATTTTTAAAATGGAAGTGTATTTCGATTTCGGGAATTGTTTTGTGTGTGATTTTATGAAATTTTATTTAGGAAATAATAATCAAAAAATATAAATTAGAAATGAATAATATAATTACAGATTATATTTTGGGTTGATATATATAAATGATACTAAAATATTTGTGAGCCTATTATAGCATATATAAAGAATGAGACATAATATCTCCCCTCAATGAATTCAGTTATCTATCTTATCCTCAAAGTCAAGAAGAAGAGATTTAATTGATGTGGTTTCTCAAATGGATTAAAAAATTTACCCTTTATTTCTTAAATAGTTTTAAAATGGGTTACGAATATGATTCTCAAAGATTCATGAATGGGTTTTTATTTATTTGAAAATAACCCGGATATTTAATTTAATGAGGAGGACTAGCCATACAATCTAGGGCTAGGGAATAAGAAGTAAATGTGCCTATAGTATTTCATCCTAATAAAATAATTAATAAAAAAATATAGACATCCTAAGGGAAGGATCCCATTCCTAAAAAAAGAGGGAAGGTGCCAGAAGACGGAGCCTGGGAGGCGAGAAAATCATCCATTTTATTACCATCCTTCCAAGTGTGGTTGATACCTATTAATTCACTAATTAAGTTCTTCACTAATTATATTACAATATTATCAATAAAATTGATTATGTGTGGGTGTCCTTAAGGCCATATTATTATCATTTATTACATTAAATTACTTATTATTATGTTTTACTGTACATAGATTTTGATATAACCATTACTAAATTTGATTTTCCCTTGGTTATGTAGAATGATGATAATTTATTATATTCAAGAAAGGATTCATATGAGAATAAATTTTAGGGATATTTTTATGACTTGATATAGAATTTTATACAATTGGAATAATGTAAACATACACTTCTTAAATCATGAATGTTTTTATGTAATAATTTCCCAAACTAACTAAAAATATAAAACTAAAAGTTCATGAATTGTTTAAGTGATCCAATATCTCATTTTCATGTTATACGGTTTGGATAGAAAATATTATCTCTCTTTTATAGGTCTCAAATACATAAATTTAATGTTTATTTATTTAAAAATGAATCTAAGAGTATGACTTTGGGTCCTTAATAGTTGGTATTATATCAACTCTTAGAAAACATTAGAGATAATGATGTTTTCATGTGATGTTATATTATGATTTATGGTTACTATCATGTGTTTATGAGTTTAATGTCGATCATATTTTAAATGTCAGAGAAACCCCATTTTGGGATTAAAGTGGAGTAAATTTAAGGCGATTAATGATATTTTGGGATCTTTTTTATTAAGGTGAGGTATTTTTAAACAGTTGGAATAACATTATATATTTTTTTTAGGAAGAATACATTTAATTTTTTTGGATATATGTTTTATTTTTATTTATATCCTTTTAGTTTTATATGTTTATTGGTATTGAGGTAATTTGGTGTTATTTAAATATGGGAAAATATGTTTTATCATATAGATGACTATGGAATTAAAGAGTCAATTCATGATTAAGATAATAATGTTATTTTGGAATAATATCACTACTGTTTTTTGGAACATTATGATATATTATGTGATTTTATTCCTAGAATCAATATTGATTTTTGTTTTAAAAAAATATATGATTTTAATTTTTATTTATTGTGATTAATGTAATTTAAAGGAGTGATTATAATATCATGATGATTTTAAGATTATGGAATATATTTTTTTTTGCATGAGACTTTAATAGTGATTAATGTTATTGAGTGATAAATTTTAAATTTATCATCTATGAATATCTAATCAAATATTTCTAATAATTGGGTATTACAACATAATTTGTTTGAATGAGGTGGTATCCATTCATAAAATGTTTTACTACCATTCTAAATTATATTACATTATGCTAAAAATTTAATTTATTTGTATAATGTCTAAATATATGAGTGTTAAATTTCAATCCTTTTATATATTATGTTATCCATCATAAGTTTATTTTAGTTCTTCATAAAAAAATCAAAACAATTACTCATATTTTAGAGAAAAAAAGAAATTATGGTTAAAATTTAATAAAGGTGAAATTATAATTATCATTTATTATTATTTCCTCATGATCATAATCATAATGTTTAATTAATTACTCAACTCTAGGAAAATGTTGTTGAAAAAAATGACATTATATTATATTAATTTCAGATTAATTGATAATATTTTTAACACCTCTTTGTATTATGGTTTTTTGGTCGTTAACATTCTCAAGATAATTCAATTTTTTTGGGATCAATTATAGAAGTAACTATATGTCATTATTTAGAAATTTATTTTTTATTCAACATCTATATATTCATCTCCCATTAAAATTATTTGAGTTGTAAACCTAGAATGTATTGTTTATTGAAAAATTTTACACATCCCATTATCTCTTTTACAATTTATGTTTTTTAAGCATTTTTATTAATTAGAATTTCAAAAAATATATTTTCAAATATTAAATAATTTATTATGTAGTGTGAGATTAAATTTATAGGAAATAAATTATTAAAAGGGGGGATACTGTAATATCTCGATATTTAAAACTAGAAAATGTTAAATAACGTACAACTTACACAACAATGAGATTAAAAGAACCCTAAAATATTATTATCTAAATGTGATAATTATAACCTAGTTATTTAATTATAGTATATGAATAGATCTAACTATATTTTGAAATATATATACTTCAATGTAAAACAATTTATTGATTTTTTCTTTTTATAATAACCACACTATTTTTAGTAAACCCACATTATTCTTCGAATGCATGTTTTCTCCAAAAATGTTTTATTTTCTTTTTGTGAGAAAATAATTGTAATCAATTTCACAAAATTTTATAAATATTATTTAATAATTTTTTTTCATTTTTATACATCATATCAAAATTATATTTTTGTGTTTTTTATTTTTCTAAAATTATAAATTATTTATTTAATTATAAAATATAATGATTTTTTAACATTTTTATTTTATTTTACTTAAATTTATATTATGATTTTAATTATATTTCAATGAAAAATATTAATAATTGATTTATATATAATCTAACTAACTATATTTGCATCATAATAATTCCTAATTTTGGTATATGTATATTATTTGGCTAAAAAAAATCAAATTTCAAAACAAAAATCATTTATTTTTATGAATTTATATTTAAAGTATTTTCACTATTTATTGAAATAGAATAGATATAAATGGGTATCATATTTTTACTGAATGGTTCCATAATTTTCATATTGGAAACATTTATTTTCTTACAATTATGAATAAATACATTAGTAAATATTGTTACCATGATAAATGGTAAATCAGGTAATTAAGGATAAAAAAAAATTTATGAAAAAATTAATGAACCTAAAACTTGAATTAATTTTATTATAATAGTATTTATCATCCATAATAATAAAAAACTAGAATATATGGTATAAAATCCTAGAACCCAAACTCCTATATCCATAGCTAAAATAAAAAACATTACATTTCTTGCTTTGATGTAGAAAAATGTGACCCAATTTATTTCCACATAGATATTAAAATCTCAAAAGGAGAACATGCATCTCCAACATTCTCATGGACCTTTTAGGTTTATAGTTTTATATAACTAGTTAAAAATTTATATAAATAATTCCCATTATATTAAATGATAATTTATCCCATTTAACCCATTTTTCTTATTTCACATTATGTAATCATCCTCATACATATGAAATCTATTATTAAAAAAACTTTTTCATCTCATTATTAATAACCTAGGGAAAATAAAACATATGAAGGGTGAGATTGATTTCTCAGTAATTTTAAACATATGAATAAACAAATGAATGTTATTAGTGAGCATAAGAAAATCATATGGGTATGATGACATAATCAGAGTACATGAGTATAACATATGAATATCCAAACCCGTCAATATATAGAGAATAAAACATATAAATTTTGAATAAGAATATTTAAAAATAACCATTTATAAGAATCAATAATCATAATCCATTCTATATCAATCATGATAAATGATACATCATAAATCCATAATAATCATAGAAAAAACATGTTGGTATCTTGGGAAATCATATTTATCGAACACTTACAAAACCCTTAAAAGACCCTTGTTATTTAAATAACCATACAAACGACTTCTAATATAATTATCCCTGGAACAAAATCATTACCAAATTAATTAGAGAACTATCTATGTTCACCCATTATATAAGCTATAATAGGCTCATTCAATTCTATCTTGGAACACCCATCATATATAATTTATAATAATTAGAACATGCATAAAGTATATAGAGATTTCATTTAAGAATAAAACTTACAAAAAATTATTATTATTTCATTTCCAGATTAAACCATGGAAATGAAAAATAATTATTGTCAATCTCTTAGAAATAAGATTAAATCATAAAAAATAAATAGAATCTATAATAATATCTTTGGAACATGATTAACCTATGAAAAATAAATGGGTTAAATAATAATATCTTTGAAACAATATAAATGCATCTAGATAAATAATTAGAACATTATCTTTAGAAAATATCTCTATTAAATAATATGTAACAACAAGGGTTGATTATGTTGATGAGTCAAAATACCATAAAATATCTTTAAAATTTTTTTATTAAAAAAGGTTCATTTTGAAATTTTTTTAGACCTCTAACCCCAGAATTCCATAGACAATGTCTGCTACTAATTACATTGACATTATTACTAGGAATCATGCCCTAAATGATTGAATAGTTTATTAGTCTTAGTAATGTAGATATATACATGAGTATTTTACTACAAAATAATTCACTAATTGCAACATAAGTTTTTTCATTATTTTAAAATAAATAACATTTTGGATGACTGTAATCTATCTAATAGATCCCTATCTATCTTTCATAGTACACATATTTTATTCTTAGGGAGAGAAAAATAATAAGTTTGAGCTCAAATTCTTAATAGGGAAAAATATATTAGAATAAATAATGAATCATTGAGAATAATAATTAGGACATGGTAAATAGATAAAATTACATTCTATATAATCAATAAACCGATAAAAAGACCATAAAGAATTCAGAAATGTAATAAATAGAAACACATGCCATTAAAGTTACTAGATAAGGCTAATAAATATATAAAGGTAAATAACTAATCCACATTCCATTTAATCAATTAATATAAACTAAAATGTATCCATAGATATGTCGAGAAAAAATCTAAGGGATGAATAATAACTGAATCTAATATGAGGGAAATGCTTAAATATTGAATTTCATATATCAGGTACATGAAAACCTCGTCTGTCAATATCTATCCTCTACATATTTTAAAAATATGGATAGAAACTTAATTAATTTTTGAAAATTATTTGTCTCATCAAAACCTATCAATGAATTTAGGAGCTATATAATTTATGGGCCCACCCATCATTTCTTGTCTAAAGAATTCTTTATAATGAGAAATCGATTTAATTAATAAACCAAATTCATTATCAAATATTCCTATTTAATAAAGAATACATATTTATGAATATTCCAAAAATAGAAAATAATATTGAACTTGACACCGTATATAGAGAGGTATATGGTTTAGGAAATAATAATATCCATGATAAATAAAAAGCATAATTTATGGGAAATTCAATGTTCAAGGATCATATGAGATTCAATATATCAAGGATACTGACAAATGAATCAATGAAGTAAATGTGTATACTATCCTTGACCAAATAAATTCAAAAGCATCTATAGGAATAAATAATATAGTATCAATACACTATTTCCCAAGTGGTGTAAAAATATGGGTTATAGTCATTGATAAATATAAATACTATAAAATTATATTTTATAATCATTCTTTAGAAAAATATCATTTTATTATGAAAACCATTTTAAAAAACATATCTTTGAAAATAACTATTTTAAATACTCTCTTTAAAAATTATCCTTTTAAACATTAATTGAAGCATTATATAAATGATAGTAGGAAAATACATACTAGTTGTATAAGGTAATATGAACATTCTTTTTTTGCATGGGTAAAGGTTAGAAAATTTCCTTGTTCAGAAGGAGATAAGAAGATTCCTTTGAAAATATTGATAAAAGGTAAAAAATTTAAAAAATTATTTACCAAATAAATATGAAAACATTTTTGAAAACATTTTAATAAAACATTGTTATTAGAAGAAAACTGGTTCTCTGACTAAAGAGAGAAATAAAGCCGGGTTTTCTAAAAAACAATTTCTAAAACATTTTTAGTACGAAAGAGTGGAAAAATGGTTCTAATAATAGAAAATATTAACGAATAAAAAAATAAAAAAGAAATGGTTTATTCAATAATGGTTATATAATTTCCTCAAATTGAAATTACATTTAATGGTCATTAGTATTAGTCTTGAGGAAAATAATCTTTAAACACCCCAAAGTGTCCCATGCCATATTGAAACATTTTAAATATTTATCCTCATGAAGTTATTATGGTAAATAAAACTTATAATATCATGAGAATAAAGGGATTCATGATATGGCATGTCAAAGGCAGTATATACACCATATAATATAAACTAGGTGCACAACAATAATTTAGTCTCAATGTAATGTTAATTAGGATAAAAATCCCCTACCTTGAGTTTCCTTTTGGGAGAACATCCTTTAACATCATGCATAATAAAAATATTTTAATTATTACATTTCTTGAGAAATTTTTAATGTTAATAATTACTTTTATTTCACTTATTACTATATTGTATACACTACATAAAAAATAAAGTATACATTATATGTTTTTACCAAATTTAGTTTATGTGTCCAAACGTTATTGGTACGTCTACTATGGCCAAAGGGATCATTATATAATATCTCCAAAATAATAATCATGTAATAATTATCATATTTATACATCAATTATACTTTAAAAAATTGTTAAATATGGTTACGAAAAATGAATCAACGTTGCAATCTTGGAGATGGTATGTCATACAAATAATTGAGTAATGTTCTCACTTTTTAATGACTATTATAGAAAGAAGGTAAGTAGTATTATATATTTCCATAATGATAATTATATCAAAAATAAAATATTATTTATTCATAGATACTTATATTTATAATTTTGGTGATGAAACTGGAATCACTTCTTGTTGATGTGGTGGTAGTCCATACATCCACAATTTACATCATCACTTTTTAGTGTGTGAAAGGGTAATAAGGAAAATGATATATATATAATATATTTCCATAAATTTAATTATGTGGTTAATATTATATATATTTTTTATATGTCTCATATGTTTAATTATAATCATCCTTTATACGTTCCATGTATAGTGTGAACGAATCAAATCTCTTTAAGGGGGAGGTTGTCCACACTTCCACAAATGATGTTATCATTTTTAAACAAAATGGAAAGTATAATGAGATTTTATATAAAAGAATTAAAAATTCATAAATACATTATAATTATCATATATAATATATATAAACATATTTCCATTATAATTTACATCATGAGAGGTAGTAAAAAAATAATGATCAATCATCAGTTCATGAGGCGGTTGTTCTCCATTCACATAAACAGTATATTCATCACCCAGTAGACGAAGGTGTTTCTAAATTTTTCTTAAACTATTAATGAAAAAAATTAAATTATATTAAGAATAAATGTTTAATTATATAGAATTAATTAAAAATAAATTAATGTGGTGGAGGATTACATGAAAGAAAATAGATCGTTTGAAAATGTTACCTTAAAAATTGGGTAACTCCTTTTGGTTTATAACAAAGGGATTCCTTGGAAGGATTTTTGCCCAATGGAAGGCTTAAAGGTCTAGGGGACAGATGTTGGGAATCAATTTTGGTAGATATTGGCTGAAATTAAAAGGTTTTAGAGGTGTGAGGAATGGGTAGAAGTGATGGCCTTTTATAGTCAAGTAGGAGTGGCTCTCTTGTAGTATTATGATAAAGGAATTATTCACAAGTTTTTCATGTTAAAATTGGATCCAATAATGGACCCAATTATATAAAATGAAGGATATAGTCTAAATATGGACATAAAATATCTCTCTAACATGTTTATTTGGTGTTTTTTTCTTAAGGTTAAGGATTGGTCCCTTAATAATCTTAATTTAACCTTAATTGTGGCAATTAACATCAATACCTTTCACTAATAGTTTAGGTAAAAAACAAAGTTTTTATTATTAAACATTTTAGATTATTTTTATTATAAATATGGATTCCATTTATCCAAATAAATATGATATAATTGAAAGAAATTAATTTAACATTCATCCTATAGGAGGGATGACAATGCATGTTTTTATAGCAATAACGTATAAAAGTTTTCTATGTTTTTATAATCAATTTAAAAAGTAAAATTTATTACAATGAAATAAATTATATTATTTTTAAAAAATATTATCTAATTAAACTTTAAAAACAATTTAATTTATTATTTATCCTTATAAATAAATTAGATGAAAAATTAGTTTTGAACTAAAATTCAGTATTTTTAACTATTCATAAAAAAATAAATATTTTAGAAGAATATCCAAAATTCACCATAACCTGTTTATTATGTTTTAATTTAAAATATGAAGTTTATTTTGACATATTAAATCAATTAATGTATCAAAATTAAGATTTAAAATGAGTTCTCCATTAAAAAGCGGTAACATTGCCTTTACAAAATATAGGTTTTATGTGTAAAATAGAGTTAATTATTATCATATGTCAATCAAATATAATTGATGAATATAGAAAATATTTCATTGAATATATAATTTATATATTTAATTATATTATTTACCAATTTTAATTAATTATTTTTATTATGATAAAACTCCTTTTGAAGAATAAAAATAAAAATATTTCTTTTTATATCCAACTAGTTCTTATTTTCATTTCTCATTAATTGGTAACCAATGAATTAATTTTACCTTTAAATAAATCACAATTTTTCATAAGTTAGTTAATAATATTCATAATTTTGATTTTATATATTATTATTTTAAATAATAATATTTTAATTATATATTATTGTTTGGTAAATATTGGTCTTTCATTTAACAAAATCCATCGATGAAGGTATCTATTTCGTGTAACAGACGCTAACATGGTGTTAAAATAATTGAAATAAATATAATCTATTTTAAATACTAAATATATTATAAATTATCTGTAATATTATATCCCCTTATGCACTTGGTGTCACGTTTCATACACGCTATCAATGAGATGGATCTTACATTAGAATTTTAGGGTGTTACATTCTCTCCACCTTCATTAAATTACATCCTCATAATTTAAACTAAATATTGGTGATATATTGTTTGATATTTTTTATTTTTAAATCCCATATCATGAAAAGGGTTCTTAAAATGACCTCTATAAAAAATAAAATGGTATGTTCATGATTTACATGGAATAACATATAAATGGGTCTCTAAATAAGAGAATATTGATGGAAAGTATATATACATTGTTCGAGTAATGGAATAAATATTTATAAGGGTTATGGGAGTCATAAATAACAATAAAGTGACTTATAAATGGAATTTTGAGGGCCTTAAACCCATAAATCATTGATGCTTTAGAAGACCATCAGTTCAATATAAATTAGGGTATTAAGAAAACATTTTATTTCTAATTAATTTTCCTAATTTTGGGTAATTATTATAATGACAACCAATATTGAGAAATATTCATACATTGAAGGTTTCAATTTCATGGGAAAATTTATAAATTTAGGTTATGCTTCGATAAAATAGTAATCCATCCTTTTACTCTCAGTAATTAATTACCAATTATAAATTAATTATTCATGAATCACTAAAAGAAACTAATAAGGGATAACAAGACCTTTAAAATATAGACAAGTATAATTGTTTGTATCCAACTATCTTCCAAAACTAATATATTAAATATATTATCCTATAATAATAAAAAAATTATACTATTTTTTCATAATTAACATTTATCAATCAAATTGATTAATCAAACACAATGAAACATTAACTAAGACATTACGTAGGTCAGTGGTTGGTGTGAACCCCTTATCGTCTTTCAGTTAGGGGTTCAAGACCTGCAACCTTACCATACATGATAGGTTATCACCCGATTTACATGTTGTCCTTTTCTAAAACCATATTCATATAATTCCCAAAATAAATCTAATATACTCTATTGAAATTAAGATAATAACTAAATATACTTTTAACAAATATATTCAATATAACCCTAATATGTAAATACATCATCTATTTTATTTTGACATATGTACTTCATTGGTATAAGGATTATCCATAATATCATTTTTATGATTGATAATCATGAAATGTAATATTCAATCTAAAAATATTTTGGTTTAACCTTGGTTATATATTATCAAAATCCTTTATAATAGATTATAAATAAAAGGTGGATTATCCAAACCCTATCACTCAGGAGTGTCAAAATAGGTGTGCAATAAGGTCTATTGTTATATACCAGGTTACCCCAAGTCATGCTCAGAACACCTTATCAGAGTTATTATACATCTATTACAGAATCATTTCCACTTGTAAAATACAGACGTGGATTTATTTCTAAGAATACCCACAAAATCATTACCTTACCAAAATTATATGATTTTATTCTATAATAATACTCAAAAGATACATTAGGGATATTTTCTATACCCTCTATTTTCCCGAATCTAGTTCCCACAATTAACACTAAAATTCCTTTGATACCATCTATAGTGCTCTAACCCTAGATGCACAGAGATAGTTCATGTTACTAATTACATTGGCATGATTTAATGTAATCAATCCCTGAATGATATAAGAGTTTAGTAGTCTTGGTTAACTAGATATATATACGAGTCTTATATTAAAAATGAATTCCCTAATTAAAAAATATTTTCCCCTTATTTTTAAATAAATAACTTTGAGGATAATAGTAATCCATATAGTAAATCCCACCGTATTTTTCATAGAATGCTTCTTGGAATACTGGGGAAAGAAAAAAAATAAGGGTGTGATCTAATGATCAATAAAGTAAAATATAGTTTAATAAATAATTAATCAATGAAAATAAAAATTATGAAATGTTAAATAACTGTTCCCACATTCCATATAATCAATAAATTGAGAGGGAAGTGCCTAACCAATATTGAATGTTAATAAATAGAATCAAATTCCATTAAAATAACTAGATAAGGAAAAATAAATATAGAAAGGTAATAAAGTAATACACATATTATTTAATCAATGAACTAAAAATAAAATTTATCAATAGATATGTCTATGCAGAATATCACGTTGAAGAATAAATGAAACTAATATGATGTAAATTCTTAATTATTAGAAATAATGACTCAAGAACATGAAAAACTATACTATCATGATCCCTCCTCTAAACTATTTAAAACTATGAATAGAAACCCTTTTAATTTTCACAACCTATTTATCTCATGAGAACAAATTGATGCATCGATGAGTGATATAAAGTCTGGGATCCACCTGTCATTTCATGTACAAAGCATTATTCATATCGAGTAATCGATTTAATTATTAAAAAAAACGCCTTATTAAATATATGTATTGAATTAAGAATATAGAATTATCAATATTTCATAAAATATTCAAATAATTTCAATGTAGATGACTTATGTAAAATTTTATATAGTTTAGAAAATTAAAATATCAATGATAAATGAAATGGATAATTTAGGTGAAATTCAATGTTTAATTATCATAGATGATTAAATATTTCAATAATACAAAAAAAATGAATCATGGAATTGAATGTTAATACTACACTGGTCCAAATAAATCAAAAACCATCCAGTGGAAGAAATATGATGGAATCATCCCAACATATCCCAATTTGATTTAAAAAAAGGCTTGTTGTAGTTGGTGGATATATATATTATTAAATGATATTTTAAAAACATTCTTGAGGAAGATATCCTTTTATTATGAAATTTGTTTTGGAAAACATTTTCTTTGAAAATAACTTTTGAAAATATTTTTCATAAAAAAGTAACCATTTAATCATGCAAAGGAAGACTCAAATAAATGATGGTGGAAAAATCTATACAGGTCATATGAGTTAAAAAAACATTTTTTTTGTACGGTTAAAGGTTAGAAAAATTACGTGTTTAAAAAGAAACAAGAAGATTCATTTGAAAACATTGTTAAAATAATTTTTTTAAATTGTCTTTACAAAATAATTTTAATTTTTTTTTTAAATTTTTTTAATAAAACATGGTTTTTAGAAGAAAACATGTTCTCCTACTAAAGAGAGAAATGAAGTCATGTTTTCAAAAAAAAAAAATTTCCAAAATATTTTGAATAAAAAATAGTGAAAAATGGTAATAATACATGAAAATGGTTATTAAAAACCATAAAATAATGATTTTTTTATTTAATAATGGTTATATAATTTCCTAAAATGGTAATTTCATTGAATAGTAATTAGTATTAGTCTTGAGGAAAATAATATTTAAATATACCAAAGTGTCTCATACCACTTTGAAACATTTTAAATCATATGCCTCATGAATGGATAATATTAAAAAAAATAATATATTGATAATAAAGGGATTCATGATATATAATTTCAAAGGATGTATATACACCATATAAAAGAAAATAGGTGCATAATGACAATTAAGTCTCAATGGAATGTAAATTGGGACAAAAATCCCTTACCTTGTGTTTCCTTTTGAGTGAAAATCCATTAAAATAATTTATAATAAACTTATGTCAATTAGAAAAATTATTAAGTCATTTTTATTTTTTTATCATTAATTTTATTTAATTTAATACTATGTTGTGTATAACTACTTAAACAATTATGTTTATATTAGATGTTTTGACCAAATTTGGTTTATGTGTCAAAACTACATTGGAAGGTCAACTATGGCCAGAGTTGTCATTATGTAATATCTAAAGAATAATAATATTGAAATAATTATCATATTTATACATCAATTACAATTTTAAAGATAGTCATTAAATATGGTTATGAAAAATAAATTAGTGTTATGCTTATGGAGACGGTAGGTTGTACGTACGCATGAGTAACGTTCTCATTTTTCAATAAATGTTATCGATAGAAGGTATGTATCATTATATATTTTTAAAATGGTAATTATTTCATAAATACCATATTATTTAATAAAATACACTTATATATATAATTATTATGATGAAAAAGGAATCACTTCATGTCAATGAGGCGATATTCCACACGTCCACGATTAACATAAATAGTATGTTAAGGACCCATTATCTAGAGATATGTGTAAGTGTAGATAGAAACCTTAATAAAATAAAATAAAATAATATTTATCATACTTGTATCATTATATAATAATTATTTAAAAATAATTTAATGGGTGGAGGAGTAACTAGATGAAAAGAGATCATTCAAAAGCATTACCTTAAAAATTGGGAAACTCCTTTTAGTTTATACCAAAGTGAATTATTGGAATGATTTTTTCCTAAAGGGATACTTCATGGTCTATGGGAGGTATTTTGGGAAGATATATGATCAATTAATGACTAATCCTAAATGGATTGATAGGGGCGAATAATGGGGATAAGTGGTGGAATTTTATAGTGAAGGTGGAGTGTCACTCTTGTTATATTTTTAAAAAGGAATTATCCCCATGTTTTCAAGTTTTATTTGGATCCAAAAATAGACCCAATTTTATACAAGGGAGGATAAGGTTGAAATGTGTCCATAAAATAGATCTTAGACAATTTTATTGGTATTTTTGGGCCTTAAGGTCATGGTTTAGTCATTTATTAAGCTTAATTTCACCTTAATCATTGTAATTAATTTAACTAATATTTTTGGAAAAAATATGGTATTATTAGAAACTATATATTATTTTTAATAATAAATAATCCCTATTTTAAGATTTCTATATTTTAAGTGGTATAAATTAATTTAATATTCATCCTGTAGGCGGGACAATAATGTGGGTTTATAAATTAAAAACATCTAAAATATTTCTCTGCTTTTATAATCAATTTCAAAAGGAAATTGATTCCAATAAAATATATTGTATTAATTAGAAAAAAAATATCATCTAATTAAACATTAAAACCAATTGAAATTTTAATTTATATTTATAAATAAATTAGATGAAAAAGTAGTTTTGAATTAAAATATTATATTTTTAACTATTCAATTAAAATGGAATGTTTTTAAAAAATATCAAAAGTTTACAATAACCTAATTCTATTTCTTATATTTTAAATATTATCTTTATTATTCAATATTAAATCAATTAAAGTGTGAAAATTCATATTTAAAATGGGTTCTCCATTAAAATGTGGTAATGTCACCTTTATAAAAATATAGGTTTTTATGTGTAAAATAGAGTTTCTTCTTTTGTTATGTCTATAAAACCTAAGGGATTAATATTAAAAGTATTTTATTTAGTATATAATATATATATTTCATAATAATAATTAAATAATTTTAATTAATTGTTTTTATTAAGATAAAACTCATTTGGAAGCATAAAAATAATAATATTTCTTTTTATATCCAATTGGTTCATATTTTCATTTCTCACTAATTGGTAACCCATGAATTCATTTTATATTTATATAAAGCATAAATTTTCATAATATAGTTAATACGATTCAAAAAATCTAGTTTATATCTAATTATATTAAATAAAAACAATTTAAAAATATATTATTGTCTGGTAAAACTCGGTATTGCATGTATCACAAGCCATAAAATAAGGTCTTTATTGAAAGAAATGCATGATAACTTTGTGTTTCATGAATTTAAATATATATAATCTGTTATAAATATAAAATATATTATCATGTATCCAGATATTATACTCCCTTACACTCTTGGTGTCGTGTGTCATACACAATATTGACTACAAGGTTCATACATTATAATTTTGGTGTGTTATAATTTTTATAAAATTAAAAATTACAAAAAAATATTTAAAACTCTTTTTCATTGGAATTAAACTTGGAAACATATAGAGGAAGCTTTTGAAATATCATTGAAATAATTTCTTGATGAAATATCCTTTCCATCTTAAAAAAACTATTTTTAAAATATTTTTCATGTATTTTTCTTTTAAAATAAAATTGAAAACCTATGAAACATTTTTAATCAATGTATTGGTCATGAAAGTAGAAAATTTCATTAATTTCTTACATGTTATAAATCATATTCTATTCTCATTTTCTGTAAAACAAAAATGTTCATTATTTTTTAAAAAATATAATTATTTTGTTCAAATAAATATGTTAAAATGAATTTTTTTATTAAAAATGTCTTTAAAAAATAAATTTGTAATTTTTAAATACATTTTAGAATACATTTTTTGGGAAATTGTTTTTTGTAGAACACATATTTCTGATTGAAGAGATAATTTTTTTTGAATTTTCATAAAAGCATTCCCCAATTAATTTGAGCACAAAAGTGTTTAGAAATTTTACTATTATATTAAAATATCATGAATATAAAGAGGGTAAGAAAATATATGAGTTTACTTATATAAGTTTCATAAGGTATCATCATTGGAAGCATAATAGAAAATAATCCTGATAAACGATGAGATTGTAACATAAGAATCTTACCACATTGGTAAAATTGAATCATAATACACATGATAGAATATCATTGAATAAAACATATATTATCTTGAAATAAAGGATATTTATGAAAAAACATGTAAAAGGGGAAATATATACACCTTATAATTTAAGATACATATATAGAATAAGATATATCTTAATGATAAAAAAATGAGAAAAAAATACAACACATATTTGGTAATTATAAAACCGTAAACCCCCTAAAAGAGAGATCATATAACTTATTTGAAAATCCCCATAAATTTAATAATAATATAATAAATTCATGGAATGTATATACACAAAACATCAATATTAAGTTTTTAATATGATATATATCTCAGAGAAATAAACGTGGGACATAAAAACCATTACCTAGAGTTCAATTCGTCATCCTATTCTTTATTTTCCATAGTTATAATATTATATGAACTATTTATTTTTTAATAACATTTTTCATGTTTAATATTTATTTTATTCCACTTATTACCATTTTATTTGTTATTAACAATTCATTTGCTTTTAGGTCTGATGTTTTGACCATATTTGGATTATGTGTAAAAAATGACATTGGAAGATTGAATATAGTAAAATATTTCATTATATAAACATATAAAAAATAATATTCAAGGAATAATTAACGTACAAATGCATAAATTATAATTTTAAAACCAATAATGAGTGATGGTTAAAATAATGGGATATATTACAATCATAGAGATGGTAGTCTCTGTGTACACCTAAGTAAAATTTCCATTTTTCAATGATCATATTTGAAAGGAGGAAAATAATATTTTATCTTTACAGAATGATATTAATATAATTTATACCTTATTATTTCATTAAATATACATATATGTTTTATCCTAGTGTCGTGGTGATGAAAATATAGTCACATCAACTTGTGATTGCAGTAGTCCACACATACACGAACGATGTTATCAAATATTTAGGGTAAAAAATAAAATTTTATATTATATTCCTATAAAGATATGTATTTTATGAATATAATAATTAATTCATGTATATAACTTAAATTCATTATCGTTACAATTATTTCCACCCATGTAATTATTTATTGAATAATGAATCACATTGCTTTGCGTGGTAGTCTGTTGCACACATGAGAAACATTACTATTTCCCTGACAGAATGGAATTTAAAAGGTATAAATTTTGTAAAGAATATGGATTTATAATTATGTTATATATATATATATCATATAAATTAATTAAAATTTTCATCATACACATCTGTGAAAGGTGGTATGGAAAACATATATCATCAGTTCATGAGTCAGTAGTCCTTCGTACACACTAATGGTAATTTCATAACCCATTTGATGGAAGAAGAAAAATATTAAGATTATTATAATAAAATAATAAAATGTAATTATATAGAACATAATTAGGTTATTTTATAACTATTTATTATTTTAAAATGAAGGATTTGGTTAAGGAAATAAAACAAAGAATCTCATTGAACAACATTACCTCTTTTTTGGTTATCCTCTTTAGTTTTTCACTAATGACATCTTAGGTTAGATTTTGTCCATAGAAAGGCTACAAGGATGAGAAGATGAAAATTTTTAAGTGATTATGGAAGTTTATGGTCAGAAATAAGAGGCTTGAATATGTTATGAATATAGGGGAGGGGGATTCCTTTTATTAGTGTGGTATAGGACACATATGGTATTTTTAAAAATAAATGACTTCTCATATGATTTTCATATGTCTAAAGGGTCCAAAATGGACCATTATCATACCATATAGATTTCATAATAGAAAAATGGACATTAAATTATTCTTAGAAATATTTATATGTCATTTTCAATTTATATTTTTTGATTAACCCATGGTAAACCCATTTTTACCATAATAATGTTAAATAATATTTACTCTTTTCAATGTTTATTTTGGTCAAAATAAACGAGTAAATTAAAATTAAATTTTAAATTAATATGATTCTAAATATGGAATCAATTTTTTAAAATTTCATTAATTGAAGTAAAAAAATTCAATGTAAATTTAATCCTAGAGACACAAAGTGAAAGTAATATTTTAAAGAGAGAAAGTTCATAAGTTTATAATGTTTTTATTTATTTGGTCAAAATTATATTTATTTTAATTAAGTAAATTATATTAATTCACATATAATTGAACTAATGTTACTATAAATAAACTTTAAAATATAATTTATCCATAGAAATATTTTAAAGGAAAAATCAATTTTAAATTAAAATATAATATCTTTCACTATTGATGAAAAAATGAAACGTTTCAAAAAATTATCAAAAAATAACAATAATAAATTGTTCAAATTATTATCTAATAAAATAAATTTGTTTTTTCAATAAAATTTTATAAATTTATAAGAAATTAAATTAAAAAAAACCTTAATATGTGATGAAAAATAGGGGTTTTGAAACATGTATTTTAGAAGAAAAAGATGATTTTATAGTAATTCTCTCAAAAAATATTAATTATATAAATCTCAATTAAGATTTATTTATACATAATATATTAATTTCATTTAAATAATTATTCATTATGTTTTATTTCAATTAATTAAAATGGTGATTCATTTTTTACTTTAAAAAAGTTTTTAGAAAAAAAAACATGTTTTCAAACAAAAAAAAAATACTAAAATAATATATAAACCTGACTCAAAATTACTTAAATATATTGAATACAATAAAATAAAAATTAAAATACATGAAAAAATATTCAAAACATATTCTGACTTTTAAATTACACAATTTATTGAAATGAAAATATATATTTACAAGAATATGTATTTTTAGCATTCATTTAAAAATGAATATTTTCTGAAAAGTCCCAAAATTTCACTCTAATTATATTTTGATATTCCACCAAAAATTTTAAATTTAATTTTTTAAAATAAATTTTCTAATATATAAAATTTTTATAATATGTGTTTTTTAATGAAATTAAATAATAAATCATTTTTAAAGATAACATTTTTTAAAGAATCAAATCACCTTACTAAAATTTGATTTATTATTTATTAAAATTTACAAATTATTTATATTGAGTTGGGAATATTTTTATAAATAAATAGTTAATACTATTCATACTCTCTAATTTAATATATTGTTTATAATATTTATATATATCATGTTTTTTTAAGTTCAATGTTTCTTATTGATTATGCTACCGAACATAAAAAACATCAAGTTGCATGTACAACATGCTATTGAAGAGATAAAATTTCCTAGAAATGGAATATATTAGGATTTATTGGGTTGTTACATTATATTATAAGATTATATTTTCCTATTATTTAAACTATCAAAAATAATTTTATTCTTATAAAATATAGGGGTGTTACACCCTCCAAAGACCAACCCTTTAATAGATTGTATCATCACAATTTTATATTTATCTCAATAATTAGAGGATGTAAATTTGAAAATAAATTTTTCATAAACCAAGATCATAAAAAGTGTTAATAAATAGTACATCTGATAAGAAAAATGGGAATAACAAAGTTAATATGGAATGATACATAAATGAGTTTCCAAATTTGAGAATATCAATGTGAATAGAAGAAGAGAATAAATAATTATAGATAGTGATTGAGGTCATTTATTTCAATAAATTTAATGAGAAATGGAATGATATGGACCTCAAAACAATAATTTTTTTATGATAAAAAAAGAAATCTATTTATTATAAATAATGACACTAAAATAAAAGTTTTGTTTCATGATCATTTTAATAGAGTTGATGAATTATATTATCATCTAGAATAAGAGAATTCGTAAACATACATGCCAAATTATTATAATTTCATCCCTTAATAAATTTACACCACTACTTCGTCATTTTCTCCCATTAATGTGTCTTCAAGATGAATTTTTCATGCCTGAAGCACTAAAATAAACTTTTAAAGAACACATAATGATTAATGGGATATATATCTATTATAAATATCTCTAAACATTTACCAATACTATAATTCTTATAACATGGTAATATAATTCCCAAAATTAATAAATCGTTATATGAAACAATAATCCACAAAATTGAATTGTAATACCAAGAGTTGAAACTAAAACAATCCATAACCCTATATCCCAAATAACCTCAATATTATGAATATTAATGAGTGATCTAATGTTAAAAGTTATCTCATACATTTTAGATTTCAATCACAAAAATATGGTGATATTATTTTGAAATAAAATTAATCATTTAGTCACCAAATAAATTTTCAATCATGTGGTTTACAATACAATTTTTTTTCTCAATATCCATGATCATATAAACCCCAAAGGTTATAAATAAAATAAATCTAATTTGACAAAAATATAAAATAATAATTCATGTTAAACCATAGTTTTACAAATACATCAACATATTAAAACATCACCAAAAATGTCATTGAACTCTTTACAATCTCATCTCTTAAAACTTCAAAGTGGAGTCTAAGACTTTGAATATATAGTAATACTTAAGATTATATACCATGTAAGATATCCATAATTCATAATATATCCTTGTATTACAACATCCTAATATCCAAAATTACTTAAATCTTTCCATTGATACCAACTATAATAGCCCATAATCTGCACTCTCAGATATGCGGATGAAATCATAATATTTACATTTCTATATTTGATGCTAATAATTGTGACCCAATTTTTGTTACATATACACCTAAAAATATAAAAAAACAAGTATCACTTACATTATTGAAGAAATTTGGGCTTATAGTTTTAAAGAATCAGGAAAAAATCCAATATAAATAATTCTATTGACATTAAATAAATTTTTCTCCCATTAAAATAATATTTTATTACTTCACATTATATAATCAAAATAATCAATATGAAATACATTTAATATATATGTTTTTAAATCTAATTTTTTATAATTTAGTGAAAATTAAACATAATAAGGGTATGATCAAATGCCCAGTATATAAAAATGTAATCATTAGAAAATAATGTCAACAGTGATCATAAGAAGAACATATGGGAATAATGATATAATAAAAGTACATGGGTGTTACATTAGAATACTCATACTAAAAAATTTCAAGATCCTAAAATATTAAAACATGGAATAAGGATTTGAAGAAGAAAATACTCTTAATAATAATTAATTATTAGCTAGTTACATCAATCATGATCAAATGAAACATAATAAAAATTATAGCCTAGAAATAATATGTGGGTATCTTGGGAAATAATATTCAAATAACACTTAAATAACCCTTATAGAACTCATAATACTAGAATATATTAATATTAAAATTCTAATATAATTAACCATATAACATAATGATTACCCAATGCATTGATGAACTATCTTGGAACACCTATTATAAAAGATATAATGGGACCCCCTAGTGCTATCTAGGTGCACCCATCATGTATAATGTCCCAGAACGACAACATTAATATATCTGGTTGAGATTTAATCTCATCAAAAAACTCATATAAAAAATCATTACTCTATGAGAACTCAATTAACCCATAAAAAAATTGTGTTTCAAGTCAATATCTAAGAAACAAGATTAACCCATGGAAATGAAACAGAACATATAGTAAAGATCTTAGAAACAATATTAACCCATGAAAAGAAAATGTGTTCCTTAAAATTATATTTGAAACAATATTAATCCATCCATATAAATAATGAAAATAGATTCATCACAAATTATCTCCACTATATCAAAGGTAAAAAGGGTCGTTGTTGTTTATGAGTGGAAATAAGATTAAAATATCATTAAAAAATTTGATAAAAAACATTTTATTTTTAAAATATTTTTTTTTTGAATTTACAATTAACAAAATATTTTGAAAATAATTTTCTATGAAATCATCCTTCGAAACATATAATGGATTCGTTTAAAAATTATTTTAACAATTTTGTTATGGAAAATATTCATCCAATTTTGAATTTGTTTTGTAATATTTTTTAAATAACTTTACTTTAAAATATAACTGAATAGATATAAAGTAACATTCAAATGAAATCATGGTAATAACATTAAAAAATTATGTTTTTGTCGTATGTGTTGAAACATTGATTCAATTCACATTTTTGATAACATCTAAATAGTGTTTTTTATAAAAAATATTGATTTCATTGAAAAAAATTTAAAAAGAAAAAATTGGGTAAAATTTATTAAAAAATTTATTTTAAAAAGAATAAAAATTTATTTGAAAAAATTTAAGGTAATAATTGTGTTTGTAGACAATAAATTTCAAACTAAAGAGTGAAATGATATCTGATTTTATTAAAAATATTTTCTCAATTATTTGAAGTATCAAAGAGTGAAATAATGGTATTATCACATGTAAATAACATGCGTAAATATAGAATAATAAAATTAATTAATTTATTTTGAGATATATTATAAGGTCTCATCTATGGAAGTGTAATAAAAAACATGCCTCGCAAATGATTAGATTGCCACATAAGACCCTTAACACACTGGTAACATTGAATCAAAATCCCCATGAAAGAATATAATTTAATGAAACATATATTATCATATAAATAATGATATTCATGGTATAAAATATCCAAGGGGAAATATATAAATATTATTAAATAATATAGGGGTGTTATATAAAATACACCTCAAATAAGGCATATTGAGATAAAAATCAGTCACCGCTTCAGCAACATTGAAACCACGAACCCCATGAAAAATATATCTTAAATTTGATATTTTAATCACCATATATTTATATATTATAATCATAAAATAAATTTTTGGAAAATATATAACCCACAAAACAATAATAAGTGTAAAATATTACATATATCTCAATTAAATAAAATTGAAATTAGAAAACCCTCACCCCTAGTTTGATTTATCAGGATTGTTGTTTGTTTAAAAAAATAATTAACATATATTTATTAATTAATTTCTTAAGAACATTTTTCAAGATTAATATTAATTTTATTTAACATATTACCATGTTATATTTTATTTCATAATAAAATATTTTCAAATTAGTTATTTGGACAATATTTGGCATACGTTTCAAAATGGACTTATGTGGGTTGACTATAGTTAAAGAGAACATTATAATAAAAAATACTTAATATTAATAATGAAATAATTTTCATATTTATAATTCAGTTATAATTTTAATACAAACCATGAATTGTGGTTCTGAGGAAATGGACAATGTTATAATCATGGAAATGGTAGACTGTACGTATGCATTAGAAACATTTCTATTTTTCTATGATCATTATGAAAATGTGGAAAGTGAAATGATATATTTACATAGTGATCATAATATCATATATAGAATATTATTTATTTAATTATATTTATATATATAATTTATTTTTTGTGATGATGAATAGAGAGTCACATCGCTTTGTGAAGGTGGTAGTCCATATGTTGAAGAACGATGTTAGGAAATTTTTAGTGAAAAAAATAAAATGATATATTATATTTATGTACCAATAAATATTTAATTAATATCACAATTATTTAATTTATATCACATATTTTTATTATATATACCATTATAACCTTCTATGTAATTTTTTATTGAAAAACTAATCACATCGCTTCGTGATGCGGTAGTCCTTTATACACATTAGCGACATTTTTCATATTATAGCACCCCAGGTATTTATAGAATAATAATTTTTCTTATATATTAACATTTATAAAGATGATATTAATTTTATGTTAAATAGGACACTTTTTTAGATAACTTAATCTACACTCAACAACAGGTTTCTCTGAAATATTAGATTGCACACAACTTTGAGTTACACTAAAAAAATAATACAATAATAATAATATTATAATTTTAAATGGTAGATAACGTCTAGTTATTGTATTGGTGGGAATAAAAATTAATAAATAAAATATTATTATACATGTTTTTTAAATATTTTACATTTATACAATAAATTTTAGATCCATAAAATGAGAATGAATCCAATTTTAAGCATACAATACTCTAATATTTTTAAAGGGTTGTTATTGTTCCTTTTGATGGAGAACCATTTTTAAATATAGGTTTTTTTCATTTTTACTTGATATATTATAAAATATAATCTTCTTATTTATAATTGGGACATCAAAATTTACTTTGGTTGAAATTTTGGTGTTTTTATAATTAAATTCCCATTTCAATGAATAGTGAAAAATACTGCATTTTAATTCAAAATTGATTTTTCATATAATTTATTTAAATAGTTATATTTTCCTTTTAATTGGTTTTAAAGTGAAATTGGATTATTTTTTTTCAATTCAATCAATTTTTGGTCATTGGATGTAATTTTACATTTAAATTGGACATAAACACATATCAATCTTTTGATAGTTTTTGTTTCTAAAAAATCCGCTTTCTGGTTTTGACAATATGAATTAATTTTTAATTAATTAATAAAATTTATTTTTTTTGGAATTTGGAAAAATGGATTCCATATTTGAAATTATAAGGTCCAAATTTTGTTAATATGTAACTTTTATTTTTGGACATTATGAATAGTAAATTTAGTAATTATTTTTATTTACCATGGTTAAAGGGTAAATACGGTAAATAAGTGTAAAAAATAATATTATAATAATATAAAACAAACAAAAAATGTGTCATAATACTATTTTATGAGATATTTACTACCCTTAGAATCCATAGGCCTAAATTTTGGAATTTGAGAGCCACTAGGGTGTGAAAATGATATGTTATAATAATTAATTTGATGTAAAGAGAAATATAACATAAACATTATCTTTTTAATAAAACAATTTTAATATAAAGTTATATAACTGATATATTTGACTATAAATATTAATTTTAAAGATAAAAATATTTCCAAAATAATTTTAATTTTATTATATTTTTTATATATTAAATATATAAATTTATTTATGACACAATCATGATGCAATGATTACCTTATTAATGAATGATTTATATAAATAATATTATAAATATTAAAATATATATAATTTGAACATTTTGATACCTTACATGGATTTTGTGGACTATTATGACATATTATCTTTGAATCATTTCTTTTTTTAGGGAATCAGTTTGGTATGACTTTAAAAAATATCAATTACTAAATAGTTTTAAAATTGACATAAATGAGTTTTCAAAAAAAATACTATTCTAATAGAGGATATAATTGTCCTAAAAATATATGATTTGGAAAAATGACTTATATAATGTTAAAAATGTTATTAAGGATCCACTTTTTGTTCACTTGGCATTTTATAGTTACTATAATAACCATATATTTTGAAAATACAAGATGACATGGTAAGAGTAAATGTTTTTAACTAAGAGTTAATGTTAAAAGATATGTTTAATTTTGTGACCTAAACTTTCCTGAAATCTATTAGTTGAGAGGACTGAGACCCATACTATTCTTTTATTAGAAATATATCACTTTGGAGGCATTATAATTAGAAAATCCATTAATAATAAAATAATATTTCAAGACTTTCCTAAAGTGACCCTCCTCCCTTTTATATAAGGCCACCACATCCATCCACTTACTAAAACTTATCAAGCCCCTTGAATCATCCCAATTATTATAAAATAAGCTCAAAAAATCCCTCCATTCATCCTACAAGACTTACCTTTGAAATAAGGCCATTTAAGGAAGCCTTTTGGCTCAAATCAAAAGAAGTTATCTGATTTAGAGGTAACATATTATCTCCAGTTCTTTTCCTTTATTTTCTATATACACTCCCTATTCTCTTCATATTATTTGATTACATAACAAAAACTGTATCCTAAATATACTAGGATGCTTTTATGATATGTAATTAAATTACACTTGCACACACCTCCGTCTAATGGATATGAACATACTATTTCTGTGTACGGTGAACAACTGTCTCACGAAATGATGATTGTTAAATTTTCCCCTACCACCTATCATGGTGAAAATTATAATGGAAATGTATTTATATATAATATATATAATAAATATATTATATCTATGCTTTTGTAATTTTTATTTGCAACATTTTTTTATGCTTTCTAGGATGATTAAATACAATAATTTCACCTGAGAAAGTGTAGACTGCCGCTTCTCAAAGTGATATGACTCTTTCATGCTATACATGGAACATATAAAGGATGATTTTATTAAATATATGAGAAAAAAAATTAAATAAATATAATAATTTTTTATAATATAAATTTATATCATATTGATTATTATTCCTTTAATATAAAAATGAAATGAAATTAGCGCTCATGTGTATGTACGATATACCATCTCCATGAACAGTGCATTTCATTTCGTATCTCTAAATGTTATAGAATATTATAAATACACATATACTGGATATATATTATATTTAAATCCTGAATATCATTCTGGAGATGATTTAATTTTGAATACATGGATAATTTATATCAAAATAAGTTCATTTTCGACTTATGTACCGAATATCGACAAATCGACCTATATGAACTTAAATAGTTATACAATTTTTATAACATGATGAAAATTAATATAAAATTAATAAAAAACATGAAAAAGGTTTTTAATCTAGTATAAATTAACCTATTTTTATTTTTTAGGAATATAAAGAACAAATGTGACAAGTCGAACTCAATATAAGGGAATTCGTCTCAATCTCCTTTTACTGAGGCATAATTCGTTAATATAAACCAAATTATTTTATACGATGTATAATTATACCCTTTAAATTTTTATTTCATTCAAAAGGAATCCTTTTTCTATGAAGTGTTTTACTAAAAAAAAACGGAATGTTTTTAATGTATGCGACAACAATGACTTCTCCGCCACCAAAACTATTATTTGATATTTGGAATACTCTATAAACCTTAATGTTTTTAAAAGGAAAATAAATAACTTATTCCATTTTTTGGGTGTTTTTTTATATTGAAAATGGTTTTTTAAATGTATTTAATATTTCAATATTATATATGATTTTTGTGATTGTAAATGAAATGTTATTAGTGAAATGTTTATATTTGTAATATTTTATATGTTATGATTATATAAATGGTACTTGGACATTTTATGGGTGGTTACGTGATTAAACAAGATGGGTGGTTACGTGATAAACCAAATGATGGGTGGTTACATGAAAAACTAATTATGGGTGGTTATGTTATAACTTCAAATGCATTGGATGTGGGAGAGGACCATATGGCTATTCCATTTAGTGATATGTGTGGAAGTCCACCGTATGTTTATTCCATTTAAGTGTGTTTATGTACCAAGTTACATTTATATTTTATATGTATATTTCTATGATATTTATGTTAATATTTCATTTAAAAAAAGGGTAAGTAATTATATTATATTCAGTGAAGTATACTTACTACTTCTTAAAGGTGAAAAGTATTACATTATGATAAAGTATTCATTGTTTTTATGTTTTCCCAAGACTAATAGTTTTCCTTCATTTTGTATAACTTATTGAGATTTTTATGCTCATCTCATGTTTTGAAATTTTTTTCACAGGACTTAATGAAGAATAGAGTCAAGGATGGGATCAAGGAAAAGTCATGATGTTTAAAACAAGAAACGAAACATGTTTTTTATAGAGTTTTTGTTTTATGAAAAAAATGGATAGTGAGAAGAAGTGTATACTTGAAATATTAAAGTTTTTATATATAAGTTATGATCTAATTATATAAATCTATAAAACTGGAAAGGTCCTCCATGTGAATTAATGTCAAATTATTGACATATCTTAAGATTAAGTAATGTTTAAGTCAAGTACCATATAGTTGGTATCAGAGGTTAGTTTAGATAACTTCAGGAGTCAGAATATTTTTAATAGAATATCCATAAAATATTTTTACTTTATGGTAAAATTGAAATGATAAAGTATTTGAAGAATTCCACATTGATTCATCTATGATATGTTTTTTAGAATGGTTTTCTGCAGAAGAAATAGTGTATCTGTGCTTGGAAGGCATATAGAGGGAAATAACCTTCCAAATCAACATCCTGAGTTGGTCAGAATCAGAACTGAATAGTTTTTTGGAGTGATGAATCAGTTGTCTCAAGTGATAAATATTGGTTGTGTTTATAGATTATATTTTGGTATATACAAAAATCTGGGCGGAACATGAAATTAACTTGAGGATTGTTTTTCAAATCTTAAAGAAAATAAAACTATATGGAATGTTTGGTAAGAGTGAATTTTGGTTGAAAGAAATTTCTTTCCTTGGTCATATTTTTTTCTAATGATGGCATAACTGTTGACCATTCTAAAACAAAAGTTTTCGAAGAGTGTCCAAGACCTACCAATATCATAGAGATTCGTAGTTTCCTTGGATTAAAGGTTTTTATAAAAGGTTTGTTGAAAAAATTTCTTAGTTATATATCCCACTAACTAATCTAATATCTAAGGAATTTAAGATCATCTAGACAAAATAATACGATGTTTGTTTTTAGGAATTGAAATAAAGATTGGTAAATTATCCAGTTTTGACACTACATTCTAGGAATTGCAAATTTTTTATCTATAGTGATGCATCATTGAAAGGACTTGGTGGTGTCCTAATTAAGAATGATCAGGTAATTACTTATGATTCATGTTAGTTTAAATCTCATGAGTTAAATTACCCTACACATGATTTGGAATTAGGTGATGTTTTTTCTGCATAAAAAATTTGGTGGCATCATTTTTGTGGCATAAAGTATGAAATATATACTGATCACCAAAGTTTGATGTATATATTCACTCAGAAATAATTAAAAATAAGACAGAGTAGATGACTAGAATTAATCAAGGATTATGATTTCGCAATTAATTACAATATGGAAAAGGAAAATAAAGTGGATGATGCTTTGATTCGAAAGAGTAATGTTACATTAAAAATTATACATTTAGAATAAGATTATTTGGTTTTTAATTTGATTAATTTTTGGATTTTAAGTTGTTGGTATAGGGAAATACTCTATTTTGTTTTGGTGGTAGTGAAATAATCTCTATTAGACCGAATCAAGAAAGCACAGAAAAAAGATAATGTGATGGAAAAAATGTATAATTGGTTCATAAGGGTATGTTACCTAAATTTAAAATTGATAAAGACTATGTTTGGATGTTTGGAAAGAGATTATGTGTGCCTTGTGATTCATTATTGAAGAATGAGTTGTTATATGAAGCTCATAGTTTTCTATTTTCACTTCAACCTAGAAGTACTTAGATGTAAAAAGATCTTAGGTAGTATTATAGTGGGATAGAAGAAAAATAGATATTTCTGACATTACTGTGAATTGTTTGACTTTTCAAAAGGTTAAATAAGAACAACAGTTACAGAAAGGGATGATTCAACCTTTTATAATGCCAAATTGGAAATGGGAAAATACATCACTAGATTTTATAGTGGAATTACCAAAGAATTCTTGAGGTAACAATGAAATCTGGATTGTTATTGATCGATTGAATAAATCATCACAATTGCTTTATATTTGAGATACTTTGTCTCTAGATAAACTTTCTAGATTTTATATTAAAGAGATAGTTAGGTTACATGGAGTTACTCTCTCTGTTGTATCTGATCATAATCCTATGTTAAATTATAACTTTTGTAAAGGCCTTCAGAAGTCATTGAGAAGAGAATTAAATTTCAGTACATATTTTCATCCTCAATTAGATGGGCAGTTAGAATGAAAAATTCAAACCATAGAGGATATGCTACATGCTTATTCAATGGATTACTAGGGAATTTGTGTTCAACAGATTTCTTTGGTTGAGTTTTCTTATAATAATAGTATTCATTCCAGTACACAGATGGCACCATTTGAATCATTATATGGAAATCAGTGTCAAACTCCAACATTTTGGGATGAAGTAGGTGAAAGGAAGTTGATGAGTCTAGAATTGGTAGAAGAGATGAAAATAAGTTTATTTCATTCATAAGCACATGAGGAAAACTCAGAGTGGGAATTTTTTTTCCAGATAACCAGAGAATGGATATTTCTTTTGAGGTAAGTGATCATGTCTTTCTCAAAGTTTCTCCATGGAAAAGTTTTAAGTGTTTTGTTATGAAAGGAAATATGAGTCAGAGGTTCATTAGACCCTATGAAATCCTGGATAAAGTTGGATCAGTTGCCTACAGGGTGGATTTACCTTCATGTTTATCCTAGGTACACAATTTTTTTATGTTTTAATGTTGATAAATTATATGATAGATCCATATCATGTTTTGAGTCATGAGGTTGTTTATTTGGAATACAATATTTCATATGAGGAACAACTAATACAGATTCTTGACCATAGATAGAAAGTGTTGTGAAATAAGGTGATTCATCAGATAAAGGTTTTGTAGGAAAACCATATGGTTTAGGAGACAATGTGGTAATATGAAAATTCTATGCGGGATAAATACCCCCAATTATTTGTTAAGTAAATAAAATTATGGGGACACAATTTCAAAAAGGGTGGAATGACATAACATCCTAGGTATTTATAGAATAATTGTTTTTTCATATCTATTAACATTTATGAAGAAGATATTAATTTTATGTTAAAGAGGAAACTTTTTCTGATAGTGTACTTGACATGCAATAACGGGTTTCTCCAAAATCTTACATTGTGCACAACTTTGAGTTATAGTGAAAAATAATTCAATCATAATAATATTATTTTAAATTGTAGTTAACGCCTAACCATTGTATTGGAGGGAATGAACAGAACTGACAAAAATATTATTGTAAAAGTTTGTTAAATGTTTTTACATTTATTCAATAAATTTTAGAGGCTTAATATTATAATTAAACCAATTTTATGTATAAAATAGTCTAATATATTTTAAAGGGTCATTTTACTACGTTTTGATGGAGAACCCTTTTTAAATATAGTTTTTGTCACTTTTATATGTTATATTTGACAAAATAAAATTATTCATTAGAATTGGGATATCAAAATTCACTTTGGTTGAAATTTTGGTATTTTTCTGATGAAATTCATATTTTAATGAATAGTGAAAAATACTACATTTTAATTCAAAATTGCCTTTTCATAAAATTTATTTATATAGTTAGATTGTCATTTTAATTTTTTTAAAGTTTAATTATATTTAGTTTTAATAATTTAATATAAATTTGGTCATTGGAAGTAATTTTACATTGAATTTGGACATAAACACATGATAATATTTTGATAGATTTTGCTTCTAAAAAACCCACTTTCTGGTTTTAACAATGGAAATTAATTTTAAATTAATTAATAAAAATTATTTATTTTTAATTTTGAAAAATAAATTCTATATTTGGGATCATAATTTCCAAATTGTGTAAATAGGTACTTTTTTTGGACATTATAAATATTAACTTCAGTAATTATTTTTATTTTCCACGGTTAAAGGGTAAATCTGGTAAATAAGGGTAAAAAGTAATATTATAATAATATAAAACTAGATTAAAACATGTATTAATACTATTGGATGAGATATGTATGACCATGATCATCCTTAGGATAAACCTTTGGAATTTAGGAGCCACTTAGGTGTGAAAATGACATGTTATAACTATTAATTTAATGTAAAGAGAAATATAACATAAACATGTATCTTTTTACTAAAACAATTATATTATAGGTTTATATAACTGATATCTCTAACTATAAATATTCATTATAAAAATAAAAATATTTCATATATAATGGTATTTTATTTATGATTGTTACACATTAAATAAATAATTTATTTATAACACAATGATGATGCATTGATTACCTTATTAATGAAAGATTCAAATAAATAATATTATAAACATTATAATAGTTAAAATTTGAAAATTTTTAGGACATCAATTTTTTTTGGACTATTATGACATATTATATTTGATTTTCTACCTTTAGATCGAAGGAATCACATTTTTATGACTTTAACAAAAACAATTTCTAAATAATGACAGAATTGACATAAATGTGTTTTAAAAAAAATACTATTTTATTTAATGATATAATATTCCTAAAAATATAATATTCCTCCAAATAACTTATGTAATGTTAAAAATTTAATTAATTATTCAATTTTTATTTTCATGTAATTTTATAGTAAATATTGTAACCATATATTATGAAAATATAAGAAGACATGGTAATAGTTAATGTTTTTAACTAAGGGCTAAAGGTAAACAATAAGGTTCATTTTATAATCTAAATTTTTCTAAAACCTATTATTTGAGATTATTTTAAACCATACTCATATTATCCTCTAAATATATTACTTTGGAACCATTATAATACGAATATAAATTTATAATAAAATAATATTTCAAGACATTCTTAAAATTCCCCTCCGCTATCTTATAAAAATCCACCACCTCTACCAACTTAATCACACATATAAATCCCATTGGATAATAAAAATTCTACTCAAATAAGCTCCCAACATCACTAAATTACTCTTATAAAACTTACCTTGGGAATAAGGACATTCAAGAAAGCCTTTTGGCTCAAATCAAAAGAAGTTAATTGATTTAGAGGTAACCTCTTCTCTCAAGTTCATTTCCATTATATTCCTTCTCCACTCCCTATGATCTTATTTTTTTATTATATAAAAAAAACAGTATCCCCAATTTACTATATTTTTTTTAGATAATTATTATAACTAAAATTATAAACACCTCCATCTAATGGATATGAGCATATTTTGTTTGTGTACAACGAACTATTGCCTCATGAAATAATGATTCTTCAATTTTACCCTACCTCCTATCATGGTTTCCGTTATGATGAGAATTTATTTATATATGAAATATAATATATTTATATTTTATCTATGATTCTATAATTTTTATTTACAACATACATATATACATTCCATGATGTGTAAATACAATAATTTCATTTGAGGAAGTGTGGACTACCGCCCCCTCAAAGTGGTATGACTCATTCATGCTATACATGAATCTTATAAAGGATGGTTTTATTAAACCTATGATTCATACAAGACATAAATATAATACTGGTATTATAATATAAATTTATATCATTTTATTATTACTCCCTTAATATGAAAAATAAATTAATGTTGAGTTCATGCATACGTACGACCTACCGTCTCTATGAACGGTGCATTTTATTTCATATCTCCAAATGCTATAGTCTATTATAAACACATATATAATGTAAATATATGATATTTAAATCATGAATATAATTCTTGAAATGATTTAATTTTTATTACCCGGACAATTTATATCAAAACTAGTTTATTTTCGACTCAAGTACCGAATATTGACAAACCGACTGATATGAAATGAAATAATTATGTAATTTTTATAACATGATGATAATTAATAAAAACTGAATAATAATCATGAAAAAGGTTCTAATGTAAGTATTAATTAACCTAATTTTATTATTTATGAATATAATTAATGAACAAGACAAGTCAGACTCAACGTAAGTGACTTCATATCAATCTTCTTTCATTGAGGCATATTTTGTCAATATACACCACCTTATTTTATACAGTGTATAATTATTACCTTTGAATTTGTATTTTATTCAAAAGATTTTTTTTCTAAAAATAATTTTACTAAATGACAAAAATGAATGTTCTTAATGTATGCGAGGACAACGACTTCTTTTCCACCTTATCTTTTATTTGATATTTGGATTTCACTAGAAGCCTTAATGTTTTTAAAAGGAAAAGAAATTCCTTATTCACTTTTTGGGTATTTTGGTATTGAAAATGGTTTTTGAAATGGATTGAATGTTTCAATATATTGAAATGATTTCTTGTGATTTTAAATGAAATGTTATTAATGAAATAATTATATTTGTAATATTTCAGGTCTTATTATAAGATAAATGGTACTTGGAAATTTTATTGGTGGTTACATGATAATCAAATATGTGTGGTTACGTGATAAAAAAATGACAGGTGGTTCCGTAAGAAACCAAGGAAGGGTGGTAATTTTATAACCTCCATTGGATTGGGCATGGAAGTCGGCCGTATGACTATTCCATTTAGTGATATATGTGGAAGTCGACCGTATGGTTATTCCATCTATGCATGTTTATGTACATAATTACCTTTATATGTTATATGTTGATTTATATGGGCTTTATAATAATATTTTTGTTAAAAAAAGGGTAAGTAATGATCTTATTTTCAATGAAGTTTATTTACTACTTCTTAAAGGTGAAAAGTATTACTTTATGATAAAGTACTGTTGGTTTTTATGTTTTCCCAAAAATAATAATTTTATTTATTTTGGAATCCATTACAAATCTTTTAAATTATATACCAAGATTTGAAGTGTATTTCATAGGACTTAAATAGGAATATATTCAAGGATGAGATCAAGGGAACTCATGTTATTTAAAACATGAAACAAAACATGTTTCTTTTTAAAGAGTTTTTGTTTTATTAATAAATTGGATAGTGAGTATAATTTTCTAATTTTAATATTCAATTTTTTATGTATAAGTTATGACTTAATTATCTAAATATATAAACCTAAAAAACATTCTCTATGTGAATTTAAGTCAAATTATTGACTTATCTCAAGATTAAGAAACGTTTAAGGTCAAGGCCTTAGATGTATCCCTGAAAAAATGTAATATAGAATGTTATATAATATATAATTACTACAAAGTTATAATTTTGTTATAAATATGATATATATATTTTTTATATCCCTCAACATACCCAACCATGAGAGTTTATATTCCAAGAATGACTTATTTCAATTCGTGAGATAATAGTATGTCATACACATGAATATTGATTTAGTGACCCATTTGATGGAAGATTGAAACAATATATGCTATTACATTAACATAATAACATATAATAATATTTAATATAGTGAGGTTATTATACAATAATTTTTTAGTAATAATTTAAGGATATAGGGAAATAAATTAAATAAAGATGATTATTAATGAATATTACCTCTTTTTTCTGGTATCCTCAGTAGGTTTATTATAAATACTATCATGGTTTTATTTTTGAAAACAATAATTATTCTAGTATTAGAGTATATATTTGGGGATGATATTTGGGTAGGTCATGGATTTGACCATGATATTTTAAGTTGTGAAGGTGAGAGGAGTGGGGGTGGCCCTTTATAAGTGAGCGATCACACACATGATATTTTTTAATGGAAAAAGTTATCTCTTTTTTTTATATTAAGAAAGGATCAAACATAGAACAATATCAACCCATATTGGGTTAGTGGTAAAAATATATCCTTAAAATAGTTTTTAGTTTAGTGTATAGGTCATTTTTAAACTTATCCTTTTAGTTTAACCCATGGAAAACCCATTCTTACCTTAACCACAGTAAATATTTTTTTCACTGTTAGTTTAAAAAAAATATATAATTCAACATTATTATAAACTATAATTTATTATGATTCAAAATATTTAATGCAATTTTAATAATTCCATCCATAAAAGTGTAAAAATTTAAATTATAATTAATCATGCAGATGTGATAAAAATCAGGTTGTTAAAGAGAAAAAGTTTAAAATTATAAAATGTTTTTATATCTATGATAATTTTTTAATTAATTACAAATAAATAAATTGTTTATTTTGTAATAAATATTTTTACTTTTAATTTAAATTGAATTTAAAATATAATTCAACCTTATGGATAATTTAAACCTAAAAGTCAGTTCTCAATCTAAATTCAGTATTATTCACTATTCAAAAAATAAATAAAACTTTTTATATAATTATCAAACATTAAACAAAATATAATAGTGAAATTATGATTTATAAAATGGATTTTAGTTTTTCTAATAGATTTTATAAAATTTTCAAAAATTAAATTTAAAACTAAACACACAAATGTGATGAAAAATGTGTTTTTTGAGAAGTGTATTTTTTAACCCCAAGATGCTTTTATATTAAATCTATGCATATAAATAATAATTGTATAAAAAAATTAATATTTATTAATATATAATATATAATTTTCATTTCATTAAATTCTTATTATGGGTTATTTTAATTAATTAAAATTGATAATTATTATGCACTTTAAAATTGTATCAGAAAAATCCATTTTAAACAAAAAAACATATAATACAAATAAAACAATAAAGTAAATTAAAATTTAATTAATTTGATTAAATATAAGTAAATAATATTTATTTTACTTTAAAAATATATTAAAAACACATTGAAAGTTTTATGTTAACTAATTTATTGAAAAGAATGGATAGTTTTACAAAAATTTATATTTTTTTAGTATTCAATGAAAATAATTTTTTTATGAAAAGACTCCAAATTTCAAAAAATATAAATTATTATATATTGATTACAAAAAAGAGTTAATATTTATAAAATTAATTTCCAACATTTCAAAAAATTATGAAAATAATATTTTAATTAAAAGTGATAAAAAACTTGTTTGATGAAAATAATATTTTAATTACAGACCAATGTTATTCATTTTCTATCAACATATCTCAAAGATGTTAATAATGAAGAAATTAATATATATATATATACATATGTCAATAATGATATTTTTATCATTATGAAAAGATCATTTTTCATTTTATTTCTTACCATTCCATTCGAGGAAAAATGATATTGTTGTTCATGCATATATGTGGACTACCACACTCATGAAGTGACATGATTCATTTTTCCTGAAAAAATAACAATGATGATATATATAAATTTTTTTAATATAATAATATTGGAATTATGATATAATGATAAATATTTAATTATAATATAATACTTTTTTTATTTCCACAACATTCACTGAAAAATATAAATGTTAAACATGGCTATATACGACCTACTGTTTGCATAATTGTAATGTACATAATTTTTTATAACAATCATTGATCATTCATTTTTAAATTATAATTTATGTATAAAATCATTTTTTATTTCATTTATTTAATTATAGTTATTTTGAAATAATGAACCCCCTTCACCATAGTTATCACATAAAAGTTGTTTTGAAATTTTGAATTGAACATCCTCAAAACACTTGATGTGGCCTTAACTGATTAAGTAATAAAATAATTCAATGTAATAAATAATAAATATGGTTAAATGATAAACTAATAAAACTCTTAAATTTTTTTAAAAATTTAATTAATTGATATAATTATTTTATACAGGAGTTAGGAGACATATGTGGAAACTATGCACTTAAGCTAATTATTTTCGTCTCAATTTACAAACATTGAGGTATATTTTATTATTATGAAACTAATTTATATTATATTGTTTGTATACTACCATTTTATAAGTTATCCCACAAATCCATCATACAGAATGATTTTTTTTGAAATTTTAATTTCTTACACAATGTTCTTTTACATGATCATTACTATAGGGTGAAGAATTATATAACTCAATTTTCTTTTGGTGGGTTATAACTCTTCTTCATTGAATTTTTTATTCCATGATTATATATTAATAAATATATAATTTTTTTATTATGTATTTATAATTTTTTTATCTGAACATATATTTGTTACACAAAATCTTCCGGTTGGTTAATTCACAATTTAATGATTTATTATTTATAAGGGTTATTTGTCTCAAATTCACTTCCTATAGAAAATATATTTATGATACAATCTATATTCAATTATGGGGTTTATATAATTTTATTTTAACAAGATATGTCTTGAATATCTTTATTTTTATTATAGTTAATGTTTTATTTGAAACTATTCATTTATGAGTCCCATGATTGAATTGTTACCAAAGTGGAAAAGGAATTATGTTACAATTTACATTCATTTAAGGGCTGTTTAGGTTAATTATTACATAGAGTAAATAATATTATATTTTATTAATGAACAATATATATTTTATTCTACTCTAGCTATGATTTTTTTACAAGTTTAATTTCAAGTTTCTATATTATTGACTATTAAAACATCATGAATGTAATTTGTAAGTGTTATCGATATTATATCTGATTTTAGATCGAGAATCATTCCATTCCACATTCATGTTTTCCAAAAATTTATAAAATTATTATTTTATAAATATAAATTATTTCAAAAGAATGTTATTAACTATATTTGATATTATTTTAAAATATTAAAAAAATTAAATTTATTAATGATTTTTAAATGGGTAACATCAGACATAATTTACATAACATTTGAAATGATTGATTATTTTTAATGTTTAAAACATGAATATATTATCCCAATTGTATGAAAATTGAATTATTTTTTATTACATTATATGATTTATTTTTATTTTAAATGTAAATAGTTTTCATAATGTCTTATAATTTTTTTATTTTATTTTTCTTTCAATGTGGAAAGTTTATTTTTCTCAAAAAATATTTTCATGAAATTTTAATGGTATTTACATTCATCGACCCGATAAACACTAATGATAAATACGCTCCTCTAGTGATAGTTTTTAATAATAAAAAACTATATCTTACTTTTAAGGTATTATTTTATTTTAAAATTTATTTTCATGGAACTTGTTACTTATTCCACCGGTTCATCATGTTATGAATGGAATGCTATGTTTTAATTTTTATGATGAAAATGTGTTTTCCCAATGCCATAACCATTATTTTATTCATTATTTTCCTTATAATTTTTAATGTTTTTAAATATAAAACTTATATCCCATGTTTAGGGTTATTTATTTTTAAAAAATGGGGGTTTAAAAAGAAATGCGTATTTAGATATGTATAAGTGTTTTTCATATGTGTTAAAATGATTTTCTAAAGAGTTTTATATTGTTTAATTAGAGATATTGTACATTAGAATTATATTTTTGAAAATGATGATATAGATACTACTTATATTATATTATAAAACTCATTATATCTCAATAAAAGTAGGTGAGATAGATATAGCTTAAATGAAGGGTGAAACCCATTATAGATCTTTAACACATTGGTTTATGTTCTATGTCATCAAAGTCATGATGGAGAGAGTTAACTGGTGAGGTTTCTCCAATATATTTAACTAAGATCTAGTTATTTAGAAAATAGGTTATGAATATAATGTTATATTATTCATAAAAGGTTTATTATTTTCTTATTATAGGCATCTAATGATTCCTTTGGTCAAAATTAACACCACGTTGATCTTGATTATTGATTCCAATGAATGTTTCCTTTGTTAAAAAATTATTACATTTTTCATGATAGATGGTCTAGATAATTTTTTTGTGTTAATTCACTTATACAATTCTCATGATCATTGAATATGTTATCATACCCCTATAATCATCTTATTCACGCTGATGAAATTCAACTATTAATTCTTATGTTTACCATTATTTAGAATTTAAGATCACAAATTAAATGATTCCTTTTACCAAAGGTTTTGAAGGACAATGATAAAGTATTTTAATATAGAATTGTTTCATATGAGAATAAATTTTTGGAAGATGTTGAATACATAATAAGGAATATGAAATTGTGGTTATAGTTTGAAAAATAATCTATTGATTTCATTAATGTTGTTTATATATGATATTGTCTTATATATATAATTCTAAACCTAAATGGTGCTTGGTAATATAGTTGATCCATTATCTCATATTTATTTTTTTCATATTGGATGGAAAAAATTATAAGGACCCATCCTTAAAACATTACATAATATTGAATTAAATGAATAATTCACATTAAGGATATTTTTAGGTTTAAAGTTTTAGAGAATTAGGACATAACTATTACATCTCAAAAGATTACAAAGTAGACACTTCTACTCAGTTTCCATTTTTTTTCAAAAAATAAAAACTCATGAAAAAAAGAGTCATGTCTAGTTCTATGTTTTAGACAGCATGACTTTTCCTTGATCCTATCCTTGACCCTATTCATCTTTAAGTCCTGTGAAAAACATTTCAAAACATGGGATGAGCACAAAAAGCTCAGTAAGGGTTATAAAACAAATAATTAAAACATTAGTTCATCATTTAATACATAACATAAACTCTTTAACATACCACATGAAATCATAAGATTTATGAATAACACATAGAAAACGTAAATCATAAAGGTAACTTGTGACATCCATATCATACTTACATTGTAGCTGTCACAGCTACGTAGGGAGTTACATTTGGGATACCCATCACAGTATATTCCCTAAATATCTTAGGAGAAACATTCATGCTTACCTCTGTCATGTTACCTAATTCATTGGAGAGATATCTCAGGCTCACCCTCCCTAGGTTTATCACATAACCTCCCGTATACATAAACAATTCCCAAGAACCATTACATATTCATAACACATAAAATAAAAATAAAGGAAAGATAACATTTCCACATTTTAATAAAAATATATCATTTAAATATATTGACATAACAAATCCATTATCAAAACCATTTTAAATACCAAAATACGTAAAAATAGTATATGGTATTTATTTTTCTTTTAAAAACATCACGACTTGTTAAGGAAGCCAAAGATCAAATAATACTCGCGGCGGCGGAAAAGGTCACTGTCACTGCTTACGTTAAAAAGAAACATTATTTTTTTGTCATTTAGTAAAACACCTCATAGAAAAATATTACCTTTGAATGAAATGAAAAGTAAAAGGTGTTTATACACCATATAAAATAAATTTTAGAATAAAATAAAATATGCCTCAATGAAAGGATATTGAGACAAAGTCCCTTACCTCGTGTCTGACTTGATCTGTTTGTTCTTTAAAATCCTAAATAATGAACTAAAGTTAATTTATACTTGTTTAAGAAACATTTTCAAGTTTATTATTCCTTTTATATTACTTATTACTATTTTATAAACATTATATAATCATTTAAATTAACAATGGTCATTTTGTTGATATTTGGTACTTGAGTCAAAAAAGAACACCATATATTTACAAGTTGTCCATGTGGTCAATAGTCCATTATCTCCAGAATGATACTAATTATTAAGATATCATATATATCATATATATCCAGTATATACATGTATTTATAATAATACATAAAATTTGGATATAATAAACAAAATGTACCGTTCATGGAGACGGTAAGATGTACATACACATGAATGCTACTTTCATTTCAATTTAATATTTTAATGGAATTAAAACATAATGATACATAGGTATATTATATTTATAGTATAATATTATATATAATATCATTAAATCCATACTTTATACATCCCAAATATGGCATTAATGAGTCATATCACTTTCAGCGATGTTGTTCAAAGTGGGAATCAGAAACTGGAAACTCTTGAAGGACCTTTGTCTGCCACACCAAGGAGACGACCAAGAAGAGATTACTCATACTTTCCGAGGCTGATACGGACTAGATCTACCTCTAAGAGGGATAGTGAGGTGACTGTGGATTTTAATAAGGGTAGATTGGTCAAGAAGACATCACCAGACAATCTAACTCTGGATCAGCTCAGGAGTCAGGTTCAAAGTGAATGCTACTAGAGATCACTAGAATGGGAATCAACCACGGCTACTGGAGAAAATGAATCCAGCTTGGGATGCGGAGATGAGTATGGTTTCTTTTGATGTGTAATCCTGTGTTGGTTGTCTGCATTTATTTTTCTCTTGTTTGATCTTGTGCTTGTATGTTTGGGTTCCAAAATCCCTCAAACCGGCCTTTGAAAAAAAAATGATTCGTCCACTTTGAGGGGGCAGTAGTCCACACTTCCTCAAATGAAATTATCGCGTTTACCCATAATGGAAACTATAAAGGTATGCTATAAATAGAAAATACAGAAGCATAAAGAAAAAATCAACATAATATATATCATATATAAATAAATTTCCATCATAATGGCCACCATGAGAGGCGGTAGGAGATAATCGAACAATCATCGTTTCGTGAGGTGTTAGTTTTCCATCCACATAAATAGTATGTTCTTCACCAATTAGATGGAGTTGTATGTAATTTTAGTTATAATAATTATAATAAAAACATCCTAGTATATTTAGGATATTGGTGTTGTTATAAAATAAAGGAATAAAAAGAGTTTAGGGGGTTGGAGAATTAAGATAAAACAAAAAAACTTAAGAGAAGACATTACCTTTAAATCGGGTAACTCCCTTTGGTTTGAACCAAAAGGGTTTCATGAAGTGTTTTATGCCTAAGTTAAGGATTCTAGGATAAATATAGGGATCTTGGGAGATTATTTTAGAATAGGTTTCATGAGCCAAAGGCTTTAGAAGTGTGAGAAATGAGTTAAAAGTGAGGGCTTTTTATAAGGGAGATGAGGGGCTCTTTAGGAAAAACAATTATTTTATTATAACCTCATATTCAGTTTCAAAAGGTCAAATAATCATTAAAGTAGAATTTAAGATGACTCATTGTCGAAATAAAATCATCCAATAATAATTGGACAGATTTTGGATATTTTTTTAATATTTATAATCTTATTTATTTAAATCATTTATTAAAAAGGTAAATATTGCATCATTATTTTGTCATAAATAATTTAATTTATTTGATGTCCAAAAATTATAAAAAAATACCATGATGTTGGAAATATTTTTATCTTTCCAAATAATATTTATAGTTCAAAATATATCTTATATAACCCTATGTAAAAATTGATTTACTAAAATATTTTTATTTATGTCATTTTTGTCTTTACTTTAAATTAATTAATATAAAGTGTCATTATTACTCCCATGTGGCTCTATGGGGTCCCAAATTCTAACCAAGGATTAACAGGATCGACTATGTGTCATCCAATAGGATTATGATACATGTTAGGGTAATTTAATATTATTATAATATTATATTTTACCTTTATTTACTATATTTACCTTTTAATCACGATAAATTAAATATTTACTGAAGTAAATATTTAAAATGTCTAAAAATAAAAGTTACCTATTTACAAAATTTGGAACTTCTGATTAAAAATATGGAATCCATGTTTCTAAATTCAAAACACAAAAGTGGGAGAAATTAATTTAAAATTAATTCCTATTGTCAAAAGAAAAAGCGTGTTTTTAAGAAATAATAACTATCAAAAGATTGACAATTGTTTATGTCCAATTTCAAAGTGAAATTAATTCCAATATCTAAAATTAGATTAACTATTAAAAAATATATTCTAATTACACTTTATAACTAATTAAAAATATAATCTAACCATATAAATAAATTAGATTAAAAGATATTTTTGAATTAAAATACAACATTTTCACTATTCATTAGAAAATGAACTTTATCAGAAAAATACCAAAAATTTACCGAAAGTAAATTTTGATGTCCCCAATCCAAATAAGAATTTTATTTTTTCAAATAGAACATATAAAAATTACCAAAACTATATTTAAAGAGGGTTTTCTATCAAAAGGCGATAAATCGACCTTTTAAAGAACATTAGAGTATTTATGCTTAGATTCATTCACATTTTTAGCTTCTAACTTTTATTATATAAATGTAAAAACATTTTAGAAACATGTATAACAATATTATAGTTATTTCTATTAATTCTCTCCAATACAATGGCTAGGCCTTAACTACCATTTAAAATAATAATATTATATTATTAGTGTGAAACATAATATTTAAAAGAAACCCACTGATGCATATTGGGTATGATATCGAACATAACATCCCCTTTAAAGTAAAATTAATATTTAATTCACAAATATTAATAAACATTTAAATGTATTATTCTTTATTTACTTGGGATGTTACATCCTTCCCCCCTTTTGGGAATTGCCTCCTCGCAATTTTTATTCACTTATCAAATAAGTGGGGGTATATATCCCTCATAACATTTTAAGATTCCAAAATTGCCTCTTCAACCATATGGGTTTTCCACAAAAACTTTACCTGAAAAATTAACTTATTCCGCAACACTTTCTCTCTCTATGGTCAGGAATTTGGACTTGTTGTTCCTCATATGAGAGATTCTCTTCCAACTGAACTACCTCTAGGCTTAAAACATGAGATAGATATGGAATATACTTTCTCAACATTGAAACATGAAAAACATTGTGTACCTAAGATAAAATTGGGGGTAAAGCCACTCTGTATGAAACTACTCCAACTTTTTCCTGGATTTCATAAGGTCCAATGAACCTCAGACTCAACTTTACCTTCTTACCAAAATTCATCACACTTTTCCATGGAGAAACTTTGAGAAAGACATGATCACCTACCTCAAAAGATAGATCCTTCCTCCATTTATCCACATATATTTTCTACCTACTCTGAGCTATTATCATGTTCTTCTGAATCAACTATACTTTTTATGCCATCTCTTCAAATAATTCTGGTCCCATCAACATTCTTTCACCTACTTCATCCTAAAAAGCTAGAGTTCGACAACGCTTTCCATATAATGACTCAAATGGAGCCATCTGTATACTGGAATGAAAACTTTTATTATATGAAAACTCAACCAAAGAAATATATTGGTCCCAACTTCCCTGGCAATCCAGTGAACAAGCTTGGGGAATATCCTCTAAGGTCTGAATTGCTCGTTCTGACTGACTATCTGATTGAGGATGAAAAGATGTACTAAAATTTAATTCAGTACCAAAAAACTTCTGAAGGACTTTCCGAAAGTTAGAAGTAAACCTGGGATCACGATCAGATACAATGGAGAGGGGAATACCATGCAACTTGACTATCTCTTTAACATAAAACTGAGAAAGTTGATCTAGAGACAAAGTATATCAAATTAGAAGGAAATGAGAAGATTTAGTTAATTGATCAACAATAACCCAAATTGAATTATTACCTCTAGATGTCTTTGGTAATCCCAGAATGAAGTCAATGGTTATATTTTCCCATTTCTACTCTGGAATTGATAAATACTGAAGTATCCCTTTCAGTAAACACTGCTATGCTTTAACCTACTGAGAAGTCAAACAGTTCACAAAAAAATTAGCAATATCTCTTTTCATTCCTTCCCACCAGTAATACTCCTGAAGATCTTTGTACATCTTTGTACTGCCAGGATGAACTGAAAATGGTGAACTATGAGCTTCACATAACAACTCATTCTTAAACTATGAATCACAAGTCATGCATAATCGTTTCCCAAACCTCAAAACACAATCATTATCAATGTTAAATTCAGGAAACTTACCCTTCTGAACCAACTCTACCTATTTCTGTAACTCACTATCTTCTTTCCACGTTCTCTTAATTCGGTCTGATAGAGATGATTCCACTGACACCTGAAACAAAATAGAATAATTTCCTGCACCAAAAAATTCTATGCCAAAGTTTATTAAATCAAAAACCAAAGGATCATGTTCCAAATGTATCATGGTTAGTGAAGCATTACTTCTTTGACTCAAAGAATCAGCCACTTTATTTGCTTTTCCTAGATGGTAATGGATCGTGAAATCATAATCCTTGATTAATTCCAACCATCTCCTCTATCTCATGTTCAATTATTTTTGAGTGAATATATACTTTAAACTTTTATGGTCAATATATATTTCACATTTCACTCCATACAGATGATGCCTCCAAATTTTTAAAGAAAAAACAACAGAATCTAATTCCAAATCATGTGTAGGGTAATTTAACTCATGAGGTTTCAACTGATGTGAAGCATAATCTATTACCTGATCATTCTTCATAGGTACACAACCAATTCCTTTCAACTAAGCATCACTATAGATAACAAACTCACCATTTCTGGAAGGCAGTGCCAAAACTGGATCATTCACCAATCTTCTTTTCAATTCTTGAAAACAATCATCACATTCTTTTGTCCAGATGAACTTAACACCTTTTCGAGTTAACTTAGTCATTGGACTAGGAAAACTTGAATTTTTTTTGAGAAACATTCAGTAATAACATACCAAACCAAGAAAAATATGAATCTAGATTATATTTGTGGGTCTTGTCCATTCTTCAACAACTTTTGTTTTAACAGGATCAACAGTTATGCCATTTTTCGAAACAATGTAAACCAGGAATAAAATTTGTTGTAACCAAAAATCACACTTGCTGAATTTCCCATAAAATTTATTTTCTTTTAAGGTTTTCAAGAAAACCCTTAAATGACTTTTATGCTCCTCTTTACTTTTAGAAAAACCAAAATATCATCAATGAACACAACCACAAACTTATCCAAGAACTCACAGAAAATTCTAATCATAAGATCCATGAATACAGTAGGTGCATTGGTTAACCCAAAAGGAATAACTAAAAATTCATAATGGCTATATTTAGTATGAAACGCGATCTTTGGAATGTCTGATTTTTTTACTTTCAACTGATGGTACCCCAACCTCAGACCAATCTTTGAAAAATACTGAGCTCCCTGGAGTTGATCAAACAAATCATCAATATGAGGCAAAGGATACTTGTTATTAATAGTGATGTTATTCAATGCTCTATAATCAATGCAAAGTCTCATTGAACCATATTTTTTTAACAAATAAGATCAGAGAACCCCATGGTGATGTGCTAGGTCAAATAACACCTTTATCTAATAACTCCTGTAATTGCTTCTTTAACTCTAAAAGTTCAATTTGAGACATTTGATAATGGGGTTTTCAAATTGGTTTAGCATCAGGCACTAAGTCAACAGTAAATTAAAATTCCCGATTAGGTATAATACCAGGAAACTCATCAGGAAAAACATCAAGGTACTCATTTACCACTGGCACATCATTAATCTCCACACATCCTTTATTTTCAACAATATGTGCAAGGTAACATTAATTCTCTTCTTTTACTAGTTTCTCAGCTTCCTAATATATTATCAAAAGTAGGGTTCATTCTTGTACAAAAACTGAAAATCTTTTTGAAAAGAAACCTCTTTAGCTCTGCAGTCAATCTTAACATGATAAACAGAAAGCCAATCCATACCCAAAATAACATCAAACTCTACTAAAGAAAAAAAAAATATATTTTCAGTTAGATTCTTCCTGCACACAAGGACAAGAAGGTTCTTATAATTTTTTTGTCCTAATATTTACTCCAAGTGTTTTTACCATAAGTTCTGCATTCATATCATGAGATGGAATTCCCAATTTACTAGAAAACTTCTCAAAAATGAAAAAGTGTGTAGACCTTGAATAAAACAACACATTGGCATAATCTAAACAGACAAACAGTGTACCTGATACTACTTCATTTGATGTCCCAACATTTGCTGAAGTAGTTTCAAAGGATTTCACCACCCCTTTATGCTTGTAGTCTGGCTGATTTCCCTCAGTTGAGTTATTTTTTGGACACTCATTTTCATAATGACCCATTTCATTACACTTAAAACATTTTACTGACTATAAATCATATTTTATATTACCATTACCTTGATCCTTTTCAGTGATATTACGAGCCTTATGTACCATTTTACCACACCGGTAGCACTTACTAGAATTCAAAAGACATTCCAAAACATTATTTTTACCACAATTTTCACAAAATTTAAACTTAAGATTCTTACCATCAGACTTTTTGGAAGAGTTCTTCCCTTTCATCTGACACCACTACCTCTTATTCAGTTGTTTGTCAAAGAACACCTGATCATCGAAAAACTCCATTTCCACCTTCTCCAGAAAACGAACAAATTTTTCATAACTTTTGAACTCATGAGAAGCTAAAGCCCTTCGATAATTTGGCTTTAATCCTGAGTAAAAATGGTTGATTTTACTATCAAGATCTCATATGAAATTTGGAGCATACCTTGTGATTCGAGTGAATTTTTCTTCATAAGAAGCCACTGATTCATCCTCTTGCCTCAATTCTAGGAATTGTTTTTCCATACTAAGTCAAACCACCTTAGGAAAATATTTATCAAGGAACAAACCTTTGAATTCATCCCAATCAAGAGCATAAATATCCTCACTATCCCTGATATTTTTCACCATCAACCACCACTGATCATCTTCACCGTCAAAATGGTAAACTGCAAGACTAACCGTTTGGTGTTCTGAACACCCCATGACATCAACAATTTTCTCTAGTTCTTTAATCTACCCTTCTGATAGAACAAGGTCAGATGATCCTCTGAATGATGGAGGATGTTGCCTCATGCAATTCTCTACTACTGTCATGTTCCTCTGTGGTTGATCTGGATGATCTCGTGTATGGATACCACTGCCATTTATAGCCTGAGTCAACTATTCCATCACTGCAACAAACTGTTTAGTTCTGATTCCAACTATCTCAGGTTGCTGATTTGGAAGGCTGTCTTCCTCCTGATGTCGTCCAAAAATAGCTGCACTGTTTCTTCTACGGAAGACCATTCTGAACATAGAAATATCTTAGGCAAAACAACATGGTAATATGTAAATTCTATATCATTTCAATATTAACATAAATTAATTTATGTATATTAATTTAACAATACCCTAACTCCTAAAGTTATCTAAACCGACCTATGATACCAACTATAAGGACCCAGCCTTAAAACATTACATAATATTGAATTAAATGAATAATTCACATTGAGGATCCTTTCAGGTTTAGAGTTTTATAGAATTAGGACATAACTATTATATCTCAAAATATTACAAAGTATAAACTTCTACTCAGTTTCCATTTTTTTCAGAAAAATAAAAAATCTTGAAAAAAAGAGTCATGTCTAGTTCCATGTATTAAACAACATGACTTTTCCTTAATCCCATCCTTGACCCTATTCATCATTAAGTCCTCTGAAAAACATTCCAAAACATGGGCTGAGCATAAAAGCACAGTAAGGGTTATAAAACAAAGAATGAAAACATTAGTTCATCATTTCATAGATAACATAAGCTCTTTAACATACCTCATGAAATCATAAGATTTATGAATAACACATAAAAAACATAAATCATAAAGGTAACTTGTGGAATCCATATCATACTTACATTGTAGCTATCATAGCTACGTAGGGAGTTACATTTGGGATACCCATCACAATATATTACATAAATATATTAGGAGAAACATTCACGCTTACCTCCGTCACGTTACCCAATGCATTGTTTATGCATACGAGTGGTTCTAGGGTGGGTGATCCTGAGATCTCGTATGCGTAAACAATGCCCAAGAACCATAACATATTCATAACACATAAAACAAAAATAAATGAAAGATGATAATTCCACATTTAAATTACAATATATCATTTACATATACTAACATAAAAAATCCATTATCAAATCTATTTTCAAAAAAAAAAAACAGAAAAAGAGTATATGGTATTTATTTTCCTTTTAAAAACATTACATCTTGTTAAGGAAGCCAAAGATCAAATAATAATCACGGTGGCGAAAAAGGTCGTTGTCACCGCTTACGTTAAAAAAACATTCTTTTTTTGTCATTTAGTAAAACACCTCGTAGGAAAATATTCCCTTTGAATGAAATGAAAATTCAAAGGTATTTATATACCATATAAAATAAAGTTGAGAATAAAACAAAATATTCCTCAATTAAAGGAGATTGAGACGAAGTCCCTTACCTCATGTTTGACTTGACCCGTTTTTCCTTTAATCTCATGAATAATAAACTAAAGTTAATTTATAATAGATTAAGAACCTTTTTCAAGTTTATTATTCCTTTTATATCACTTATTACTATGTTATAAACATTATGTAATCATTTAAGTTAATAATGGTCGTTTTGTTGATATTTGGTACTTGAGTCAAAAATGATCACCATATATTTACAAGTTGTCCATGTGGTCAATAGTCCATTATATCCAAAATGATATTAATTATTTATATATCATATATATCATATATATTCAGTATATACATGTATTTATAATAGTACATAACATTTGGAGATAAGAAATGAAATGCACCGTTAATGGAGACGATAAGCCGTATGTACGCATGAACACTACTTTCATTTCTATTTCGTATTTTAAGGGAATTAAAACATAATGATACATAGGTATATTATAATTCAAGTATAATATTACATATAATATCATTAAATACATCCTTTATACATCCCACATATGGCATTAATGATTCATATCACTTTGAGGGGGTGGTAGTCCACACTTCCTCAAATAAAATTATCGCGTTTACCCATAATGGAAACTATAAAGGTATGATATACATGGAAAATAAAGAAGCATAAAGAAAACATAAACCTAATATATATCATATATAAATAAATTTCCATCATAATGGCCACCATGAGAGGTGGTAGGAGATAATCGAACAATCATCGTTTCATGAGGCGTTAGTTTTACATCCATAGAAACAGTATGTTCTTCACCCATTAGATGTAGGTGTGTGTAAGTGTAGTTAAAATAATTCTCATAAAAAAATCCTAGTATATTTAGGATAATGGTTTTGTTATAAAATAAAGTAATAAAAAGAGTTTAGGGGGTTGAAGTAGTAAAATAAAACAAAAGAACTTAAGAGAAGATGTTACCATTAAATCGGGTAACTCCCTTTGGATTGAACCAAAAGGGTTTCTTGAAGTGTTTTATGCCAAAGGTAAGGCTTATAGGATGAATAGAGTGATATTGGGAGATTATTGGATCAGATTTTCCATGATTAAAAGGCTTTAGAAGTGTGAGAAATGGGTTATAAGTGAAGGATTTTTATAAGGGAGAGGAGGGGATCTTTAGGAAAGTTTGAAACAATTATCTTATTATAACCTAATATTAAGTTTAAAAAGGTCAAATATAAGTTAAAGTCGAATTCAAGATGACTCATGGTCGAAATAAAATCATAAAATAATAAATTTACAGGTTTTTGATAATGATTTAATATTTATAATCTTATTTATTTAATTCATTTATTAATGAGGTAAATATTGCATCATTATTGTGTCATAAATAATTTATTTTATTTGATGTCAAAAAATTATAAAAAAATACCATGATGTATGAAATATTTTTATATTTTCAAATAATATTTATATTTGAAAAGATAATTTATATAACCCCATATAAAAATTTATTTACTAAAAGAAATTTGTTTGTGTCATTTGTGTCTTTACTTTAAATTAATTAATATAAAATGTCATTATTACTCCCATGTGGCTCCATGGGGTCCCAAATTCGACCCAAGGATGCCCATGGTCGGATATGTATATAAAAATAGGATTAGGACACATGTTAGGGTAATTTAATATTTAATAATATTATATTTTATCGTTATTTACTATATTTACCTTTTAATCATGGTAAATAAAATATTTACTGAAGTAAATATTTAAAATGTATAAAAATAAAACTTACCTATTTACAAAATTTGGACATACTGATTAAAAATATGGAATACATTTTTCTAAATTTAAAACACAGAAGTGGCAGAAATTAATTTAAAATTAATTCCCGCTGTCAAAACAAAAAGCTTATTTTTAAGAAATAATAACTATCAAAAGATTGACACTTGTTTAAGTCCAATTTCAAAGTCAAATTAATTCCAATGTCCAACATTGGATTAAATAGTAAAATATATATTCTAATTACACTTTAGAACCAATTAAAAATATAATATATCCATATAAATAAATTATATTAAAAGGATCTTTTTAATTAAAATACAGTATTTTCACTATTCATTAAAAAAATGAACTTTATCAGAAAAATAGCAAAAATTTACCCAAACTAAATTTTGATGTCCTGAATCTAAAGAATAATTTTATTTTGTAAAATAGAACATATAAAAATGAACAAAACTAGATTTAAAGAGGGTTCACCATCAAAAGGCGGTAAATCGATCTTTTAAAGAATATTATAATATTTATGCTTAGATTCAATCACATTTTAAGCCTCTAACTTTTATTAGATAAATGTAATTTTATTTGAAAACTTGTATAATCATATTGTAGTTAGTTCTATTCAATCCCACCAATACAATTTCTAGGTGTTAACTACCATTTAAAATAATAATATTATATTATTAGTGTGCAACGTAAGATTTCAAAGAAACCCGTTGTTCCGTATTGGGTACGCTATCGAACATAGCATCCAATTTAAAGTAAAATTAATATTTACTTCACAAAAATTAATAAAAATTCAAATGTATTATTCTTTATTTTCTTGGGATGTTACAAAAAATAGGTCCACATTTGTTTGTATCAAATAAAAAAAATGTATTGGTTATTTTTTTATTGTTGAATATGAGATTTTTGTTTTGGGACCTTAAAATTATAGTTTATTTTTGAGAAATATTTCATCACTATGAAATCCAATAACTAATTTGACATGTAAGGATGTGAATTTATATTATCTATAACACTAAAAATACATTGTTAAGGAAATAAAAAATATAATATCTACTGCTATTGTACATACATTACCCTATTATGGGGAATGATTTTCAATATAAGAAGATTATTTCAAAAATATATTTTCTTAATTTCACATGAAAAATGATAAATAAATTACTTATACATCACTACAAGGAAATTATAATGAGAAAAATTTCCTGATGTATGATATATATCATACATCAATTTTATTTTCATTAATAATTTGTCTGCACTACCACTATAATGAAGAGTGAAACACATATAATGATCATATGATCATGATATGTATATTAATACAAAAGGATTTGAATATAATCATATTGAGATGAATGGTATTAGTTTTTTTATTATGAATTATCTATATATTAAATATCAATGAAAGAAATTATGGTTGATGATGCTTCTAGTAGGTATTACAATGACACTATATCCTTGATTGGTATTGAAAACCCCAATACTCATGGATTTGAAGAGGATGGATATTGAATCCATAATTAGTGAAGATAATATTATCATCCCAAGCTTAATTAAAAAATTTCAATTCATGAAAATATTAATGAATCTAAGAAATAAGACATTCAGATACAAAAATAGTTGGTGAATAATACCGAGATCATCTTAGATAAAGACAAAGTTTTATTTTTAGAAAATTTGATATATGTACCCTAAAATCAATAATTAAATAAGGATATTTTTTATAATACACATATATAATCATTTTATATTCATTATGCAAGTTAAAATTTCTATATATATTTAATGTAAATCTTCTAGTGGGATCATATGAAGAGGTAAATTACAGAATATATATCACAATACTTGACATTTTATAAAGATAAGGTTTAATAAAAAAGTTTAAGGGTGTGATGAAATTATTACCATAATAGTGTGAAAGTAAGAAAACATCACCATGGAAATCATAATCAGACTCCCTAAAAATATAAATTCTATATTGTTATTAGTGTTTTTTTAATCACCTTACAACATCAACATATTTTATGGATATAAAATAATAATTTTTTATTGATTGAATCATCATGATATGTGAAGTAAAAGAGGTGCAGATATATGAAGTACCACTATATATTATATTTGATAAGGATCTATGGATCAACTCATGGTTATAAATAATTATTTATAAAAAATTTAAAAATAGATTTTCTTGAGAACTGTTTATCATCATTAGATAGATGCTCAGTTTAAGAAGACAATTAAAAACTATAGAGGAGATGTTGAGATCATATTAGATTTATTTTCAATGATTATGGTATAAAAAACTCTCATTGGTAGAGTATTCAAATGACTATATATTACATTATGACATTCAAATGGAACCATATAAAACCCTTTATGGGAAGAGATATTGTAATACAATATATTGGGATGAAGTTTGTGTGAGGATGCTAATTCGTCCTCACAATTTCCATGAAATTATGGAGAAGGTTGAAACCATTTACTGAAATTTGAAATAAGCATGTTAATGATATAAGAGTTATTTATATAATCATCAATGCGATATAGTGTTTGATATTAGTGAGAAGTTATTCATTAAAATATCCCAATAATAGAGTTTTATTAAATTTTGGAAGAAAGTGAAGATGATCCCTTGATAAATTAGATATTAAAAGCTCCATTAACTTGTTAGGATCAGTTCTAGTCACATAAAACTACCTCCATGCCTCTATTAATTGAACATCATGTTCCATGTATCACATATAAGGAAAAAAATATAATATATACTACCTTTAATAATATCTTATTTTGTACAATATTAACATTTCCTATGATATTAAAAAATTAGGCACACTTTTTTTCCTACATAAAAGAGTATTTATGACAAAATTCTCTTAAAGGGGGTAAAATTAAGTGACATATTTTTTTCCTTAAATAAATACTTTGTTTTATAGGTTTCTTTACGCACAAAACAAAAAATTAAATTTTATAGAACATTTTAATATATCCATAAAATTTTTGGTTTTAAAAATATGTAAAGTATTTAGGAAATATATATATATATATATATAATGATGAACAAAACAAAGTTCAATTTAAATATTTACTCAATATGTACAATCAAGAAAATAAAAAAATAATATTTTAAAATTTATATCTTTTAATAAAGGGAATATAATTATATTAATAGATGGGTTACTCTTGAATAATTAGTATTTTTTAAGAAGAAATAATAGTTAATACAAAAATTCATTTTCTCAAAAAATATATTTTCTTTCTCTTTCTTGTTTTCAATTAAAAATAAAATATTTAATTTTTAATATATGAATTTGAAGAAATTAATCAAAATTTTATATTTATCATTGATATATTATCATAAGATTAATCTTAGGGAGTTTACTAAAAATAATGATTTTTACGTGAATTGTGAAAAATATCATTTTTACATGTAACATGGAATTTTTAAACATATTTTATTTTTAGTATTAATTTGAAAATTTTTAAATAATTTTTTATTAAAACAAAATTTTTATTTTACATGTTCCTCTTTAATTAAAAATATTTTATTTTTATTTAGTATACCATATTTTAAATCTTAAAACATAATTTAAATTTGAAATATGTTTTTATCATTATAAATTTCGTATTTAAAAAATTTGAATAATTAAATAACTAAAAAATAGAATTAAAATTTTATGTTATTATTTCCAAATTAAATTATAGGCAACATTTTATTTTTTTGATTGTGGCACATATTACCTATGTATAAAAACATGATAACATGGTTAAAACCAAAATAGTAAAAATGATTATATTTATATGTAAATGGAATAACATGGAAATAAAATGTTTTTAATTTACTAGTTTATGTGTGGATCAACCAAAAAACTTATCATATCCATTATTTCTTAATTTCAGTGCTGCTATCCATGATAGATACATTCATTTATTGGAATTTTTCTCTATCTAACTATAATGACAACCCTTTTTAGCTATGAAAGGGAACTCATCTCTTAAATTCTTCTCCCACAAAAACCTACGTAGATCCTCCAAAAAAATTCCCCACCCCTCCTCAGAATTTTAATCAACCTTATATTTTTTTGGATTTCTTAAAAGTCCACACCTCAATGATTTAACCCACTTCAATAAGTGATTATCATAGTAATGATGTTTACATTTCTAACTACACCTCCCTTATTTTTTCATTATGTACATGTATTATTATTAAAATATAATTTAACTATAATAAATGGATAACATAAATATAATTATTTTTCTAGTATTTTATTATAATTATGGTACTATAATTAACCACCTTTACCTTCTCTATTTGGAAAAATGAAATATATATTCTCATTTGTGAGAACTGCTGCTTGCACGATGAAATGTGTTTCATTTTACATTACCATCTAACCTGGATAGTATATAATTATAATTAACTAAATGTATATCATATTTGTACATCTATATATATATATTATAAAATTTACTAAAATTATAAATAATGTTTCTTCTCTCATCCTCCCATTGAAAAATGTAATCTTTATTAATTTGTACATATGGACTACCTCCCCAAAGGAACGATGATTTCCACTTTTCACTTCTAATATAATTGATGGATTTAGTTTATATTTTATTATTAATTATTATATATGTTATAAATTCCTATAATAAATATTCCTCTTTATATATATATAAATTAGTTATTGGTATAATTTAATATATCAATATTGGTAAATAAACCAAAATTAGTATATTAATGTTTTCTACATGAAAAATGTGACTAAAACACCCATGGGATGGAATTATATGTCACGACCCATCCCCCGGGGCCCGTATCATGACTACCCCAAGCCCGCCCTCCATAGGCCAGGGGCTGGCGACTAGCACTAAAGGTAGAAATCCCTAAACTGAGACGGCATTGCCTTTATAAACTGAAACACACACAACAGAGTACGCAACTAGAAGTAAGACACTAAGTAAAACGGTATACAAAAGAGTGTATTGAAAGTAAAGGGGTCAAAAATACAATCCCAACAGTAAAGTTCAATACAACTAAAATGCTAGTACAATTGAAGAAAAGAAATAAAGTAGCTACAGAGTAGTCCTTCGGAGTTCCCACCTGAAGGGTAGGAACAGATGGCCTCCTCTTCACCCCAAGTCTGTTCATCCCCTCTGTATAAATCTCGATGAGTGGTCCACCTCCGGGTACTGTCTTGTTCTGCTACACTCTGTCTTGATCAGCGCTGTCCATCATCTGCAACCAACATAACGAGGTGTGGGCATAACCCGTGTAGGGGTGAGTATAATAATACTCAGTAGGGACCCCAAGACCCTCAAGTTCTCAAAAAATCCAACAAGGATAACCAAAAAGTATGGAGTCAATGGATAACTCTTACTTAGGTATATGCCCATACATATACCTAAGTTATTTAGTAACCCATCTCAAACATGAGGAAAACACGAAATTCATTGACTCAGATCAAACTAGGATTTTAGTGAAGTATAGAAGTACATATGATTAGTCACAAAGATATATCTTCTTATTCTATCAGGAGGCATTGCTTCTGACCATACATAGTCTGACCCACACAGGATCGATAGGTATTAACCCCCACAATGACCCACACAGGATCAGTATGTGCTGACCCACACAGGATCACTGAGTGCTGGCCCACATAAGATCTGACCCACACAGGATCAGTATGCGCTGACCTATACAGGATCGCTGAGTGCTGACCTCAATATGATCCATCTCTAACCTCCGCCTCACTAACAACCACTAGATTCCTCACCCCCGGTGCACCTAAATTCCATAGAATCTGCCCTCGAGATATCGGTCATACCTATACCACCACTAAACTCTAGAAAGGAGTAAACCAAAGGACCTCCATGTTGCAAGGGTTCCAACATGATAGAAGGTGCGTCAATCGGACGCCCGGTCTATGAATTATTGGCATTTCCATTCCAGGGGCCCATTTGGTTTTTAGGTTCAAACCAACCTGACCGTACTCCATATGTGTCCAAAACTCAAGTGGGGTATGCCATAAGAACCATCTCTCTCCAAGAATTCCATCACCACAGATGGTTCGTCAAACGGGGTAAACCCAAGCAATACGTGACCAAGACACAGAGACGAGATGACCAAGCCATTTTCCAAAAAGTACACGACGTGTTGGATTTAGGTACACACCATATAGTCAGACCCCGGGTACTGCCCGAGTGTAATGGCCCCTGTTAAAAGTCTGGTTGTGTAAAAAAATTAAATACACGGCGTGTTGTATGGTTACACGCCGTGTCCCAGAATCTGGGGTTGACTCTGTGTACGCTAGCTTATGTGCCCGTACACGGCCTCAACCCGTGTTTTCCAACCCATGTAACTAGTACACGGGGTAGCCCATGCCATTGACCATGCTTGGCCGTGTGGTGGAGTACATGCCCGTGTACTCTACCCCGTCTCCATGTATCCCTGGGATATACGCCGAGTCTCGCAAAGCCGCCTTTTCCATTCTGCATAGAGAGTACACGCCGTGCCTCTTGGCCATGTAATTCTGCCTGTGTCTGTGTATTTCCCAGAATACACACCCTGTCTTGTAAAGCCGCTTCTTCCATTCTGATAAGAGAATACACGCCGTGTGATCAGGGTCACAGGCCATGTGTTACTTTTCTAACGTCCGTATCTCAATCCACAGAATGCCCGAACTACACGGCATGTTCGTCAGAAGTACACGCTGTGTATTCTGTAATTTTCCAGAAACAATGCCTCCGACAAGTGCGACTCCCATGAAGTTCGTTCTTCATTCTAGCGCTACATTCATCATGAAACTTCAGATAATAGGTCACCCCGATGTCCCGTAGTTGTCTCCAGTGTTTTTGGGCCTCTGATCGGCTCCAAAAACACGATTCGATTCACTCGCACGAAGAATGATCAAGGAACAGTCGTTCCCGTTCCGGTGCGATCCATCGCCCGCTATCGTCGTCAAACCTCCACTAGGTCATTGGGATGTTGGGTCATCAATTTGGGATCATTATGTCACACAATTTACCCGCAATGATCTGTTGTTCATTGTCGAAGAAGAATGTGAATAACACACCAAACATTCACAAGAAAGGCGGAGAGATCGGGCCGTGTTCGTTTGGTCTGGTCCTTCAACGTTAGTTTGGTATCAAGCGGGTCAAGAGAATCAATTATGAAAGGAATAATCAATGTTACTTAAATCAAAAAACACCCCTACCTCTCTTGTAGATCGTTGACGGTGGAAGGAGAGGAATGGAGTATGTCAATTCATTGACACTGGGAAGCATCTGAGGAAGAAACGTCATCGGTGTTCTTCACGGTCGGCTCCTTCTATTTTAGATTGGTTGAAGATCGATGAATAAGTTCATGATTATTCGGTGGTGGGCGTCGTTCTTTATTGGAAGGAATAAGTTCTCCATGTTCTCCCAATAATTCTCTCAAGCTCCACCAAATGAATTGCCAACCAAAAATAATAGACTAACTATTATTTTAATGGTTGGAAAGAATTAAAATGAATTCAAAAGGAGTTTAAATAATTGATTGAATAAATTCAATTAATTAAATGAGAGGGTTGGAGTAATTGATTTGGTGGGGGAAGTCCAAGGGTTTAATCCCACATAAATGGGGGGGGGGGGTTAAAGATCGTGTGGGCCCCACCAAGGATATCCTCCCAAGGGAGGTTATGCGCAGGTGGGACCCACCACCACAACCTCCCATGGGAGGTTAGGGTATGGTGGATCCCACCTACAACCTCTCCTCAGAGAAATTAACCACCACAAATAAAAATAATGTTACACTTCATTTTTATTAAATTTAGTTAAAAATCCCAATATCTTACCTCCATTCTCTACAGAACGCAACTGAGGTGAAGGTCTCACTAAGAAATCACTGATGCTGCGAGCTCAACAATTCCCTTAGATTTCAATTCCGAGCACTAGTTCAAAATTTATAAAATACCACTTGTACTTTTATTGAACGTACCTGAAAAAAACTTTAGAAATTGATTCTGGGAACACCGGGCCTCAGAATCAAGCACCATAAACTTTCACGGACACGTAAAAAACCCAAGAATGTAAGAAAAAAAATTTTCACGAAAATTCAGGGTCTTTACATTCTCCCCATCTCAGAGATTTATGTCCCCATATGATACAACTAGAACTAAGGGAACAAATGGGGGTACTAAGCATGTATCTGAGCCTTCCTCTCCCATGTTCTTTCCTGGAGGTTCCCGTGCTGCCAGCGAACGCACACCAGAGGTATCGATCGTCCAAGTAGGACCCTCTTTTGTCGATCCTCAATCTCTACTGAAACCTCCGTGAAAGTCGCCCCATCTTCGATGTCCATCTCCCCATGGTCGATGATGTGGGAAGGGTAGTGCACGTATCTCCTCAGCTGAGATACGTGGAAGATGTCATGCACCCAGTGCAACTAAGGTGGAAGAGCTAAGCGGTAAGACACCTCCGTCAAACTCGAGAGGCCTCCATCTCCTGTCAGCATACGACTTCTTCCTGCTCTGTGTAGTCTTCATCTACTCCTGGATGATCTGAACCTTCTCCATGGTAGCCCGTACCATCTCTGGTCCCAATAGTGTTGACTCCCCTGGGTCTGTCCAGCATAGTGGAGATCTAAAAGGTCAACCATACAAGGCCTCAAAAGGTGCCATACCAATGGTGGAGTGATATATGTTTTTGTAGGGGAACTCCACCAAAGGAAAGAGATCCTCACAGCTATGTCCAAAGTCAAGAACACATGCGCGGAGCATTTCCTCAAGGATATGAATGTTCCACTTAGTCTAACCATCTTTCTGAGGATGGAATGTGGTGATCAAGCGAAGCTGTGTCTCGAAAGCCTCCTGAAACACCTTACAAAGCCGAGAAGTAAACCATGAATCATGGTCGGAGACAATTGAAGAAGGTACTCCATGTAAAAACACAATCTCTTGCACATAAAGGCGTCCCAAGATCTCTATTAAGCCCTGCTCTCTGATCGGTAGGAAGTGAGCCGACTTGGTGAGCCAGTCAACGATCACCCATATTGAATCGTGACTCCTGGATGTACGTGGAAGACCCGTCATGAAGTCCATGGATATCCCATCCCACTTCTACTCTAGGACCTCTAAGGGATGTACCAAGCCTGCTGGTACCTGATGCCCTGCCTCCCCTTGATGACAAGTGAGGCATCATGATAAAAACTCAACTACTGCCTTCTTTATACCTGGACACCAGTTCTATTGTCGGAGGTCCTGGTACATCTTCGCCACTCCTGGATGTACCGCTAGAGTAGAAGTATGGAACTCCCACAAAACCTCCTCCTGAAGTGAAACTGGTACCACGGTACATCCTCTGAAGAGGATGACGTGCTCCCCACCTTCAGAAAATCCATCAGGTGCCTGCCCTGTGGATATCTAAGCACGTCGTGTCTCACATTCAGCATCTCCACGCTATGCCTCCCTAACTCACTGAAGAAGTGGAGGAGTGACTGTAAGAGAATGTAGATAGACTTCTCCATCCCTATCCATAAAGGAAATCTGTAAGGCAACCAGATTCTCCGTCGCTTCTCCTAGAAGCTGAATACCAGTACTCCTGCTGAGCGCATCCGCAACAACGTTCCCCTTCCTAGAAGTATAGACTATTTCAAAGTCATAGTCCTGGAGGAACTCAAGCCAACGCCACTGTCTCAGGTTTAGGTCCTTCTGAGAGAATATATACCTGAGACTCTTGTGATCTGAGTAGACTATAAAACGTTCACCCATCAGATCGTGCCGCCACATCTTCAAGGCAAAGACCACTGCTGCTAACTCCAGGTCATGGGTAGCATAGTTCTGCTCATGCTGTCTTAGCTACCGAGAACCATATGCAATCACTGCTCGCTCCTGCATCAGGACACACCTGAGTCCGGTCCCTGATGCGTTGCAGTAGGCTATGTACCCTACACCCTCCTCTAGAAACCTCAAGATGGGGGTGGTTCTAAACTCTAGAGAATTCTGAAACAATCCTCTAATAGTATCCATCGAAGCCTAGGAAACTCTGTACCTCCGTCACACTTCTGGGTGGCTCCCAAGCATGTACCGCCTCAATCTTTGCTGTATCCACTGCAAATCCATCCTCTGAGATGACTTGTCCCAAGAATTGAACCTCTTGAATCCAAAACTGGCACTTCAAGAGCTTACCATAAAGCTGGTGCACTCAGAGTGTGTCCAGTACCACATGAAAATGGTAGGCATGCTCCTACTTAGTAGTCGAGTAGATCAAAATGTAGTCGATAAAGACCACGGAAAAGCGATCGAGGTAAGGCTGTAAGATCCTGTTCATGAGACACATGAACACTAATGGAGCATTGGTTATGCCTAAGCGCATAACCAAGAACCCTTAGTGGCCGTCCCAACACCTGAAGGCTGTCTTCTGCACATCCTCATCTCGAACTCTGTGCTGGTGATAGCCTGATATGAGCTATATCTTCGAGAACCATCGTGCCTCCTTCAATTTATCAAAGAGGTCATCAATCCTCAGGATTGGGTACTTGTTCTTCATGGTCACCTGGTTCAGGAAACGATAGTTGAAACAGAGCCTCAAGCTCCCATCCTCCTTCTTGGCAAACCGAATTGGGGATTTCCTGGGAGAAACACAGAGTCAGATGAATCCCTTTCCCTGAAAGTCCTCTAGCTGTACCCACAGCTCATGAAGCTCAACGAGCGCCATCCGATATGCTGGAGTAGATATTGGTGCCATCCTGGGGTACAGATCAATGTAGAAGTACACCTCTCTGCGAGGAGGTAGTCCTGAAACATTGTCTAGAAAAACATCCGTGTGCTGATCCACCACTACAGGATACGTCAGACTCTCCACATCAACTGCTCCGAGGGCAAGGCAATCCATCTGGTGAGTGATCAGCTGAACCCTCCTTTGAGTAAGTTCTTCCTAGGCTGAAAAGCCTCCCTTATCACTGGTGAAGGTGAACCTAGTTCCATCCATGCAGTGACACCACACTTTTCACCTAATAAAGTCGATCTGAGCATGGACTGTAGATAACCAGTCCATACCCAAGATGACATCTTAAGGCCTCGACGCTGTTACGAGGAGATCCCAGCCGAAGATATCACCTCCTAGAGTATGCTCACACTACCGAAACCAATGCGTAATCATCAAGTCTGCTCCCATAGGAGTCTCTAGCCGTAAGGATTGAGCCAACAACTCTGTCAGAATCTTCGAGCTCCGAATGAGGGAAGTGGCTATGAAAGAGTGACTAGAACCTATGTCTATAAGAACTGCAGATAAGGTGGAGTAGACACAAATCATACCTTTAATAATCTCTAGAGCGCCATGGTCGTATGTCTCAGATGCCTGAATCTGAGCAATCCCTTGTCCACCTGCTCCCTGCGGTTGGGGTGGACCTCCTGGTGGTGGTGGTGGCAACACCTCGAAATGTCAACCACTGCCAGCCGGTCGACCAACTCCTCTACCACGTACGCCTGTTCCTTGAAGATCGCCTTGATCGAACCTCTTCCTCTGCTTGGGAGGTCCTTGAACTGACTGCTGATCGTCTGTACAATGTGTTGGATAGTCACGTGCCTTGTGACCTTGCCCACTGCATGAGTAGCACTGTCTAATCCTTGCATATGTGTCTCTACACTGTGTGCCTCGCACAACCGATCCTGAGTCATGCGTTCAACCACCTGTGGGTCTGGTCCTCTTGGACCTCTGCATCATCTGTCTACTGCTAGCTACAGAAGACTCTGCTGCATGTCTATTAGTAGTGGGTCTCGCTGCTGGTGACTACTCAGCAAGGAAAATCTCCACCAGGAGGGATCTCTCTAACACCCCTGCCTGCGTTGGAATGCTGAGGGAGATCCTCGATGCCCTGATCTCTCACCTGATCCCCTGCTCAAAGGTCCGAGCTGTGAAGAATGGGTCCCGCACCATATCAGTGGAGTAGCGCGAGAGGTCGGTGAACCTCGTTGAGTACTATGCTACTGTCATAATGCCCTGCTACAGATGAAGTAGCTTCTGTATGGGCACCGCCCAAAGAGTGGCTGGTACGAACTCCACCCGGAAGAGGCTCTCGAAGTCTATCCAAAGAAGTATCACCTCGACATGCACCTGGAGCATCAGGCTCCACCATCTTCCTGCTGCTGCCTGAAAGAGACCGGAAAAAAGGATCACCATGTAGTCTGATGGTGTCCCTACTAGCCTGAAAACTATCAAAACAGCCTCCAACCAATACTCAGCCGCCTATGGGTCCATCTCTCCCTGGAACCTGGGTGGCCTATAGCACTAGAACTCATGCAATGTGCTCAAGCGGCGTGTATCGTCTACTGCTGGGGCTGGTGGCATCGGTGGCCAATTGAGAAGTGGTACTGCTGGTTCCTCCAATGGTAAAGGGACCTACACCGAGGCCTCATCGCTCGGTGGGATGTCAGAGCATATGACTCTCAGGACTCTAACTAGTCATCTTCGAGGAGACATCCTGAAAGAAACAGATGTGACACGAGCAAAAGATTTATACCTGGTGAGCTGACCTGGTTGAGCTGACTTAAAAGAAAACTTTTGAAAACACACACGCAATCAGTGTTTTCATGCACTAAGTTGGAAATCAGAAGTCAGGGTCCTGATGTATGGATACATCAGCCCCTGCACTAACACTGGACTCCTTGAACTAAAAACCGCACTTTGTACCCTTAACACTATTGCTTCATAGAAAAGAATCATCAGAGTCCTAAGTTCTGCGGTAGAACTGACTCCTCTGATACCAATTTGTCACAACCCATCCCTCAGGGACCATATCGTGACTATCAAAATCTCTCCTTACATAGGCCAAGGGATGGAAACTATCACCAAAGGTAGAAATCCATAAACTGGTAAGGCATTTCCTTTATAAACTGAAACACACACAACAGAGTATGCAACTGGAAGTAAGACACTAAGTAAAATTGTATACAAAAGAGTGTACTGAAAGTAAAGGGGTCGGAAATACAATCCCAACAGTAAATTACAATACAAATGAAATTCTAGTACAACTGAATAAAAGAAGTAAAGTAGGTAAAGGGTCATCCTCTGGAGTTCCCACCTGAAGGGTAGGAATAGATGGCCTCCTCTGCACCCCAAGTCTGTCCGTCCACTCCGTGTACGTCTCGCCGAGTGGTCTACCTCCGGGTACCATCCTGTTCTAATACTCTCTACCCCGATCAGTGCTGTCCGTCATCTGCAACCAACACAACGAGGTGCGGGCATAGCCCATTCAGGGGTGAGTATAACGATACTCACTAGGGACCCTAAGACCCCCAAGGTCTCACAAAATCTAACAAGGATAACCACAAAGTACAGAGTCAGCGAATAACCCTTACATAGGTATATGCCCATACATATACCTAAGTTATTTAGTTACCCATCTCAAACATGAGGAAAAAAAAGTCATTGACTCAGCTCAAACCAGGATTTTAGTGAAGTATAGAAGTACAGATGATTAGTCGCGAAGCTAGATCATCTTATTCTGTCAAGAGGCATTGCTTCTGACCATACAAGTCTGAACCACACAGAATTGGTAGGTAATAACCCCCAAAATGTCCCACACAGGATTGGTATGTGCTGGGCCACACAGGATCACTGAGTTCTGACCTCCGTATGATCTTTCTCCAACCTCCAACTCACTAACAACCACTGGATTCCTCGCACCCGGTGCGCCCGAGTTCGGTAGAATCTGCCCTCGAGATATCGGTCGTACCTTTAATACCAATAAACTCCACAAAGGAGTAACCTAAAGGACTTACATGTTGTAAGGGTTCCAACACGACAGATGGTGCGTCAATCGGACGCCCGGTCTATGATTTATTGGCATTTCTGTTCTAGGGGCCCATTTGGTTTTTAGGTTCAAAACAACCCGACCATACTCCATCTGTGTCCAAACCTCAAGTGGGGTATTCCAGAAGAACCGTATCGCTCCAAGACTTCCTTAACCATATGAGATTCATCAAAGGGGGTAAACCCAAGCTATATGTGACCAATACACAGAGACAAGATGACCAAGCCATTTTCCAAAAAGTACACAGTGTGTTGGATTTAGGTACACGTCGTGTAGTCAGACCCCGGGTACATACCGAGTGCAATGACCCATGTCGAAAGTCTGTTCATGTAAAGAAAATTAAATACATGGCGTGTGGTATGGTTACACACTGTGTCCCAGAATCTGGGGTTGACTCTGTGTACGCTGGCCTATGTGCCCATACACGGCCTCAACCAGCGTTTTACAACCCGTGTAACTAGTACACTGGGTATCCTGTGCCACTGGACATGCTTGTCCATGTGGTGGAGTACATGCATGTGTACTCCACCTAGTGTCCATGTATCCCTGGGATACACGCTGAGTCTTACGATGCCGCCTTTTCCATTCTTCATAGAGAGTACATGCTGTGCCTCTTGGTCGTGTAATTCTGCCCGTGTCCGTGTATTTTCTAGAATACATGCCCTGTCTTGTGAAGCTGCTTCTTCCATTCTGAGTAGAGAATACACGCCGTGTGACCGGGGTCACACACCGTGTGTTAATTGTATAATGTCCGTATCTCAAGCCGCAGAATGCCCGAACTACATGGCGTGTTCGTCGTAAGTACATGCCGTGTATTTTGGAATTTTCCAGAAATGGATCCTCCGGCCAGTGCAACTCCCATGAAGTCTGTTCTTCATTCTGATGGTCTTTTCGTCTCAAAACATTAGACACTAGGTTTCCTCGATGTCCCGTAGTCATCTCCGGTGTTTTTGGGCCTCCGATCGGCTCTGAAAACATGATTCGATTCACCCGCATGAAGAACGGTTGAGGAACGATCCTTCCCATTCCTGTCCGATCTGTTTCCCGCTATCATCGTCGCACCTCCGCTTGGTCGTTGTAATATTGGGTCTTAAATTTGGGACCTTTGCGTCGCACAATGAAGCCACAACGATCCGTTTTTCATTATCGAAGAAGAACGCGAAGAACACACCAAACATTCATAAGAAAGGCAGAGAGATCGGGACGTGTTCGTTTGGTGCGGTCCTTCCGCGTTTGTTTGGTAGCAAGCATGTAAAGAGAATCAATTATTAAAGGAAGAATAAATGTTACTTAAATCAAAACACACCCCTAACTCGCTTGTCTATCGTTGATGGTGGAAAGAGAGGAATGGAGGACGTCGATTCGTTGACGTCAGGAAGCGTTTGAGGAAGAAGCGTCGTCGACGTTCTTCGCAGTCGACTCCTTATCTTTTGGCTCAATCGAAGATCGATGAAGAAGTTCGTCGTTCTTCAATGGTGAGTGGCGTTCTTCATTGGAAGGAATAAGTTCTCCAAGTTCTCCCAATCCTTCTTTCAGGCTCCACCAAATGAATTGCCAACCAAAAATAATAGACTAACTATTATTTTAATGGTTTCCAAGAATTAAAATGGATTAAAAAAGAGTTTAATTAATTGAGTGAATAAATTCAATTAATTAAATGAGAGGGTTGGCATAATTAATTTGGTTGGGGAAGTCCAAGGGTTTCATCCCACATAAATGGGAGGTTTAAGGGGGGTTTAAAGCTCGTGTTGGCCCCACCAAGGATATCCTCCCAAGGAAGGTTATGCGCGGTTGGCCCCCACCACCATAACCTCCCATGGGAGGTTAGGGTGTGGTGGATCCCACCTCCAACCTCCCCTTGGATAAATTAACTACCACAAATAAAAATAAATTTACACTTCATTTTTATTTAATTTAGTTAAAAACCCCAATATCTAACTTCCATTCTTGACAGAACACAACTATGGTGAAGGTCTCACTAAGAAATCACCGACACTGCGAGCTCAACGGTACCCTCATATTTTAATTCCGAGCACCGGTTCAAAAGTTATAAAATCCCGCTCATACGTCTACTGAACGTACCCGAAAAAAACTTCAGAAATTGATTCCGGGCACAACAGGCCTCAGAATCAAGCGCCGTAAACTTTCACGGACTCGTAAAAAACCCAAGAATTTAAGAATTTTTTTTTCACATAAATTCCGGGTCTTGACATTATACATTTATATTTCTTTATAAATAATAATTTAAGTATCATAAATGATTTAAAAATGATATCATTTCATGGAAAAAAGATGAATGTAACCACTTTTATGATAATAGTTAAAAATTAATAGATTTTTTAACACCGTATTTTAAAAATAGATTATTATAATCTAATAAATATTGATTTTTTTTATTATTATTGATTGAAAATGGAAATTTTTCTGATATATTTTTTAAAATTTAAAATTTATATGTTTATCATTATGATATAGGAGGAAGAGTCTCATATGTGGAAATCATATGTAAATAAAATAGATTTCATAAGTCAAACTCCTTTAATTGAGTTATTCAATTTTTTATTGAACATAATATTTCCATGAAATTTTTTTTATGACAAATCTTTATTTTTTGGAAATATAAATTTTTATCAAAATACATTTCTAATAATGTTTATCTTTCTATATTTTATTCATGAAATTGAATTTTTTAAAATATATTTTTAACTAAAATATTTATAACCATCAATTCCAAATGTTTTAAGAATTTTTTCCCTCATTTCATCTAGATTATCATAAAATGATCTATTCCTAATGGAGTTATAAATTATTTATCATCCAATATTTTCTTTTACTATGTGATCATTTTTTTGACCGTGTTTTTAATATAAAAATACTTACCTCATCATGTTATTTTGCACTGATTGAATTTTTTTTATGAACCCCTATTAATTTATTTGGGTTATTTATGTAAAGATAATAATTTTCATTTTGTTTTTTATGAAAAAATGTTTTATTAATTGGGTTCATTATGATATAATAATTTTGGTATTTAAGGGTAACACATATGGTTTAACGATGAAGGGTGAGAACCTAAATCACTATCCATTCCCTATTTTACGCTTAATTATCATGATAAAGTTATGAAAAAAATATAATTCATAAATTCATGTAGAAATATGAATTTTGGGATTTTTTCATTTTTATATGTGGATAAAATATATTTTCCTACATTAGAATAGTCATAATCATTTTTCTCAATATTGAGTTATTAAAATGATATTTCTGCCACATTTCCATGTTTTTTATCATTTTATGTCCCATTATATTTCTTCCTATCATGTTGTGACAAAATTAAAAGATAAATTTCATTACCATGATATTATTTATTTTCACAATCTTTCATTATTTAAAAATTATTTCAATTGTTTACAACATTATAAAAAGTTTTTATATTATTGATACGTATTTTGATTGATGTCATAATTTTTTTCTTACATAATTATCTAGTTATGATATTATGTTTCAAAATAATGTTTTATTATTATCATAATTAAAATTATGATTTTAAATTATGATATTCATTCAATGATAATCTTTCACATTATGTTTATGATATGACACATTATGACATGTTTTCCATTACTGATAATCTTATATCATCCATCTCATATAATTCCAATGCCCTAGTTATGAAGTTAATTATATCATAATAGACACATGTAAATGTTTCTTGAGTAGAATGATTAAGTTATAACATTTTGAAGTGTTATAATCTAATATTTATATATATATATAATCTCTAAGACAATAATATGTTCGGTCCTATAGTTGTAAGAATATTTGTTTATTATAAAATTTTAACATTAAAATTAAGTTATAATTTCTGTTATACATATATTTGGTGCCATTATGAATAAAACCAGGATAGTATGTGTAAAAAAAATATTATGTTCATCCCAAACCTCTAATCACATAGATGTTCCCAATAAGAAATTTTGATACTACGTCTAATAGGAAACAATATGATCTCAATACTGGAATAGTTTAAGGTTATATATATCATATTGATGGTTTTTTATGATTATTATCTTATAGATTTTACTAGTGAGAGAAAATTTATATCTATTTTGGATTATAAAAACCCAAGGGGGTAGACTCCCTAATTCTTGTATAAAATTTATCATAAAGTGGTTTAAATAGTTTAATTTCATAATAAATAAACCATAAGGTGTGTGATTTTTATGATAACACAACCATAAGAATGAAATTTTGATGTTTATGTCAGGAAAACTCAAACCATATGGAGAACATGTTTTCAATAAAATATAATGTGAATGGAAAAATCTTCCATGAATGGTTCTATGTCTGCAAAAAAAATATTCATAAAAATATTTATGAATTTTATGTTCATATTTATTGGATAATGGGGTGTGTTTTACATTCATGGATTTAGGTGGAAGACTATGAAATTTAAAATAGTATCGAGGGTATTATAAGTGATATATTTCAATATAATAGAACTTACACTCAATGATATTGAGATATGTTTTTTGAAATATGTTTTTCTTACAGTAGTGGGACTAATGTAAACTAGAAATGATTTTTCATGCAAAAGAATGTATTCCCCAAAAGCATTGTGGATTTTTCATTTTAACTCTTAGATTTTCCCTTTCCATCAGATGATATGACATTATGGCTCAAGAATTTAATAGTTTTCTGTGTTCCCATTGTATTTTTTTTTCGAAAAAACATTTATACAGACTTCATTTGATAATTAAGGAAATTAATATTTAAATAATAGTGGGTTTTAGTTTAAGATCATTTATATATCACCAATTGTTTTTTGGGGTTGATGGTCATATAGGTTTGAATAATGGGTGAGATTTATTTACTATTATGATTTGACTAATCTCTATTTGAATGTAATTCTTACTGATAGTATTTAAAACCCCATTCATAGGATTTATGTCATTCAGTGTTGATGTTCATAAACTATAGGATGCTGTTAGTTAATTATGTGTATCTATGACTAAAAGGTTCATAAAGGTCTATATTTGTATAATGGGGTAATTTAAATTATTCTACACATATAATAAACATATATAATATTATAGAGGTCCTCAAAAATATATTGAATATAGTTTATAGTTATCATTCTTTCACAATTTCTATATGATTACGGTCATGAAATTCAAAAATTTATTTCAACAGTAAAAATTTATCTGTAATTAATGGTTTAAGAAAAAAACCATTATTTATTAAAAATTTTAGTATGAAGACATAAATTATTATAATATATTATTAAAAAAGTTATTTATTATTAATTAATTTAAATATTATATTATTTATTCACTTTTTAGGTAACATTTTCACTTGAAAAAATTAATAAAATAAGTTGTTATCAATTCAGTTTCCACATAATGTAACCAAAGTATATATGAAATGAAATAATAGAATTATAAAAAATTTAATTTATATAGTTTAGAACCATATATGATAAATAAAAAATGAACTTGGAATCAAATGGATAATATTTATGTTAAAATTATTAAATATATTCAAAACTAATAATGTTAATAATACAAAATTTTTATATTACACTATAAATAATTAATGTACTCATGATAAATAATTACAATAAACATTATTAAAGGGAATTATTTACGTCTATTTTTTTTTAAAATATGATATTATGTTTTTTATGTTTGTTTTTGTGTAGGTTGTTTTAAGGACTTGACCTTAAAAATAAGATAACCTATAGTTTATGTCATGAATTTTACATTATATCACTTCGATGATATTTTAATGTTTATAGTTTTATAGAATAGGTCATAAATAATAAATAACTAAACCATATAATAAAATGTTGATACATCCTATAATCTTTCATTTTTCCAACTATAAAAATATTTTAAAACAAAACTTGATTTAATTTCATGAAAAAATTTCACATCATTCTACACGACCTCTTTCTTTCAATTACCCATCAATAATTCTATTGGTTTTTTATAAGAAATGTGTGATGAGAACAAAATGATCTTTATATGAAATTTAACAAAGAAAAATGTTATCCCATTGAAAACATCATAACCCATGAAAACCATTTTTTTAAACTAACAAAAAAATTTACCCAAAAAATGGAATTATCATTCCGTTTAAAAGATCCGTTATTTTATATATTTTTTAAAAAATATTTCTATCAAAACTAATTAGTAATAATAGAAAAATAATGTATGTAACCTTTTAAATAATCTCATAGACCCCTTATATAACCCTTATAAAACACCAAAAAATTATTACAACCCTATGGAAAACTTCTGATGTATTTATCAGGAGAATATAATCATTAACCACAACATTGTAGTGTTATCTTAGTGCACCCATTGTATAAGGTATAATGAACTCAATCAGTGAAATATGGGTGCTCTAATAGTATATAATGTCTAAGGTAAAAAATTTTAAAAAAATTTATGATTTCACTTTTTATCATAAAAACTATTAAAAACTCTATTAAACTTGTATACAAATTAATTTTAGTTATCAGAAAACAATTTTTTTAAAATAAATTACAGTAACAAAATATCAAAAAAATAAAAAGTGAATTTTTAATTTAAGAAAACATGTATGCTTGAAAAGTAATATAAAAGTAATATAACAATCACTATGGCATGAAATTTCATTGTTATCATTTAGTATAAAAATAAAACATACCATTTTTCGCTTGTAAAAATGCCCTAGTTAAAACCCATAAAAAGGATCCTATTGAAAAAAATTGAAATAAAGTAAAATGTAATTTATAAATATTTTTTCCCATATAAAAATAGTTCAAAAAAATTTTAAAAATATAAAAATGAAATCAAATGAGTGATTAAAGGAAAACATTAAAGTATAATTTGTTAGATGAAATGTCCATTGTCAATTTGAAAATATTTAGATTATAATTCCCATGAAATAATAACAAAAAAAATTAATAACATAATAATTGATAAATTGATCATATAACATATCAAAGGTGCTATATATACATCTCATAAAATAATATAGGTTCATTACATCAAAATATTCCACAACTAAAGGATATTAAGATGTATTCCTTTACTATGAGTCTGAATTAACACAAGTGTCATTATCATCATGAATAATAAACTTTTGAAAACTATTTACTTTCATTATAAAAATAATTAAATTTACTCTTACTTTTCATTAAATTATTATCACGTTATATAAAATTACTTAATAAAATATGTTTATGTTAGATTTTTTGACCATATTTATCTTATATGTCTAAATGCATTTGGTAGGTTTAAAATGTTCTAAGTGGTCATTATTTAAACATATTTATAATAATAATAATCTCATAATTAACATATTTAAAAATTAATGATACTTTTAAAAAAAATCATTAGTGATAGCTATGAAAAATGTTGTATATTACAATCATGGATACAGTAGGTTGTATACACGCATTTATAACATTTACATTTTCTAATGATAAATATGTAAACATGGTGATTTATATATAATCATTATATAATGATAATGACATCATATATTTAATAATATATAATTATATATATCATCCATGTGGTGCGTTGGTAAAAAAGATACTTACATCACATCGTGAAGGTGGTAGTCCGCACATACACGAATGATGTTATCATATTTAAGTGAGTAAAAGGAAAGAAATAAAAATGATATATTATAATTAAAAATGATAAATATTTAATTAATATCATAATTATTTAATTTATATCACAAATAATAATTAATTCTATCCTTTTCCTATTTCATGTGACGCGTTAGCGAAAGAAAAATCCCACCACTTCGCGAGGTGGTAGTCCACCGTATATATGAGTGGTGTTATCGTATCTCTTATGGAATAGAAGGTAGAAAACATATATATGTTATAATTATAGTAGAAGTACATATATTTTATAAATAACATATATATATATATATTATATCTACTATTATAGAAAACTTTGAAAGGGTGTAATGGAAGAATAAATGACACCGGTTCGCAAGGCAGTAGTCTGCTGTAAACACAAATAATGATATTTTAACAAATTTAATATAATTAGAGATAGTTTTAGGTAATGTATTTTTTATAAAAACAACTCAATATTTTTAAAAAAATTAGGTTATTATATCATCATTTTTAAAAAATAAATTTCAGAGGTTTAGAAATAAGCGTAATAAATACGCTCATTAAGAGACATTGCCTTTTCTTTGGGTATGCTCCTTAGGATTTCAATAAAATCTCTCTAGGATTTATTTCTTCCTAAAATGAGGATTATATGTTAAAAGGATGAATTTATAGGAGGTATTTGGGTAGTTATTATCTAAAATAATGGTTTTTGAATATGTGAAGACAGGTGGAGAGCGGGTGTCCTTTTATAACTGGGATAGAGGATACACATTGTATTATTGAAAATAATTGAGTTTTAAAACATTTTGAATTTGTAAAAATGTTCAAAAAAGGGTCATTATCCATTTTTTGTGGTATAATTATTGACATATGACCATAAAATATTTTTTAGACTTGATTATAGGCCATTTTACCTTTATCATTTTAATTAACCACTGATAAACACATTTTTACCTTAACCATGTTAATTTATGTTTTCTATTTTCACTATTTAGTTTGTTTAAAAATTATATTGATATGATTTGAAATTATAAATTATTCTGATTCAAAATATGGAATCCACTTTTCCAAATTAAATTCAATGAATTTGAAAAATTCAATTTAATATTAATCCCGTAGATGAGACGAGAAATCAGGTTTTTAAGAAGAGTATTTTTTTAGATAATGATAATTTTATATTAACTCTATGACTAATAAAATTACTTCTATGAAACTAAAATAATATTTATATATATATAATATAAAAATTTAATTTATAACATCACCATTAGGTGTTATTTTAATTGACTATAACTGAGAAAAATTATTCATTTTTAGTCATTTTTTAGAAAATCCATTTTTTAAACCCAAAAAAAACTTATAATAAAGACCAATATAATGTTGAATCATAAATAATTTTGTGTAATACATATATATAAATAATAATCTGCGTACATTAAATCAAATGAAAACATATTGAGAATTTTTAATTACCAAATTTCTTAAATGAGAATACTTTTTACAAGAAATATTTATTTATCGATATACAATAAATAATCACTATTTCTTAAAATATCCTTAAATTTCACCCAATTTAAATATTTATATTCTGATATAAAAAACCTATATATTTTTTAAACACTCAAAATAATAAAATTATGAAATTCATATTTTGAATAAATCCTTATAAGAAAAGTGTATAATAAAAACTACTTCCCCATTAATTAAAAAAATAATTAATATTATTATAACAATTATAACTTTATAATTCATATTAATAAATATGAAAAGATTTATTAAATCATTACCTATGTTGTTACATTATTACCCCCTTTTAAAAATAATTTCATTAAAATTTTATTCACTTATTAATCATCTGGTTATATGATTCCCTCATTGCATTTTCAGATTCCCATGTTACCATATGTACCTTAAGATTTATCCATAAAACCTTTACCATGTGAATTACCATATTCCACAACACATTCTCTATTTTGTCAAAATATGAAAGGGTTGTTCTTCATAAGAAATATCCTCTTCCAACTAAACTACTTCTTGGATCCAAACATGAGATGAACCCAACACATATTTCTTTAAAATTGAGACATGAAATAAATTATGTACCTAATATAATCTCCGGAGAAATTCCATGATGAATGAAAATTATCTTAATTTATCCCTTATTTAATATATTATAATGAAAAATATACATATCATTAACTTTTTTACCAAAATTCACAACAAATTTCAATGGAGATACTATGGGAAAAAATGACCACCTTCCTCAAAATAAAGATATTTAGTCCAGTTATTAGTATAAATTTTCTACCTACTATAAAATATTATCACATTTTGGTGAATAAATATCAACTAACTTACTATATCCTACAAAAAATATTGTCGAATAAACTTCTTTTCTCATACATTTTCCCAAAAATGGATTCTAACATCAATTTCTATATAATGACTCAAATGTGTACATCTTTATACTAGAATGGAAAATATTTTAATAAGAAACCTGAAACCATTAAGGATATTAATAAGAACTTCCCTATTAATCCATTTAACATTAATGAACAATTTCAACCATTGTTGAAATCATCTGCACATATTTTCCAACAACTTAAGGATGAAAAGTTACACTAAAATTCAATTTAGTACCCAACATCTTATGATGACATTTCAAAAAATTTATTTGTGAACCTAATATCCTGTGCCAATAAAATGGAGAGAGTACCTCTATGTAACATGAATATCTCTATTAGATACAGTTAATAAATATTTTCTAAATAATTTTCCACTAGAATGGTAATTGAATGTGTTGATTTAGTTAATTGATCAAAAATAACCAAAATGACATTATTACCTCTAAAAGACTTTGGTAATACTACCTTGAAATCCATTGATGTAGCTTCACATTTCAATTATGGCATTGAAAATGAATGAATCATTCCCTTCAGTAAATATCATTATAATTTAACCTTATTAGAAGTCAAAAATCTCATTGTGAATTCAAAAATATATCTTTTCATTCAATCCCACCATTAATACTCTAGAAGGTCTCTATACATATTAGTGCCACCAGAATGAATGAAGAACCGTGAACCATTATCTTTACATAAAATCAATTTCTTCAAGTGGGATTCATAGTGAAAAAAATAATATTTTTCCCAAATCATAATACAACATATACATAAATATTAAAATCTGGAGACATAACCTAATTAACATATTATACCTTTTCCTATAAATATTAATCCTAATTATAAACATTATTAATTATTTTAGTCATCTTCTACCATAATTATTCTTAAAACGAAATAGAATATGCACACACATATAAAACATATAGGCCATAATTTATTTAATCATTGACCTGAGTGTCACATTCTAAATATATCATAGTTAATGTGGAATTATATTTTTACTCAACGTAGTGACGACTTTTTTTTCTAAGATGGTAATGAATCATGTAATTATAATCCTTGACCACTTCCAACCATATTTTTTGTCTCATTTTTAATTCTTTATGAGTTAATATATACTTCAAATAAAATTTGATCGTCATATATTTTTCACATTACTCATAATAATGATGCCTCATAATTTTTAATGAAAAAATAACTATAGCTAATTCCAAATCATGTGTAGGGTAATTTAAATCATAATGTTTCAATTAATGTTGTGCATTAAAAACTAACTACTAATTATTTATTAGGAAAAAACCCTGTCCTATCAATGAATCACCACTATAGATGGAATATTCAACATTTCTGGAAGGGTGGTCCAAAATTAGAGTATTTAATTTTTTTAGTTCTTATGAAAGATAATCATTTTATTCTATACAGTTGAATTTAATTCTAATTTGAGTAAACATAATTAGTTTTCTAGAAAACTTATATTTAAAAAAAACCACTAGTTGTAACACAATAAATAAAGAAAGCAATAAATCTCTAAGACATTTATTTTTCATTGGAAAAATTCAACAATATTTTTTTAATAGGTTCAATTGTTATTCTATATTTAGAAACAATATATACAAGTAATGATATTTTTTGTAACCAAAATTAACACAATATAAATTTATGATGTAGTTTAATTTATTTTATGGTTTATAAAATAATTATAATTTTACATTAATTTTCCTCCAAATAATTTAAATATAAAAAAAATTCATCAACAAATACCACCACAAAATTGTATAATAACACCTAGAAAAAAAAATCCATACTACCCAAAAATAATGGAAATTTATTAAAAATAAAAATAAAAAAAACTCTTAGTGACCATATCTATTCCAAAATGTGGTATTATTATTATTATCCTCCCTCACATTTAACTGATTGTACCCAAACCTCATATCTACATTTAGAAAAATAATGTGATCCTTGTTGTTGAACAAACAAATGATTGATGTGAGACAAAGTATTTTTGTTTTTAAAAGTGATTTTATTCAAGGATCTATAATCAGTGACAAATATAATTGAACCATCTATTCTTTTGAAGAATAAGGTAAGATCACCCCATGTTGACATTCCTAGTCAGATGAACATTTTATATTTAATAACTCTTAAATTATTTTTCAATTCTAAAATTTCCACATGAGTTTTTCAATATAGGGGTTTAAAAATATGCTTTATATCACGCAATAAGTCAAAAATAAACTCAACCTCCAAATCAGAAATAAAATAAAAAAATCATCAATACATACATCCACGTATTAATTTACTATTATCACTTCACTAAATTGAGATATTTTATTATTTTCAATGATGTAAGGTATGTAACTTTTACTTTCACCTTTAATCAATGTCTAAACTTATTAGTATTTTTAATATGGCATAAAATCATTGAGTAAGATATTCTTGGTACTATAATCTATCATTTATTAATAAATTTAAATCCATGAGGAACCCAAAATGATATCAAATAGTAGTATGGGATGATCAATTAGATATCTTGGAAATACCATACAATAGATAATGATAGGAATATTTCTATAAATGTTAGTTGATTTCAAACATTTAGCCAACACATTCACCAAAATTTCAATCATATATTCATTATGTGATTTTACCAATTTACCTTTAAATATCCCATAAATTAATGAATATAGATATCCCAAGTAAAACAAGTTATTGAAATAATTTGAATACACAAGAAACATACCTATCACCACATGATTTGATGGCCCAAAATCAATCACAGGAGTGCCAAAATATTTTTTCACACCCTTTTTCTTATGATCATGATGATTCATTGTATGGGTTACTAACTTTACATATAAATTTTCTTAATGTCACAACTATTTTTTACTAAATAATAATATCATTCGATTGGTACTTCTTATCCCATTAATTGATTCATTAGTATTCTTTTCCTTATAATTTCATGCCATATTTCCAATGATTCCACATCTATAACACTTCCCCAACTTCCTATGAAATTATATAGGGTTCCTTTTATAATACTTACCACAAAATGGGAACATAATTTTATTACCTCTATATTTATTTTTTATATATTTACCTTTTTGTTGTCATGATGGACACTCCTTAATTTCAACATCACGATCCATATAAGAGTAAAAAAACTCTATTTCAATTTTTCAAGAGAAAAAAATAATTCTGATAAAATTTAAATTATCATGTTGCTAAAGATAATTATAAAATTGGTTCCTATCCTCATTAAATTCTATTAATTTTTTTATCAGTCTATTCAATAAATTACACCAAATACCTAGAAAATCTTATGATGTTTTCTTCATAGGCACTTATATAAACATCATCTTAATGCCACAATTCCAAAAATATTTTTTCCATCCTAAGTTAGAAAATATCATAGAAATATTCATCATGAAAAATATCCTAAATTATTTATAAATCCATGGAATCAATATCATCATTCTATATGGTGTTCATAACTAATGAACATCATCGATCAACTTCACCTTTGAAATGATAAATGACAAGAAATATAATTTTTCATTCTAAACATCCCATGACATATAATTTCTTCTCCAGAGAATTTATCCATCTATCTTCTACCACATGGTAAAATGATCTACTAAATGTTGGGGATTGATTCCCCATGAATTGATCCACTAATGTGGTTGATCATGTTTCTCTTTATCATAGAGACCAGTATAATTTATATCTTGTGTATGCTGCTCCGTCACAAAAAAATTACTTAGTTTCAATTATATATATCTGTGGATGCTGGTTTGGAAGGATATTTTCTGCTCACTGCCTTCCCACTACAATTTCAATGTTTCTTCTGTGGAAATAAATTCTAAACAAAATTATTTTTGACAAATCACAATCGTAATCATCAATTTATATATCATTTTCACTTGACCATAAGGTAAAATATTTCAAGGTCATTCTATAATCATTATAATTATAACCTATAGTCTTAAACATTAAAAAATCTTACATTATGTATATAACTCACATTCAGGACCTTTTCAGGTTTAGTTTCTTAGATAATTATGAAATAAATATTATATAGCATCTCATATATTAAAATATAGAGAATCCCACTCACTATACTTTTTTTCATGAAATAAAAATCTTTAAAATGAAACATGATTTCTTTGTCTTGATAAAAATATTTTTTAATTATTTATTTATCTAACCCATTCTTATTCACTATGGAAAACAATGAAAAAAATTAGATTAGCACTACAATATCAATTAGGGATATAAAATAAGGAATGAAACCGTTAGTTCATGAATATTTTAATCTCATGAAAACATTTTCACAAAAAATCATACATTTAACCCATAAAACATAAGATACTAAAATTCCCCAAGAAATCATAAGATTATTGAAAAAATTATTGGCAATCATAAATAAAAAATGTAACTTGTGGCATCCATATTATAATTACATTGTATCTTTTATATCTACATATGGAGTAACCTTCATGGTCACATTTGGAATACCAATCGCAATATATTCCCTAAATCTATTTGGAGAAACCCAATATTCTTAAACCATCTCATTACCCAATTTATTGGAGAGTTATCACGAGCTCAACTGACCACTTTTTATCATGAAACCACTCATGTACATAGGAAATTCTCAAGAATAGTAATATAATCATAACACAAAAACATGAATAAAAGAAAAAAGTAACATTTCCAATTTGGAATCACAAAATATCATTTAAAGATATTTTTATAATCAACCCATTACTAAAGAAACATTAAATACCAAAATACTTGAAAAGGGAATATAGAATAATTTTTCATTTAAAAACATTATGACTTGTAGAGGAAACCAAATATCCAATAATAGTCACAACGATGGAAAAGAATTTGTTAGCGTATACATTAAAAAATATTTATTTTTTTGTTTAGTAAAACACTTCATTTAACAATATTAATTTTGAAAAACATTGAATTAAATTAAATTTCAATGGGTTTGATTATACACTATATAAAATAATGTGGTGTTTAACATCAAAATATGCCTCGATGAATGGGTATTGAAATGAAGTCCCTTACCTTGAGTTCGACCTATCTCATACATTATTTATCTTCATGAATAATAAACTTCTGTTAATTTATAATTGATTCATAACCATTTTCATGTTTATAATTAATTTTATATCACTTTGAACCATGTTACTAAAATTTCATTATTATTTAAGTTTATGTCAGAAATTTTGTTGATATTCAGTAATTGATTTGAAAATGAACTTGGTATGATGACAATAGTCCATGTGGTCATAAGTACACAATATAAAAAATAATATTCATGAAATTATTATCGTTTTTATACGTAAATTATAAATTTAAATCAAAAAATTATTTATATTAATGAAAAATGAAAAATGTTATAATCATTGAGGTGTCAGGTTGTACGTACGCATGAGAAACATTTACATTTTTCATTAATCATTATGAAAAGAAGGTAATTATTATTTTATCATTCAAGAATTATCATAATATTATTAAAATAATAATAATCATTTAAATATAAATATACATATATATATATATATCATATATGTGATGTGGTGAATAAAAATGATTCACATCGCTTCTTGGAGGTGATAGTTCACACGTATGCACAAATGACGTTATCATTTTTATACGAATGGAATGTAAGAAAATAATCAATATATTATTCTACTATAATGATAAATATTTCAATAAAATAATATGAAAACCTTAATTCCATCATTATGACTAATCTTCAGATATGGCAATGAAAAACAAATTAATTTGGTTCGTGAGGCTGTAGTTCACCATACACACAAATGAAATGAAAATTTCCAATTTTATGAAATATGTGATATATTATATTGATGATATTAACATAATAACATCTCAGTATATTTATGATACATTAGTTATTATTTCATCATGGATGAAAGATATTTGAAGGAAGTGGAAGAAGAAAAAAAATAGAAATATTTAATGAAAATGATACCTCTTCTTCGGTTAATCACTGTTGAAGAAAAACATAGACCATATATGGAAGGTGTTCTACCTAAAATAAGGATAAAATAATTTATAAAGGTATTTTAGGAAGGATTTTGGGTATAGATTTTATGAAATAAATCGTTCATCAAGTGCGAGTAATAGGGAAGACTGAGTACCTTTTTATAGTAGAGGGGAGTGATATACTTGGAAAATCTTTAAATATTAAATTAATATAAATTTCATTTTAATTAAAAATGAGTCAAAATTGAGTTATGTTGAAGATAATATTAGGATGGTTGGAAATACATTCATCAAATAATTTTTAGACATGTATTGATTTTATTTTAAACTTTATCTTTTAGGATTATTGTAAATTAATATATTTTAATTTAAATTGTGGTAACTACATTTTCAATATTAAGATGCTATAAATTTTATTTATATGGATAAATTTCCCACAATGGATAATTAAAGAAATTTTAGACCTTTTTATTATAAATTTATAATTTTAACATATTTTTAAGATTTTTAAATAATTTAATAAAATATCATTTTTATAAAATATCAATAGTGTCATTTTTGACCCAATTCATTACATTGAATTTAAATAAAATCCAAAAAGACAGATAACATCAAAAATACCAATTAAAAGATTTATAATACATAATATTCATTTAAAAAATTCATGGAGTACCCTTATTAATTAGATATATATTTATTTTTATAATATTCATATCATTTATTTTATACATATGTTAATAAAACAATTACTGTATCATTGTTGTGTCTATATTTATTATAATTTTTTGACATCTAAAAATTCTAAATAAATTCTCGGGATGTTGATAATTTAATTATATTTTTATATACTATTTTTTATTAATTATATACTATATTTATCAATATATTAAAATTATTATACTTATAAAAAAATAAGTGGGTGACATTTTTCCACTTTCTTTTGTTTTAATAATATTCAAATCTCTTTCCTGGACTAAAATTCCATTAAAGGAGTAAATTAATATCCTTAGGTGTTAGGGGTATACATTTATTCATCATATATTATTTTTAATGGTGTTAATTTAATTTTATTATCCTTATCATATAATTAATTACCCTAATTTAACTTATTTACCTTTAACCATTGTAAATAAAAATTACCAGCTACTATTCATGACATCCAACAAATAAAAGAAACCTATTTACATAATTTGGACCCACTGATTCAAAATATGGAATCAATTTTTCAATATTTAAGACACAAATGTTTCAGTAATTAATTTAATATTAATCCTAATTTCCAAAATGATAAAACAAGTTTTTAAAAGTAAAAACCATCAAAAGATTGACATGTGTTTATATTTAATTTCAATATGAAATTGCATCCAATGACCAATATTAAATTTAATAATAAAATAAAAATCTAATTATGCATTAAAAATAATTAAAAAAATATTCTATCTATAAAAATAAATTAGATGAAAAATATGTTTTGAATTAAAATCCATTACTTTTCACTATTCATTAAAATCTAAATTTTCTCAGAAAAAAATACCAAAACATTATCCAAAATAATTTTTGATGTCTCACTTCCAAATAAAAAGATTATTTTGTCAAATAGAACTTATTAATGTATCAAAAACTAGATTTAAAATGTCTTCTCTATCAAAAGGTGGTAAAACTACCTTTTTAAAAATATATTAGAACATTTAGGCCTAAAATTGGATTTTTTATTATTTGAAGCCCCTAAATTTTATTAAAAGAAAGAAAAAACATGAAATAAACATGTGTAAAAATAAAATAGTTTGTTCTATTCATACCTACCAATACCACGATTATGAGATAACTACCATTTAAAATAATAATATTAAAAATGTATTTCTTTGGTATAACTCAGTATTGTGTATAGCATAAGATTTTGGAGAAACTCATTGTTGCAGGATAGGTATGCTATTAGACATAATGTCCCCTTTAAAATAAAAATGATACAATTTTCATAAATATTAATAGATATGAAAATGTATAATACTATAATTTCTAGAGATGTTACATCCTTTCCCCCATTTAGAAATTGTGTCCTTGAAATTTTATTCACTTATTAAATATGTGTGGGTATATTATTCCTCATAGGATTATCAGATTACCACATTGCCTCTTAAACCATATAATTTTTCCATAAAACCTTAACATGATGGAAAAATTTATTCTTCAACACTTTCTACTTACAATCAATAATTTGGACTGAATTTCCCTCATAATAAATATTCTATTCAAACAGAACTACTTATAGAAAAAAACATGAGATGGATTCGATATATACTTTCTTAACAATGAAACTTTAATAACATTGTGTACATAGGATAAACTAGGAGGCAATGAAACTTGGTAGGAAATTGAACCATCTTTATCTAAAATTTTATAGGGTCTAATTAACCATTAAGTCAACTTCCCCTTTATACCAAAACACATCACACTTTTATATAGATAAACATTGAGAAAGACATGATCACCTAACTCAAAAGAATAACCCTTCCATCAATTATCCACATAAAGTTTCTGTATTCTATGAGATGTCCTCAGGTGTCTATAAATCAAATGAACCTTTTCTGCCATCTCTTTTATAAATTATGGTCCCATAAACTTCCTTTCACCCACTTCATCCAAAAAATATGGAGTTCAACTCATATTTCCATATAATGCTTCAAATGGTTCCATCTATATTCGGAAATGAAAACTATTATTATAAGAAAAATCAACCAAAAAAAGTTGTTGAACCCAATTTCCTTAGTAATTTATTGATCAACCACATATAATATCATCCAAGGTCTGAATTGTGTATTCTAAATGGCCATATGACTGAGGATGAAAAGTTGTACTAAAAATTAATTTAGTTCCCAATTTTTTCTAAAGGTCTTTCCAAATGTTAGAAGTAAACTTGGGATCATGATCAGATACAATGGAGAGAGGAACTCCACATAACCTGATTATCTTTTTAAGATACTACCAATAAAGTTGATCTAGAGATAAAGTATCTCAAATAGGAATAAAATGAGAATATTTAGTCAATCATTCAACAAAAACCCAAATCACATTGTAACGTTGAGAAGTCATTAGTAAGGAAACTTCAAAATCCATAGATTTATTTTCCCATTTCCACTCAAGTACTAGAAAATACGAAAGAATCCCATTTGGAAACTACCACTTTTCTTTAATGTAGCGACGAGTCAAACACTTCACTGTAACATAAAAAATATCAATTTTCATTCCATCCCAATATTAATACTCCTGAAATCCACTGTACATCTTAGTATTCCGTGGATGAACTGAAAATGTTGAACTATGAGCCTCACATAACAACTCTTTAATCAATTATGAATCACAAGTCACACATAATCTATCCCAAAATCTAAAAAAAATCATTATCAATACTAAATTTAGGCAAATTACCCTTTTAAACCAATTCTACATTTTTCTAAAACTCACTTTTTTTCTTCAATGCTTTCATCATTCTATATGATAGAGTTGATTTCACAGATACTGTAATCAAAATAGAGGGATTTCCTACAAAAAAAATTCCAAGATGATGTTTATTAAATCATTAAACAAAGTAACTCATTCTAAGAATATCATGATTAATTTAGCATTACGTTTTCAACTCAAAGAATCAGACACTTTATTTTATTTTTTGGGATATCAATGAATTTGGAAATCATAATCCTTGATTAGTTCTAACCATATTATCTATTTCATGTTCAATTATTTGTAAGTGAATATTTAACTTAAAAATTTATTGTTAGTATATATTTCACATTTTACTCCATACAGATTATTCCTTTAATTTTTTTAAACAAAAAGATAGTAGCTAATTCAAAATCATGTGTAGGGTAATTTAACTCACAAGTCTTCAATTGATCGGAAGCATAAGAAATAACCTGATCATTTTACATTAGGACACAACCAATACTTCTCAAAAAAGCATCACTATAGATAAAAAATTCACCATTTCTGGAAGGTAATTCCAAAAATAGGGAATTCAATAATATTCTTTTCAATTTTTGAAAATAATCACCACATTTTTTTGTCCAGATGAACTTAAACCCTCTTCGAGTTAACTTAGTATATGGGATAGATAATTGTAGAAATTCAAAACAAACATCTAGTAATTTACTACTAAACAAAGAAAAAAACTAATATAGGTTATATTTGCGAGTCTTGACCATTATTTAATAATTTTTCTCAACAAAATAAATTGTTATTTGATATTTAAAAACAATATGACCATGGAATGAATTTTTTTTAACAAAAAATAAAAATTTCTAGATTTTCCATGCAATTTTTTTTCTTTAAAGGTTTTCCAGACAACCCTTAAATGAATTTTATTCTCCTACTTACTTTTAGAATATAAAAAAATGTCATCAATATACACAACCACACACTTATCCAATAACTCATGAAATATTCTATTCATAAGATACATGAATATAGTAGGTGAATTATTAAACCCAAACAACATAACTAAAAATTCATAATGGGAATATCTAGTATGAAATTTAGTCTTCAGAATAACTTCATCCTTTACTTTCTATTAATGGTACCCCGACCTCATGTCATACTTCTAAAATATTGTACAACCTGGAGATGATAAAAAAATCATCGATATGAGGAAAATGATACTTGTTCTTAACTATGCATTTATTCAATGATCTGTAATCAATGAAAAGTCTCACTGAACCATCTTTCATTTTTACAAATAAGACAGGATAACCCCATGTGATGTGCTAGGTTAAATGAAACCCTTATCTAATAACCCCTGCAATGTCATCTGAATATCTTTAAGTTAATTTTGATCAATTCGACAAGGGGGGGGGGGGGTTGAAATTATCTTAGCATCAATAACTAAGTCAATAGTAAATTAAACTTCTCAATCCGGTATAATACATGACCACTCATCTAGAAAAACATCAAGATAATCATTTACCATGGGCACATCATTAATATGAACAGTTACTTTATTTTTACAATTTGGTCAAGATAACATTCATTTCTATATTTTAATAGTTTCTCAGCTTCCTAAAATGTTGTAAATATTAAGGGTTCATTACTGTACACAAACTAGAAGTCTCTATAAAAAGTAGCATATTTAGATCTACAATCAATCTTAGCATGCTACAATGAAAGCCAATCTATATGCATAATGATATAAAACTTCAGTAGAGGAAAAGCATAAAGGTTTTTAGGTAAATTGTTTTAGAAAATAAGGACATGAAGATTCTTATAATTTATTTTTTCCTCAACATTTCCCCCACATGTATTTACAATAAGTTCTATATTCATTTATTAATATTTAATTTATAATTTACCAGAAAATAACTCAGAAATTAAGGAATGTGTAAACCCTAAATCAAAAAACACATTGACATAATATAAATAAAAAAATACCAAATACAACTTCATCTGATAGCCCAAAAACTATTTAAGTAGATGAAAAGGATTTTACCAACCCTATTCCGCATGTACTATGGGAGCATACCATCTTTCAAATTTCATATCAGACACTCATTTTTATAAAGAACCATCTCATTACATTTTAAACATTTTACAGATTTTATATCAGATTTTGTTTTACCACTAACTTGATCTTTTTTAGTGTATTTACGAGCCTTTTTTCCCATTTGAAAACATGGGAAGTAGTTACCATAATTCAAAAGGAATCCCCCATTAATCTTTTTACCACAAATTACACAAACTATAAATAAAATTTTCTAACCATTAGGATTTTTTTAATAATTTTTCCCTTTCTCATTCCACCTTGACATCTTATTATTCTATTTTTAAAAGAATAAATGGTCCTCAAAACACTCAATTTCCACCTTCTCTGCATATCAAACCAGTTTTTTATAACTTTTGAACTCATGTGAAGTCAACACCTTTCGATACTTTTGCTTTAATCCTAGTTAAAAAATATTTATTTTTTTATCAAGATATCAGATGAAATTGTTATTATACTTTCTAGGTGAGTGAATTTTTCTTTGTATTAGACCACTAAATCCTCATCTTTCCTAAATTCCACAAATTTCATTTCCATCCTAAGTCAAACCTCCTTTGGAAAAATATTTAACAAGAAATATATTCTTAAATTCATCTCACTCAATGGAATCAATATCTTTATTATCCCTAATATTCTTAACCATAGTCCACTACTGATCGACTTCACCTTCAAAATGGTAAATAGAAAAACAAACCTTTTTATTGTTTGAACACCCCATGACATCAAAAATATTTCTAGTTATTTCATCCACCACTCAGCTTGCACAAGGTCAAATGATCCTTTGAATGATTAAGGACATTGCCTTGTGAAATACTATACTACTAAAATGTTCTTATGTGGTTGAAATGGCTGATCACGTTGATGGATACAACCACCATTAATATCCCGATTCAACCGTTTCTTCACCGCATCAAACTGTTCAGTTCCGATTCTAACCATCTCAGGTTGCTAATTTGGACGGAAATTTTCCTATGGATATTGTCACAACATAGCTGTCATGTTTCCTCTACAGAAAACATTTCTAAACAATAATATATTAGTTTAATAATCATGGTAATATTCAAATGATTTATCATTTCAATTTGACCATGAAGTAGAAAAAATAATGGTATTTTATTAAAATTATCATAACCCTTAAATCTATCTAAAATGACCTCTAATACCAACTATAATTACCCAGCCTTAAACAATACATAATATTGATTTATGTCAAGAATTAAAATTGAAGGTATTTTATGGATTAGTGTTTTAGATAATTAGTATATAACAATTACATAACAACTCAAATATTACAAAGTATACATTTCCACTCACTAATCTTTTTTTCACAAAATAAAACTATTTAAAATAAAAAATGATTTATTTTTATTGATAAAAATCGTCTTGAATTATTCCTCACTTTCCCATACTTTCACCCTGAGGAAAACATTTCAAAAACCTAGTATGAACAGAAAAATATCAATAAGGGATATAAAATAAGGAATGAAACCATTGGTCCTATAATATTTTTTTACACATGAAAACATTTTCACAAAATCATACCATTCACCGATTGAGAATAAGCTCTTAATATACCTCCTGAAATCAAAAGGTTATTAAACAAATTATTATCAATAATAAATCATATAGGTAACTTTTGGTATCCATATCATACTTACATTGTAGTGTTCATAGTAACATAGGTAATAAACATCATGGTTATGTTTGAAATACCCATCACAATATATTCTTTAAATCTCTTTGGAGAAACCCAACTAGTTAGCTCCGTCTAACTACCCAATGCATTGGAGAGCTATCATAGGACCACCTACCCATAGTTTATTATGTAACCACATATATACATAAGTAATGCACAAGAACCATAATATAATTATAACACATAAAACATACATAATGAAAAAAAATATCATTTCCACTTTGAAATCAAAAGATACAATTTCTAGATATTGATATAATAAAACCATTATGAAAACTATTTTCAATAAAAAAACACCTAAAAAGGGAATATTATATTAATTTTTTTATTAAAAACATTACAACTTGTATAGGAATCAAAATATCAGATAATGGTTATGACGGTGGAAAATTCATTGTCATCATATACGTTAAAAAAAATTTCTTTTTCCATTTAGTAAAATGCTTCATATAATAAGTTTCATTTGAAAAACTATTAAGTAAAATTAAAATTTAATGTGGTTGATTATACAATGTATAAAATAAATAGGTTTGTAATAATAAAATATAACTCAATGAAAGTATATTGAGATGATATCCCTTATCTCGAGTATGAATTGTCTTGTACATTATTTATATTCATGAATAATAAACATTGGTTAATATCCACTTGAATCAGAAATTATTTCATTTTTATTATTTGTTTTATATTACTTATTACTATGTTATAAAAATTACATAATTATTTACATTCACGCCGAATGTTTTGTCGATATTTTGTACATGAGTAGAAAATGAATTTTCTATGTTTTATTAAGGTTTTGGTTGAAGCCTAAATTTATTATTAAAGAAAAGAAATATTTTAGTCTAGGTTGAGGGAGACCCATTACATAGTCCGAAGGCCCAAGGCTTAGTGGCCTGAATACAATGCTTTAAAGCCCATTGTTTGGCCTAAAGGACCCCCTGATGAATAGTACTACTATAGTACCCCCAATCCTACAATACCACTGCCGCTACAGTCCTACTATAGTGCCTCTACTACTATAGTGCCGCCATAGCTACAATCTCTCCATTTCTATAGTACTACTATAGTACTGCTACAGTACCTAGAAATCATTCCCTGCCCGGATTTAATCTTTGGTCTTTTCAATGCCAAGCAGGAGATAGTAGGTCGTACATACACATGAGTAAAATTTCCATTTTTCATTTATCATTATGGAAATAAGGTAATTATTATTTTATCTTTAAAGAATTATAATCATATTATTAGCATCATAATAATCTTTTAAATATACTTATATATATCTTACAAGTGATTTTGTGAACAAAAGTGATTCACATCGTTTTGTGGAGGTGATAATTCACATGTACGCATAAACAATGTTATTATTTTAATGTGCATGGAAAGTAAGATCATAATTGATATATTATTCTATTATAATTATAAATATATCATTAAAATAATATAAACACATTAATTCCTTTATTATGGACAGTCTTGGGATTTGGTAATGAAAAACGAACTATATCAGTTCGCGAGGTGGTATTCCTCTGTAAACATGAACTAAAATTTCATTTCCCATTATATGAAATTGGATATGGATTTGGGTGATGATATTAACATAATAACATGTCAGTATATTGAGGAAAATTTATTTTAGTTCCTTGTAGATGAAGGAGATTTAATGGGAGTTGAAGAAGAAATAAAATTGAAATACTTATAGAAAATGATACTACTTCTTCAGTTGATCACCTTTCAAGAACAACATAACACCTATGAAGAGGTTTTTATTCTTCAAGTGTGACTAATAGAGAAGAGTGGGTATTTTTTTTATAGAAGAGGGATAGGGAACCCTTGAAAACTCTGATAATATTAAGCTGATATAAATTAATTTTTAATTTTAAATGAATCCAACATGGGTTATGTCCAAGATAAGATGATTATGGTATAAAATAATCTCATACAATAATTTTTTCGACATGTATTGATTTTATTTTAAACTGTATCTTTTCAGTTTACCCTTAATTAGTATATTTTTATTTTAATTATGATCACAACATTTTCAATATTAAGAGGCTATAAGTTTTACTTATATGGGTTACATTTCCCATAAATGGAAAATTTATAAAATCTTAGATGATATAATAGTCAACATTAAATTTTAAAATATTTTTATGATTTTTAAAAAATTTAATAAAATATTATTTTTATAAAATATCAATAGTTTTCATTTTGACACTCTTTATATCATTGAATTTAAATAAAATAAAATCAGAGAGTTAACTTTGATGAAAACCATTGAGTAGATTTATAATACATTATAGTCACCTATAAAATCCATATATTACCCTAATTAATTGGAATTATATTTATTTTAATAACTGTAAAAAGCACTTATTTTATATTTCCATTAATAAAATAATATCATTATCAATACTGTGTTAGTATTTATTGTAAATATTTGATATATAAAAATACTTAATAAATTCCCATGATATATATAATTTCATTATTTTTCTAAATACTATTTATTATAGAATTTATATCATATTTTTCACTATATTAAAATTATTTTACTTCTACTAAATAAAAGGGTGATATGTTGCCACTTTATTTTGTTTTAAAAATATATATACCACCTTCATATAAAAAATATCCATTAAATGATTCAATTTGGATAATTATGTGTTAATGGTCTATTTTTATTTATCTCATAATATTTTTTAGGTTTTATAGTAATTTTATTATCCTAGTCATATTATTTATTACTCTAATTTACCTGATTTACCTTTAACCATGTTAAGTAAAAATTACCAAATTTACTCTTCATAACATCCAATTATAAAAGGAACCTATTTAAATAATTTGAAATTGTTGACTCCAAATAAGGAATCCATTTTTTAAAATTAAAAACACATAAGTTTCAGTAATTAAATTTAAATTAATACTCATTGGTAAAATGATAAAATGAGTTTTTAAAAGTAAAAACCATCAAAAGATTGACATGAGTTTATATAAAATTTCAATTTGAAATTGATTCCAATGGGAAACATTGTATTAATTGATAAATATATATACAATTATTTTTTAAAACCTATAAAAATAATAATATAAAAATATAAATAATTTATAAAAAAATGAAATTTTGAATTAAAATGCAGTAATTTTAACTATTAATTAAAATATGAATTTTATCAGAAAAATACCAAAATATTATACAAACTAAAATTTTTATGTCATGATCCTGAATAATAATTTTATTTTTCCAAATATAAGTTATTAATTTGTCAAAACTAGATTTAAAATAGGCTTTCCATCAAAAGTAGTTAATACATCCTTTAAAAAATATTAGAGCTTTTATGCCTAAAATTGGATTTATTCTTATTTTAAGCTCATATTTTTTTTGGAATAAAGTAAAAACATTTAATAAACATGTATAAACATAATATAGTTATTTATGTTCATTACCAACAATACAATGACTGGGAGATAACTACCTTTTAAAATAAAAATATTAATAATGTATTATTATTTTTTAGTATAACTTAGTCTTGTGTGTAATTTAAAATTTTGGAGAAAAACATTATTGCATATCGATTACGCTATCGTACATAGTATCCCCTTAAAAATAAAATTTATATCTAATTCATAAATATTAATAGATATGAAAAAATCTTAATCTATAATTACATAGGATGTTACAATCCCAACTCGTAATGTTATCTAAACTGTCCATTGATACCAACATTAAGGACTTGACCATAAACAATACACAATATTAATTTTTTATCATGAGTGATAATTTCTTTCATATTGAGGATTTTTTATGGATTAGTGTTTTTTATATTTATGTAATGTCCCAGATTTTTCCATGTATTATTTTAATATTATATGGGAATTAATTTGAGACCAGGATCTGAGACAGCGTGCAGTTCCGAGGCCCAGTGAGCCCGAAACAAATGTTTAAATTTAATTTAAGAATTAAATAATGCACGCGTGTGGTTTTCCTGAAAAATTGTAATAACTCCCGAATGGGTGATCGGATCAGAAATCCGAGGGCACCATTGCGTTCGGAACAACTATTTTACCTTAGGCGAGGCCTAACATTGGTCGGTGCGGGTCAGTTGTGGAATCCAGTTTTTGGGATGTAAGAGTAATAAAATATTTATATAAAAAATTTTATTCTGCAGCGAAATATTTTAAATCTATTGCAACAGAAATCCCTTATCTTTTTAATTAAAGGTTGGTGCAAGGGTCCAGGGTTACAAAACTCATAACCTTGAAACACTTGGCGGTTCTGGAGGCTCTGGAGAAAACCTCCCAACGCGGCGACGACAACGCAACGACCATATCATCTCCGATGAACACCGCGGAATCCAGGCAGGATGTTTGTTTGTGATTTCCTCCACTTGGTTGATTTCTATGACGAACGCGGGCTAATCCATGAATATATTAGTCTATGAATTGATCGTTCTTGCTGGATGGTATTTTTTGAGGATTTTTGGGAGATTTAATCCATGATTAATCCATTGTTGTTGATTTTTCTGCTCTGTTTAATCCCATTAACAGGATAGAATCAACGTCGTGACGAACGAAGGCGGAGGTTCGTTCTTCAATTTCATTTCTTTGGATTTATCCCCTTTCTTTTCTTCGCGTTCTTCACATTCTTTACAGGGCGATGAACGATGGATCGTTGCACATCTGTTTTGTGACGCAACAATCCCAAACTGTGGATCCAACCCCAGAGGGGTGTCACGGAGGTGCGACGACGATATCAGCGGACGATTCAGAGCGGATCGAGAGTTGTGAGTTTTCAGGCATTTTTCTTCGGATGGATCATTCGTGGTTTATGATCCATTTTAAAGGTTGAAAACACCCATCGTGGTGTTCATATGACGAGATGGACCAAACCCTGGAGTATCGGGAGGAACGGATGAGGGATCGCGGATCCGGAAGATCGGCCGAAGAGCGAGGAAGAAGACAACATTCTGGAAATTTCCCGACTACACTCTGTGTAGTATGGGCTACACGGTGTGTATTCCTAGGTTGGACTACGTGGCGTGTACTTCGGGAGTACACGGACACAGGTAGGGTACTCGACCAAGGACACACCGTGTATACCCCTCCTCGTCCAGGCCCGGCCAGATACATGGGATACCCCGTGTACGGGTACACGGGAAGGCGACACAGACATGGGCATAGACCGTGTAGGGGCACATGGACAGCGTACACGGAGCGAGCCCCAGGTGCTCGGACACGGTGTGTGATTCTTCTACATGACATGTAGTTTATTTCTATGTAACAATCCGAATGACACGAGCTGGTTACATGGGCAGTACCCAGAGTCAGGAACACGACGTGTACTTTTCTACACGCCATGTAGTTTAGTTTTACACAGATTAAATGGATGACACGGTCCATTTTCACGGGAATTACCTGGGGTCAAGGAACATGGCGTGTAACCATACTACATGCCATGTAATAAATTCTTCAAGGCTTGAGCCAATTTCCTTCTGTGACTTAGAACAGTTTCCTTAGGGTTCGTCCCCTTGGTCTTTCTCCTGAAGGTTCCCGGTATCATTTCCTACGTATAGGAATATGATCCCTTCAGTAGGACTTCTTGAATGGAGTTGTTGGAATCCCCTCTATGAGACTTAGAGCCAGATCCTCTATTCATTCCTGGAACCCTAGGTAGAGTTCTTCGTATCGACGTGACCAACTTTACCCGGGCGCCGATCCTATGCTTATCGGATTAGCTCATACTGAGTTGTCAGAATCACCCCATGATTTGGTTATGATCCTCATCTGAGCATCATGTTCTCAAGGTACTTATGGAGTGTGTTCTCCCGGAATGATTACTTCATATCTCTATCTCCTCAGACCTAGGAGTGTGTTCTCCTTGTTATGTGCTTAGTGGAATCTTCGAGTTGGATCTTAGTGGTGGTATTTCGCGATAGTCGATCATGGACGAGTATATCTGGATATTCTTTTTATATGTTAGGTAGACATATACTGTGTAGAGCCGACTGTATCTTTCCTTTGTTGTATTTCCCTTGTTGTATTTCCTTTGTGGTTTCGGGGTGTCCTACTGGGTATTGTTATACTCACCCCTGCACGGGCTTTGCCCGCACGTGTCGTGTCATGTGCAAACGAGCGAGCCTTTGACAGGATTCTAGGTGGACCAGGACCGGACGATGATCAGTGAGATCAGGGGGGCTGATGTGTGTTCCTACGGCTATATAATGGAGTCCCAGTACCTTTCCTTACAGGTTGGACTTTGTTACAAACTTTCTTTTGGTGTGCTTGTACTTTAGGCCCACGATTTTACACTTTTTGTACTTCACTTTCCTGTCGTACTCTGTTGGTTGATATTTTTAGTGTATGCATGCATTTACATTTTTAGTAGTTTTTACTTTTTAGCTTTTTGGTCTTGGAGTTGTGTGTGCGTGTGTACAAGTTTATAGGCAATGCCTCCCATGTTAGTAGAATGCCTAGTCGGTGCTAGTCACCAGCCCCTGGCCTATTGGAGGAGGGCTTGGAGAGTTGCGGCTCAGGCGCCACTGGGATGAGTCATGATAGAGTGGTATCAGAGGTGGTCAGTTATACCTTAGGACCGAGAGTCTATGAGTTGGTTTGGGGAAAAATTGTTAAGTGTTCCAAGTTCGGCTTTCAGGCCAGGGACCCCAGTGATGGTCCAGGTGGCCAGCGTATCCATACACCAGGACTCTAATAACTTTCTTTTCAACTTGGAACATGAGAACACCGGTTACGTGGAAAAAATAATGGTACATGAATCATATAGAAATGGGTTGTGGTTTCTATGACCTTTTTGAGTCAGCTCTCCAGATATACTCACTGACTGAGATACATCTTGTTTCTTTAACAGGATGCCTCCGCAACGTGCACCCGCTAGGATCCAGCAGCTTGATCATGAGGATGACCCCATCAGTGATGAAGCCTCGATATAGGGACCGGATCCCCCAGTTTTACCATCGGGTGGTGTGCCAGTTATCCCGCCACCTATGGAGTAGTGTTTAGTGCCTGCTGTACCAGTGGAGGAGGAGCACAGGCTGAGAGCACTCCATGAGTTTCAGATACAAAGAACCCTCAGGTTTCGAGGAGAGCCTGACCCTTAGGCAGTAGAGGACTGGCTTGAGGTAGTGGCCAGAGTCTTTCATCTGGTCAGGACACCAGCAGACCAGATGGTGATCCTGGCAGCGAGCCTTCTGCATGCCTAGACAGGACGATGGTGGAGTTTGGTTATCCAGACTCACGATGATGTGACTCATGCATGGTCGGAGTTTGAGCATCTCTTCAGAGAGGAGTTTTCACCGGTTACCCTGAGAGCAGTACACATACAAGAGCTTCTTCAGCTCCAGCAGGGAACCATGATGGTGGCTGACTATTTTTCGAGATTTACCGACCTCTCGCGGTACTCGATGGATATGGTCAGAGATCAGTACTTCAGATCTCAGACTTTTGAGAGGGGATTGCACATAGATATCCAAGCTAGCATCATCCCTATGAGCATTACTACTTATGCTGGGGTTCTTGAGTGGGCTCTGGTGGTCGAGAACTTCTTGGAAGTGCAGAGACAACCCTAAGATATTAGTAGTGGGTGAGCTGGAGCAGAGACCTCAGCAGCAGGGGGCCGATGTCAGGGACCCAGGCGTGGGAGACATTTTCAGAGGAGATCCCAGGACAGGGGATCTTCCGTACAGGGTTCTTAGGGAACATCCATCCGACCTCGAGATAGGCAATGCTACTCATGTGATGATAGGGGACATCTCACTTGAGATTGTCCGACCCATTGTACTACTGACACAGGAGCAGTGGATGGACCACCGAGGAAGAGGCAACGTGTAGAGGAGACAAATCCGTGGGGTGGCGGATGCGATAGGGGAGCTGGGAGAGTAGCTGGAGGTGGTCAGCGTTTTGAACCTTTACCGCCACCACCCCCAGGAGGTCCACCCCAGGCTTAGGGAGCTAGTGGAAAGAGGCAGGGATAGCTGCAGGTGGCAAAGGCTTATGACCCAGGTACTCCCAGAATGATTAGAGGTACTATCTGTGTCTTTTATACTTTGGCTACCGTATTGATAGACACAGGTTCTAGTCATTCCTTTCTGGCTGCTTATCTTTTTCGAGACCTTGAGATTCTAGTTGAGCCGTTGACTCGACCCTTATTCTTAGAAACACCGACTAAAGAAGACTCAAAGATCACACACCTCTGTAGACAGTGTGACCTGACCCTTGGAGGTGAGAGTTTCGATTGAAACCTCTTGGTGGTAGCGTCGAGGCCTTAAGATTTAATTCTTGGTATGGATTGGCTATCCACACTTCATGCCCAGATCGACTATTTTAGGTGAAGGGTGTGGTGTGTCCATAGTGATTGAATGAGGTTCTCTTTTTTTAGTGAAAGAGAGACCCAGGCAGCACAGGATGGACTCGTGCATAGAAGGGCATAATCGATTTCACATCAGTTGGCTAGACTATCCCTTAGCGCAGAAGATGCTACGAGTTTCTAGTTTCCAGCACTAGTGGCTGAGTACGAGGAAATCTTTCCGGAGGATGTCCCCTGACTACCTCCCCATTGGGAGATAGATTTCTACATTGATTTGCAACCCGGTATGACACTGATATCAGCGTCATCATATCGGATGGCTCCTTCAGAGCTTCGTGAGATGAGGGTTCAATTGGACGAATTGTAAAAGAAGGGCTTTGTGAGACTCAGCGTTTCACCCTGGGTGGCCCCAGTGCGGTTTTCCAAGAAGGCAAATGGGAGCTTGAGGCTATGTGTGGATTACCGGTGCTTTAATCAGGTGACCGTGAAGAACCGGTATCCACTACCGAGGATCGATGACCTCTTTGACCAGTTAAGAGGGGCATGATGGTTCTTGAAGGTTGATCTACAATCAGTCTATCACCAGTTGTGAGTAAGGGATGAGGATATCCCAAAGACAGCTTTCAGATGCCGCTACGGTCACTCTGAGTACTTGGTGATGCCCTTCGGCGTGACGAATGCCCTGACAGTGTTCATGGGACTCATGAACCAGATCTTTCAACTCTATCTAGACCAGTTTGTAGTGGTCTTCATCAATGATGTCCTTGTGTACTCTGCATCCGAGGAGGAGCAAGGGAGACACCTAAGGATGGTTATGGACACACTCCAAGAGCACCAGTTGTATGGGAAACTCTCGAAGTGTCAGTTCTGGTTACAGGAGGTCCACTTTCTGGGACACGTTATCTCGACAGATGGGTTAGCAGTTGACCCAGCCAAGGTGGAGGCAGTGCTAGCATGGGGGCCACCCCGGAGCGTGACGGAGGTGCGAAGTTTCCTTGGGTTGGCATGCTACTATCGTAGATTATTCCTTGATTTCTCCCGGATTGTAGCACCCATGACAGCTTTGACCCGAAAGGGGAAGCCTTTTGTGTGGACTGAGAGATGCCAACAGGCTTTCCAGTAGTTGAGACAGAGTTTGAAAAGCACCCCGATCATGAGATTACCAGAGGAGGGTTTCGAGTACATAGTGTTCTGTGACGCATCAGGAATAGGGATTAGTTGTGCCTAATGTAGGGGAAAGAGGTGATTGCCTATGGCTCACGTCAGTTGAGTCCACACGAGAAAAACTACGTGACCCATGATCTTGAGTTAGCAGCGGTAGTCTTCTCATTGAATATGTGGTGGAACTACCTGATGGGCGAGCAATTTACCGTCTACTCTGATCACAAGAGTCTCAGATATAGATTTTCTCAGAAGGATCTGAATTTAAGACAGAGACGATGGCTTGAGTTCCTCCAGGATTACGACTTTGAGATCGTTTACAAACCTGGGAAGGGGAACGTCCTGGCAGATGCTCTCAGTAGAAAATCCAGTTCGCAGATGCTGGATGAGGCGACGCGACAGTTGGCCTCTTTACAATTTTTCTTTCGTGGATGGGGATGAGGGAGATTACCTTCAGCCGATGGTTGTTACCATTCCACTCTTACAACGATTCTGGGAAGCACAACTCGAGGATGTTATCTGTGAGACTCTACGTGCTCAGGTATCCACATGTGTTACTATTGATGGACATTCAGAAGGTGGGGAGCACGTTGTTATTTTCAGAGGGCATACAGTAGTACCGGTGACGTTAGGAGAGGAGGTTTTACGGGAGTTCCATACATCTCCTTTGGCAGTTCATCCAGGCGTGGAAAAGATGTATCAGGACCTCCGACGTCAGTTCTGGTTTCCAGGAATGAAGAAGAGTGTGGCATAGTTTGTTTCTCGGTGCCTTACTTGTCAACAAGTAAAGGGTAAGCACCAAGTGCCAGCAGGTTTGAATCAGCCCCTTGAGGTTCCAGAGTGGAAGTGGGATGGAATATCCATGGACTTCATGACAGTTTTACCATATACGTCCTGGGGACACGATGCCATCTAGGTGATCATTGATCGACTCACCAAGTCAGCCCACTTCCTAGCCATACGGGAGAAGGGTTCAGTAGAGAGCTTAGGACGCCTCTACATGCAGAAGATAGTTCGACTTCATGGAGTTACATCCACGATCATTTCAGATCTTGATGCTCGTTTCACATACTGGTTGTGGAAGATATTGTAGGAAGATTTTGGGACCCAGTTACACTTGAGCACAACGTTTCATCCTAAGACTGATGGTCAGACGGAGTGGAACATTCAGGTTCTGGAGGATATGCTTCGATCTTGCATACTTGACTTCGGTCCTAGTTGGGAGTATCACCTACCACTGGTGGAATTTTCTTACAACAACAGTTATCATTCCACTATTGGTATGCCACCATTCGTGGCTCTATACGGGCGACCTTGTAGGTCACCACTTTGCTGGACTGACCTGGGAGAGTCAGCACTCATGGACCCAGAGATGGTGAGAGATACTACAGAGAAGGTGCAGGTCATCCAGGAGAGGATGAAGACTGCGCAGAGTTGGAAAAAGTCTTATGCCGATAGGAGGCGGAGGCCCTTGGAGTTCGAGGAGGGAGACCATGTGTTCCTTCGGGTCTCACCTCGATGGGGGTTGTGGAGATTTGGCCGAGGTGGCAATCTATCTCCGAGGTTTGTTGGCCCTTTCCATATTCTATGTAGAGTTGGCGAGGTGGCGTATCGCCTGTCTCTACCTCCTCAGATGGATCAGGTACACAATGTCTTCCATGTGTCGAAACTACGGAGGTACGTGCATGATCCTTCACACGTCATTGACTGGGCGAGCTGGACATTGATGATAGAGCGACCTTTGCTGAGTACCCAGTGGAGATCGAGGATCAGCAAGATAAGATACTTCATGGATAAGCTATTCCCTTGGTGCATGTTCAGTGGCAGCATGAGAATCTCCAGGAGAGAACGTGGGAGCGGGAGGCTCAGATTCGCCTATAGTACCCACATATTTTTGAGTAGCCCTTGTTTTGGATTTTCGGGGATGTAAAATCCCTAAGGTGGGTGTGATGTAATGTCCCAGATTTTTCCATGTATTATTTTAATATTATATGGGAATTATTTAAAGACCAAGATCTGATATGGCGTGCAGTTTCGAGGCCTGGTGAGCCCAGAACAAATGTTTAAATTTAATTTAATAATTAAATAACGTGCGAGTGCGATTTTCCTGAAAAAGTGGAATAACTCTTGAACGGGTGCTCGGATCAGACATCATAGGGCACCGTTTCATTCAGAACAATGATTTTACCTTAGGTTAGGACAAACATCGGTCGGAACAGGTCGGTTGTGGAATCCAGTTTTTGGGACGTAAGAGTAATAAAATATTTAAATAAAAATATTTTATTCTACAGTGAAATCTTTTAAATCTGCTGTAATAGATATCCCTTAACTTTTTTATTAAAGGTCGGTGCAAGGGTCCAGGGTTACAAACCTCATAACCCTGAAACCCTTGGCGGCCCTGGAAGCTCTGGAGAAAACCTCCCAACGCGGCGACGACGACGCAATGATCAGATCATCGCCGACGAACGCAACAGAATCCAGGTAGGATGTTTGTTTGTGATTTCTTCCCTGTTGTTGATTTCTACGATGAACGGGGTATAATCCATGAACAGATTAGTCCGCAGATCGATCGTTCTTGAGGGATGGGCTTTTGCGGGGATTTTTGGGAGATTGAATCCATGATTAATCCATTGTTTTTGATTTTTATGCTCCGTTTAATCCCATTAACGGGAGCAAATCAACGCCGTGACGAATGACGACGGAGGTTCGTTCCTCAATTTTGTTTCTTTGGATTTCTCCACTTTCTTTTCTTCACGTTCTTCGCATTCTTTGTGGGGCGATGAACGACAGATCTTTACACATCCGTTCTACGACACAACGATCCCAAACTGTGGATCCAACCCCGGAGGGGTCTCATGGAGGTGCGACGACGATATCGGAGGACGATTCGGATCGGATCGAGAGTTGTGAGTTTTCGGGCGTTTTTCTTTGGATGGATCGTTCGAGGTTTATGATCCATTTTAAAGGCCAAAAAAACCCATCGTGGTGTTCGTATGACGATACAAACCAAACCCTGGAGTATCGGGACGAACAGATGAGGGATTGGGGATCCGGAAGATTGGCCGAAGCGCGAGGAAGAAGACAACGTTCTGGAAATTTCCCGACTACACGCCATGTAGTATGGGCTACACGACGTGTTTTTGTCGGCAGGACTACATGGCATGTACTTCGGGAGTACATGGACACAGGCAGGGTACACGACCAAGGACACGCCGTGTATACCCCTCCCCGGCCAGGCCCAGCCAGATACACGGGATACCCCGTGTATGGTTACACGGGCAAGCGACATGGACACGGGCATAGACCGTGTACGAGCACATGGCCAGTGCACACGGATTGAGCCCTAGGTGCTCGGACACGGCGCGTGATTCTTCTACATGCTGTGTAGTTGCTTTATATCCGACAAGACGAATGACATGGGCCGGTTACACAGGTAGTACCCGGAGTCTGGAAGACGGCGTGTACTTTTCTACACGCCGTGTAGTTGAGTTTTACACAGCCTGAACGGATGACATGAGCCGTTTTCATGGGCAGTACTCAGGGTCAAGGAACATGACGTGTAGCCATACTACACGCTGTGTAATAAATTCTTCAAGGCTTGATCCAATTTCCTTCTGTGACTTGGACTAGTTTCCTTAGGGTTTGTCTCCTTTGTATTTCTTCTAAAGGTTCCTGGTATCATTTCCTACGTATAGGAATATGATCCCTTCAGCTGGACTTCCGAAATAGAGTTGTTGGAATCACCTCTATGAGACTTAAAGAGAGACCCTCTATTCATTCCTAGAACCCTAGGAAGAGTTCTTGGTATCTATGCGACCAACTTTACTCGGGCGCTGATCCTCTACTTAGCATATTTGCTCAGACTGAGTTGTCGGAATCACCCCATGATTTGGTTGTGATCCTCATCTGAGCATCATGTTCTCAAGGTAGTTATGGAGTGTGTTCTCCCGGAATGAGTAATTTGTATCTCTCTCTCCTCAGACCTAGGAGTGTGTTATCCTTGTTACATGCTTAGTGGAATCTTCGAGATGGATCTTAGTAGTGGTATTTCGCGATAGTCGATCGTGCACGAGTATATCTGGATATTATTGTTATATGTTCGGTAGACATATACTGTGTAGAGCTGAATTTATCTTTCTTTTGTGATATTTCCCTTTTTGTATTTCCTTTGTGGTTTTGGGGCGTCCTACTAGGTATTGTTATACTCTATCCTTCACAGGCTTTGCCCGCACGTGTCATGTCTTGTGCAGACGAGCGAGCCTTTGACTAGATTCTAGGTGGACTAGGATCGGACGGTGCTTAGTGAGATCAGGTGGGCCGAGGTGTGTTCATACGTCTATAGACTGCTATCCCAGTACCTTTCCTTACAGGTTGGACTTTGTTACAGACTTTCTTTTGGTGGGCTTGTACTTTTGGCCCAGGATTTTACACTTGCTGTACTTTACTTTCCTGTCATACTCTGTTGGTTGAGATTTTTAGTGTATGCATGCATTTCCATTTTTTGTAGTTTTTACTTTTCAGCTTTGTGGGATTGGAGTTGTGTATTCCTGTGTATAGGTTTATAGGCAATGGCTCCCATGTTAGTAGCATGATTACTCGGTGCTAGTCACCAGCCCCTGGCCTATTGGAGGCGGGCTTGGGTAGTTGCAGCTCGGGACCCACTGGGATGGGTCGTGACATTTATGTCATAACTCACATATTAAAAGACCATATTTTACAAATCAGACACTTCTGATGCATATCTACTTTTACCAGAATATAAAACCTTAAAAATAAAATATGATTTCATATCATGAAAACTCTTCATAAAATTTTTCATAAACTCTTCATTCACCATACCCATTCTAAAATCTTGTGAAAAATATTTTTAAAACATGGTATGAGAAAAATAGCCATAAAGGGACATAAAAAGTATAAAATCATTTATCCAATGAAAAAATTAAAACCCATGATAAACAATTTAAAAAAACATTATTTTTTTACTAAGAATGGTAATTATCATTCATTTAAAAGAAAAATAGATTTAAAATTTTATAAAAATTATTTCTATGAAAAATAATTAATAAATATTAAAATTTCATATAGTTACCTTTGGAAATCATCTCATAGAAAACTTATAGAACCCTTAAAATTTTAATAACCATATGAACAACATCCAATATTATTCTCTATATAACAAAATCGTTACCCAATAAATTAGAGCACAAAATGGGAACACCCATTGTATAATCTATAATGAGATCACCCATCACTATTAGGGTGAACCCATCATATATAATTTCTAAGAACCAAAACATGAATAAAAATTTTATTCATTAACTTTTCATTAAAATCATATGAAAAAATATTATAAACTATTATAAAAATCACATTTAAATATCAAAATAAAATTTTCTTTCAATACCCATTTCCAAAACTAACAGAAAAAAAAATAGTATTGTGTTTTTTCATTTTATAATGCATTTATAATTTAATTGTAAGGTATAAATTAAATAAAATTAATGACATAAGTAAAAGTTATTGTTTCCATATACTTCAAATATAGAACATTTCATTTTTTATTTTTCAAGACGTTCCAATTAAAACACATAAAAAGATTCTATTTGAAAAAATGTTAAATAAAGTAAAATGAAATTCATAATTCTTATATTTGCATATATTAAAATTTTAAAAATTCATTTTATAAACCTGAACATGGAAAAGAACAAGATATTGAAGGAAAATTTTAAAAGGGATTTTATTTAGAAGAAAAAAGACTTATCTCATTAAAAATATTTAAATCATAAAAAAGTTGAAATAATGCTAGTAAAAATTAATAAATAATGTGATAATAGATAAATTCATGATATATCATGTCAAAGGTGCAATATATGCACCTAAAAAATTAATTTACGTGCATAAAATAAAAAATATGACTGAACAAAAGAAAATTAAGACAACATACCTTATCTTGAGTCTAGCATGTCACATATATATCTATCTACTAAAATAATAAAATTATGTTAATTAATTAAATAATTCAGAACCATTTTCATGTTTATTATTAATTTTATTTTACTTATTTTCATGTTATATACTATTACATGATCAATTAAGTTTATGACCGATGCTTTGACCATATTCATATTATAAGTTAAAATGACTTTGGTAGGTAGACTATATTCAAAGAGAACATTATTTAAATATATAATGATTAAAAATATTTATATCTATATTATATTTATACAGAAATCATACTATTAAAAACAATAATGATTCATGGTTATGAAAATTGATGTATGTTATGATCATTGATAGGGTAAACCATATATACACATGAGTAACATATCCATTTTCAAATGATCATTATGGAAAGAAGGTAAGTAATAAAAAATAATTAAATTATGTTAATAATACCATAAATGTATATTATATAATTATATATATCATCTAAATGTTTTGGTTATAAAATGATTCAGGTCACATTGTGAATGTAGTAGTCCACATTTAAACAAATGATGTTATCAACATTAAGTGAGTGAAAAGGTAAGAAATTAAAATTATATATTATCATTATAGAATTATAAATATATTATAAATAAAATAATTATTTCATGTATATCAAAAAAAATTAACTTTAAACTTATCACATTCAATGTGAATCAATTATGAAATACTAATTACATTGCATTTTGAGGTGGTAGTCCCTCATATAAAGGAGTGACGTTATCGAATCTCTTAAATAATAGAGTTAAAAAAATTATGATATAATGATTCCAGAGGTATAAATTTATTATAAATAAAATATATATAGTATATATACATTATCGTGTAGTTGGGGTTTGGCTTAGTGGTAAGCACCCCTTAAATCTACATGAGAAATGGGGGTTCAAAACCCATTGGGCGCAGGTACTGTAGCAGCGGCGAGACTGTAGCAATGACGGGAACTGTAGCGGCGGCAGTCACTGTAGCAGTGAAAGAGTACTGTAGCAGCAGTGGGTACTGTAGCAGCAGCAAGTACTGTGCAGTACTATAGCAACGTGGGTACTGTAGCAGTACTATTCACAGAATGGGCTTTGGGCCAAAAAAATGGGCCTATGAGTCATGTAATGGGCTAAATGCCCACTGGGCCTTCGGGCTATGTAATGGGTCTCCCTCTACCCAGTTAAAGAGGTCTTTGCTTTGCTTTAATAATAAAATGCGACTTCGGCCCCAACATTTTAAAAGAAAACATCATAATAACAAACACATAAAGGTTATAATGGATGGAAAAATGGCATCGTTTCACGAGGCCTTAGTTCATCGTAAACACAAATGATGATTTCATATCACATTTAATGGAAGTGTAGATGGTCATAGGACATTACATTATAATAAAAACAAACTATTAAATACAATACAGGGAGGATGTTATGTCACTATTAATTAATAAGAATTTAAGGATGTCTAGAAATTAATAAAATAAAATAAATGATGAAAACCATTAACTCTTCTTCGGGTATTCCCCATAGGTTTTCACTAAAAACATTATAGGATAGATTTATCCCCATAATAAGTCTTTTATAATGAGAGGAGTAATATCGATAAGTGATTTTGTTATATATTTTCGGAAAAACGGGATTTGAAGGTGTGAATAGAGGAGGAGTGGGGGTGACAGTTTATAAGTGGTGGGAGATGACACACTTGGTATTTTAAAATTAATTGAATACTATTATGTTTTTAATATGAAAATAGTATCCAAAAAGGTCCAATATAGATCCTAATAGGTGGAATAGTCAAAATAAGTCCACAAAAGAGTTTTTAGACATGTTTATATGTCATTTGTACCATAATCTATTAGTTTTAACCCATAATAAACCAATTTTTACCTTAATCACTGTAATTAATATTTACTTTTTTAATTATTCATTTTGGTAAAAAATTAAGTTAAAATTATTAGAAATTATTTATTTTTCCAATTAAAAATAATTAATTCATTTTTACAAATTCAATTCATATATGTGAAAGAATATAATTTAATATTAATCATACAAACGAGGTGAGAAATCAAGTTTTTAAAAAGAATATTTTTTATCGATAGATGATTCTATATTAACTCTATGACCAATAAAAATAATTGTATGCAAGTAAATTAATATTTTCTGATATTTAATCTCATCATTCCATTAATAAAATTATCCATTTTCTATTATTTTAATTAATTAAAATGGTGAAACATCATGCATTTTAAAATGGTTTTTAGAAAACACCATTTTAAACCAAAAAAAACTCATAGATAATAGAAATATAAAGTAGACTAAAATTAAATAAAGTGGAATAAATATAAATTAATAATACATATTTTACATTAAATAATATTAACAACATACTACGACTTTTAGGATATATAATTTATTAAAAATAAAGTAATTTTTTTTAAAAAGTAGTATCTTACACTATTCACCAAAAAATAAACATTTTATGAAAAATACAAAAAATTTACCCAAAATAATTTTTGATATAAAGATTAAAAAAATGATAATAATTTTTAAAAAAGGGAAATTATAAAATTTATAAATTAATCATTCATAAAAACATTTTATAAAATGTGTTTAGTTAAAACTATTTCCTTTTTGATTAAAAAATAATAAATATTTTTATGATTAATGTAACTCTCTGATTCATAATAATAAATATGAATAATTTTTAATATACCATCACCTAGGTTTTTATAGTTATATATTAATAAAATAATAAAGGAAAAAATTAAGGTATTTTTATCTAAATTTCCCATTCATCGAGACATTGTTTTTATAATAAACCTATTTTCATATAAGTGATGAGTATATATCTTATATATTTTTTTATATCATTAATTACTTTTAATTCACAGTATTATATACTCAATTTTTTTTGTTCATTCTCTTTCATGTGATTTTATTTAAATTTTATAATTTCCATGATAGTCTATTTTGAACATCATTGAAAAAATGAGACCTCCCAACGATGAAAATCTATATATGGACTTTTTATTCTTATTCACACAAAATTTTATATCATTTTAGTCTCATATATATCATGTTAAAATTAATATTTCTATTTAAAATAATTAAAATTTTATGTTTTAAAATATTCTATGAAATTTGGGTCTTTAACAATGATATTTCAAAATGCTAAAATGTTATTTCCATACTTTCTAAAATTAATGTTTTATCATTCATCTAAGTTTTTGTTTTTAATACACTTGATATTTTTTTACATATTTTCATTATGAATGATTTTTTAATGAAAATTTTTTCAGTTTATTTCAACTTATTTTATTAAAAACATTCTTTCGATTTAAATTTTGCATTGTTAATGAATAATTATTAAAGAATTTTTTTAAAATTTATTTCCTCTTCTTTTTTTTAAAAATACTTTATTTTTCATGTCTTTATTTTTGAATATTAATTTTAAATTTGAAATTTATCAATTTATTATAACTTATGGTTATTAAAATAATTAATGAAATTTCAAGATTACAATATTATTGATTATCATAAATTTATTCATTTTCAATACATTTTTACACCTCATTTGAGAATTATTTATGTCCGTTTATAGAATTATTAACTAGAAACTTTTGTGAAAATATTTTAAAAATTCATCCCTTACACATCAACATATTTTCTAAAGAATAATAATTCAATCAATGATTGATTTTTTTTGGAGAAAATATTTTTATCTTTAGATATATTTTCCAATAAGTTTTATTTTTCATGTGGTTATGTTATGGGAAATAATTTCATGATATTATGATAAAAATTATTATATAAAATGGTAGTTCAAATAACTCTTTCATCTCAGATCATCTTTGACTTGGTTCACCATACCCCAATGGTAATTTATTGTCGTGTCATAATCATTAATTAAATCCAACCGGCTTCTCAGGGACCTATTCACTTCAGATTATGTAACATTATAATTTAAACACTTATGATTAGTATACATTTTAAATGTATCTCTAAGAGGATGATACCTCCGTATCTATATTTAAATACATACCACAGTTAAATCCAAATCATTAAAAAGGTACTTTTTTCATGAACCATCAATTTTCATGAGAAATAAACTATTAATATATCATTCTACACGAGGATTAATGCTAGTATTTTAATCAATGCTTCACTATTAATCAAAAAACCCTTTCCATTATAGTATAATGTATTTTATGTGTTATGAATATCATTTTCTTTAATTCCTCGACATTTTACTCAAATTCATTTAAAATTTTTAATGTTTCCACCTTTTAAGGTAACATGGTGATTGGATTAGAAAAAAAGATAATTTATAAAAAATAAATTAATAATATCTAGCCTATCCAAGAAATATACATATCTCTATCCCTATATCTTATTTAAGTCAATTCTAAATAAATTTTAACTTTAAAGGATCCACCTATAATATGTGAAATGAGATTATGTGACCTGAAAATGATTTTATTTATATCTAAAAGTCACAGATTTTTAATTTTTAACAATGATTCTTATTCATAATTATCTTCAATAAAATCATCAAATGATCTCTATAAAGTTCCTTTATTTATTAATATATACGAATAATAAAAAAATCATTCCAAAAACTGATCAAGTTAATATTTAAACAATTATTCTTTAAATGATTTAATACTTTGGGGGAATTTATAAGACAATATGACATCATTATAAATTCATAGAGTCTATTCATCCTTAATAAGTATTACTTGTGTATATCGTCTCTTTTGACCCACAACTAATAATATCTTAATCAACGTATAAACTATAAAAAATATTTAGCTACTTGTAATTATTCCAAAAAATCATCAATAAAAGAAAGCATATCAATATTATTTGTTATGATCTTTTAATTTTCGTCATAATTAAAAAATTAGTATTAATTCATTTTTCTTATTATGAAATGGAACAGGTTTAATACAAGGAGAATCACTTGTATGAATGAATCCATTATCATGATTATTCAGGCATTGTTTCATTAAGTACTAAAACATAACCATGAAAATTATGTACAGAGTTTATGAGATTGGTTTATAAATAAGAATTCGTTTTATTGATAATTTTATTACATAATTTCGATGAATAATATTAAAAAATTCCTTAAAACATCAACAAATGATCATATTATTGACATATCATCAATATTAATTTTCTCTTGAACCATATGAGACACAAACCCCATCCCAATAGAAGTTATGTAACATACAACAAATCAATTTCCATTGGAGATTATTCTTTATCACTTAAAAGATAAATTATCAATGGTTTTTTGGAATATTAAAAATTATATACCTTCTATAGAAATTTAAGTGGAAATTATGTAAAAAATCAATCCATCAATAATATACATAAAAATCCACTACTAGGAAAATAATGTGATTATTACCTGTCACATTCCCACAAACATAAATAGGAGAATAATCATAGACATGATATGTGATCATAGTAACATTATGGGGTTTAACAACTAATTAAAAATATAGTTATTAATGGGGTGTGCATATTCCCATATAAAAGTTTCCATATATTAATGAGTTGGTATATCCAAAAACAAATACTACATTAGTAGTTCTAGAGTGCGTGGTATCTTCAACACTGTAAGAACCATGTTTTCAATCAAGTTTGGATCATTTAAATTTCATTATAAATCATTAATTTGGACCATTTATGTATGAATAATGAGTTTGTAAAGGTTTACAGGGTATCTACGACTTTATTGGAGCTCTAAAAACCCCCTTGTGGGAAAATAGGCCAGGTCGCATGATTTTTTGCATGGATAACATACAATTTTCTTAATCGTGAAGATTTCATTTTTATGAATAGTGCCACCTCACACGGTGGGGTCCTGACCATGTATCCTAACCATGAAAAGTTACCTTCTTCCTATGTACACTATCATGGTTTGTGCACGGTTAGACCAAACTGTGCCTAGGGTGTTTTTTCAAACAAAACCATCTCACACAATTTGTGCACGGTCTATCAAACCGCGCAGAAAAACCGTGCATTGGTTAAATTTTGGGTAAATTTTCCATTTTCCCTTAATTATCTATTAATCTACCTATTCACCCGATACTCATAATTCAATGGGATTTACTTCCATTTTCACCAATTTGGTTCTTTTTAAGACTTAATCAAGGTATCAAGAGATTTCCTTCATCCGAAAATCGATAGAGCGTCGGTTTGTCACATTAGATGCACAACAATATATACTTTAGTTCTCTTGATCCATTCTAATTATCTTTTTCTCTTTCCATAGTTATCATGGTTTGACGTTTTCACCTTTTCATAGATCTACTATGATCTAAGGAAAATCAAGGGATGATACTAGAGGAGTATAGTCGTACAACCCTAAGGTGGGTGGTCTATAATTTATCCATAATGTTCATTGACTTTGTAATTTCCATGTAGGCCCCATAGATTTCATCATGATCCGTTTATTAAATTCATATTCCATGATTATACTTTTTTGAACTATATGTTTATTCACTTTCCAAATATATGATTAGTTGTTAGCAGTTACACACACAACTCAACCCCCCCTGTTGAAGGCTATGCAATATTTGGGTTTTTAATGTTGTGATACGTTTGATACACCATTAATGTTTTCCATGGATTGAAAATTATAATAGTAAGTGTTTCTATATTAATTATATTGATTTATATCATGAATTGTAGAATGGAAAGTATCATGTATGCGTACCACTTGTCACACCTAAGGCAAGTGCTTCAAATTGATAATTAAATGTGAATGATTAATTTGTTTCATATTCATAGCACCCCTTAACATATTAATGGAAGGTATAGAAATAAACATTGAATATGGAATATGTATTAAATGAATTAAATGGTTTCATGTTACTTGGAATTGTCACACTAATGAAAGGAAAGTCCTGAACCAAATGAATTGATAAAACAGTTCCTTGTTACTTGGCCTATTACCACTATTGGAATTCATGGTTTTAGACCAATTATTTTATGAAATCACTATCAAATAGGAATGGCCTAAATCGAGATTTCCTTGGTTTCTGATTGGAGAATTCCATGAGCACTCGACATCCCCATTCCGATTCAAGGATACAACATTATTAGGTTGAGACCAACCTAGAAACCAATCCTTTTTCATATATTTGGGTTCCTAGTATAACCCCTTTGGATCCCTCTTGTAGTACTACAAGATTTGTTGGATACATTCCATGGATCCAGGATGCTGTGGATACAGTCCTGGGATCTAACATAGAGAAGTAGGTACCATGGTCAAATCCCATAGGGCCTAGTATTTTCTTAGCCCTGTTTTACCTTGGATGAACTCCTTAGACACGGTAGATGTTTCATTGTGGAATTTCGTAGACTATGCTCCTTGGATTACACTGTTACCACTTAGCTAGACTTAGATACTACTTAGTTAGCAGCCCTTGAGGCTTATGTTGCCTTAGTTACTACCTTGGAACATTAGAGTTAAATATCTTCACAGGTTTCCTTATTACATCTTGGAACCTTTTATATTAATAACTAGTGACTTATTGATAAATTGGTAATAATCATGTAAATAATTGGTTACATGTCAAGAAACCATCTATGGGATGAAGAAGGTAATGGGGTATTTAGTTACATTTTACTTATTTATTTTATATATACATTAAAGGACACTATTATATTCCATTACACATGCCAAATGATATAGACACCATTGGTGGTGGCCCATTGAGATTTATCTCCCACCCTCTCTGGGTGCCATTTGGTTCCCAGAGTAGATTACATGGTCGCGGGTGTTGAAAAATGGATGTATAAGACTTCAATCACTTTATTTATTACTTTTTAGAATGGAACAAGATAGTAGATGACCAAACCAGATCTCAGGATGCTTGGTATAGTATTTGATTTCATTTATACGGCTGTGTAACATAGTATGCCTTCTATCTTGTATTAATGTTTCCTATTTTTCTATTGACATGACTTATCGTCATAATTTTTTTGTGTTATTGAATGTTGTTTTAGTTACATCGTTATTGTTATCCCCTGTTTATATATTCATATTATCTATTTCTACTGTTACTTATCTTACACCCTCTATTTATCTCTATTATGTGTATCAGTTATGCTACACTCTGGTAATGAGGAAATAGTATCCCCATGGACACAACTAAGGCCCTCGCTGCTAGTTGGTAGTCTCTGGAATTCTTGGAGATGTGATTGAGGCCATGTGGCCTACCAGGCTTGGGGCATCATTAAGTACCATCCAGGCCTGGGACTTCACAAATTGGGATCAAAGTTGGATTGTTTTCATGATTTACTATTTAGAGATAATAGATTGGAGAATAGGAAAACTTGGGACTTGTTCAAAATCCATGCTTGGGCATAACGAACCCATGTTTGGGGTAAAAACCAAGTTTCCTAAATTATAATTGTTGTTCTGATTTTCCCATTATAGTTGATATTATTTCATTGTTGGGTGATGAACATGTTGTGTGGTGTTGTTAATTATTACTCTGTTTGATGATTTTATTTCATCCTTGGCTTGATGATATGAGGGTAAGGATAATTGTTACATGCATAATTATAGGAATCTACAATTCACATGTAATGCATATTTCCATTCCATATAGGTGCATTCCACTTCATTTCATTGAATGATATGCTAGCGATTGATGATTGATGTTGTGATAGTTAGCTTATTCTTGTGTTACTCTTGGCTACAATTGAGTGACTGCCTATCTCAATTCATGGGGTGTATGGGTCCTCATTGGTTGGTATGATTAATTTACTGATTCAAGCCACTATACTATAAATAAATGGGTTTCGTTTCTGGTGATAGGTGTATGGGAACTAATTCATTGGAAATGGACATCCATTATAATCTGAATCCTAAAATTTAAAATAAAATGGTTGCATATCCTTATACTAACTTATAATTTTTATGAAAGTTAAATGAGTGAACCAAGATGTTAAATGTATAGTTAAATGAAACATATACTGAGAACATACCAATACCATCCTATCTAAGTAGGTAGTTAGGGTAGTATTCCTAGGGTATATAGTTTCCCCATGTTAAGCTTTCGATATTGATGCTATCTTTCTGCTTCTAAGATTGTTCTAAGGCATGTTCTTGGATATCGTAGAATAATGCCTCCATGATGCCCTCATGTAATATAGAAGGAGGGTGAAGATGAACATGGTCTAGGCATGGTAGGCCAAGAGCCTTCAGTCTTACCTCTAGGAGTGACACTTGATGCACCACATACTGTACTTGATTTGGGAACCAATTCCCAAGTTAGTCATATTTTCCTACATTTGATGCAGTCCAAGCATGATGCTCCTCGAGTTGCACCTACAATGAATGATCTGACTCGTGAGTTCTAGAAGCATAATTCTCCTACTTTCTCAGGGGATGGTGGTCTAAAGGATTTCAAGTCATGGATATAGACCATCCTATTCATCATTGAGCTTCTAGAATGCCTCAATAGAGGAGAGTCAGGATTGCTATATACATGCTCGGGGATTCGACCAAGCATTGGTGGGACGTGGATACCTTGGCTGATCACTATCAAGGCATGATATGGAATGACTTCAAGACTATATTATATGATTATTTATTTCCTCAAATGTTGAGAGAAGACAAAGCCAAAGAGTTCGTGCCTCTCGAGTAGGGTTCTATGTCAGTGATGGTGTATTTAGTTTGTTTCATAGAGTTACAACACTTCACACTACATCTAACCGATGATGAGCTTTCACGTCCTAGATGTTTTTAAGATGTGATCTAGTATTCCATCCGTACGCAAGTCAATGTCTTTCAACAAACTATTTTTTTAAGATAGTCAATCAAGATCTTATCACTGAGTGAAACTTATGGGAGGATAATATTATCTGGTTTAAAGGATCAGTGACACAACATTCTAGTATTTCTTATACTGGAAGGAAACGATCTATCAAGGCTTATCATCAAGGTAGTGATAACCAGAGTAATATTTTCAATATCTCTTTGGTGTGTCATCAATGTGGATGATGGGTTCATTCAAAGAATTAGTGTGATAGAGACCCACACAAGTGCAGTGATTACAACCGTATGGGGAATCTTCAACGATTCTGGAGGTCCTTTCCTCCAGTATCAAGTGAAAAATGATCTGTGCCATCCCCACCTTTAGGAGTGAGTTCTTTTATGTTGTGTTAGGTGGGAAGCTAGAATAGCACCAACTGGTCTGGCTGAGGAGGAGGTCGTGGCCATGGTAGTTAGACCCCTGATCACCAATAGCACAAGCAGAGCAGTTTTTATTATGGTATTACATCTTTTCACATGTCCATAGATCATATTAGTATAATGCACTACAACCAATACATAAGGATCAGTGTTCAGGACCTTCTATAGTACAACATACTATTCTAGTGGTGATTACTTTTTAATCAACAATGTTTGATACAGATTCTTAGAACTCTTTTATATCGGTATCCAGTGTGAAAAGTATTAGAATAGAGATACAATATCACTATAGTGTAATTACCCTAGATACACTGTTAGAGGTACTGAAATAGGGTTTATGCCAATGCAAGGAATTTCCCCTTGAAGTAGGTAGTTTCCCTTTCTTATAGAACCTTTTTTCCCTCGAGATGAAGGGCTTCGATGCCATTCTCGGAATCGACATGTTTGTTCATTATCACATTTTTATAGGATTCTATCATTGTAGAGTATCTTTTTCATCACCAGAGGGTAAATGTTAGCTTTATAATGGAGAGTGGTATTTACAGGATAGTAGAGCAGGACCAGAGCATCATGGGCTAGGTGGAGTGACCACCCAGATCACAAATCTCTTCACGAAGGATCTTGGTTTATGACAAGCTAGTTTTCTTCTAGTAGTGGATCATTTCAAGGATGAATTTCCGGATGATTTTTTTCTTTAACTCCTGATAGAGAGGTAAATTTTACAATTGATATTATTCTAGGAGTGGATTCAGTGTCCATTCATCCATACATGATGGAACATATAAAGCTTTAGGAGCTCAACTGGTAGTTAGAATATTTAGAGGCAAAAGGTTTTATATGGCCCAATTCATCCTCTTAGGGTTAACTCATGATTTTCAACACAAGGTGTATGAAACCTTACATCTATTTATGGATTATATAATGCTGAAACTTCTTGAAATCAATAACCAGTATCCACTTCCTGGGGTAGAAGATCTCTTTGGTAAGCTGTGAGGAGCAAAGGTCTTCTTTATGATCGACCTGAGAATGGGTTATCATTAGGTGAAAATCAGACCATCATACATACCTCCTACAAATTTCCATAGGAGATATGGTCTCTTTGAGTACCATGTTATTTCTTTTGGTCTTATGAATGTGCCTACCATTTTCAGGGATTTGATGAATAGTGTTTTCCACCCCCATTTGGACTCTTTTTGCATGGTCTTTGTGGATGACATCTTGGTGTATTCTCTCACTTGTAGAGACCATGCCAAACATCTTGAGATAGTTCTGAGTACACTGAGTGAGCATTAGATTTATTACATGATTGATATGTACCACTCCTAGATAAAAAATGTCCACTTCTGGGGTCAAATTATCTCAGATTCAAGAGTATTTATTGACCCTAAAAGGTTAGTGTTGTATTTTCCTAGGAGAAGCCCAAGAATGTATTTGATATACAGAGTTTCCTAGGGATGGATGGATATTACGAGAATTTAATTGAGGAATTATCACATATTTATTCACCACTTACTAATCTTAAAAATAATTATATCACATTCAAATGGTTAGAAGCATGTTAGAAATCCTTTCAGAAGCTAAAAGGGGGGATTTTTTTAGCACCAATTATAATTATTCTCGAGCCGAGTATATGTTATTTCATCTTTTGTGATACATGATATATTTTCCTAGTAACAATAATAGTGTAGGGAGACAAAGTCATTGTGTATGGATATTTGAAGTTTATGGCCCATGATATAAGTTAACCAAAGAACAACATTGAGATAGTAGCAGTTTTCCATGCCTTACATTGTTGGAGACATTATCCATTGGGTGAGCACTTTGTGGTGTACACTGACCACAAGATCCTCATGTATATCATTTCTCAGCATGTCTTGAACCTCAAATAGTTGATATGGGTCTAATATCTAAAATACTTTGATTCTAAACTTGCCTACATGTCTCGTTAGAGAAATGTAGTTGCAAATTCATAGAGTCAAAAAAATCAAGCACATTCCATACAAGAGGATAGTGATGAATGAAAGTTAATAGCTATTTTTTATGATAACAATTTAGAGTTCCATGATAGTCATGATCAGTATTACCTCTGATCCTTGAAATCTATAGCTTTCCTCCTTAAAAGGTAAAGAGTAGATAGTTTTTTGATCCTAAAGGCTTGGTTCTCCAAGAGAGTATATCTGGAGATAACCCACCTCCAGATTTTTCTGTGGACAGAGATGTCGTCCAACATCTATGTGGATGTGTATATGTTCCTATAGATATGAGAGATGAGTTGATTTAGGATTTACATACCTCTTAGTGGTAATTTTAGCCAATTATCTCGAAGATGTATCGAGATATGTGATTCCAGTATTGGTGGCCAGATATGAAAAATTAGATAGAAGGATTTATCATTGGGTGTTCCACATGTCAGTAGGTGAAGGAAGAGAACCAAAGACCTGCAGACTTGTTACAACCACTTCTAGTCCTAGAATAAAAATGGGATTATTTTGATATGGATTTCATAGTTAGATTACATAGGTCACTGAGGGGTAGTGATGTAATATGGGTAGTCATTGGAAAACTAATGAAATCATCCCACTTCATTCTTATTCAAGAAATTTTCTTAGTTGATGAGTTGTAAATACTGTATGTCTATGAGATCAAGTTACTACATTTGGTTCCATGTGCTCTCGTTTTAGAAAGGGATTCTCATTTCAATTCACAATTCTGGAAGGGTTTGTAGAAAGCTATGAGAACTCAGGTTCTTCTAAGAAAAATTTTTCACCCTTAAACCGATGGATAATCAGAATGGACAATATAGGTTCTAGATGATATGAATCAAGCATGTGTACTTGATTTTAGCATTTCTTGGGAGAAACACATCCCTCTCACCAAGTTCTATTATAATAACATCATTCAGGAAACAATTTAGATGGATAATTTTGAGGACTTATATTGTAGGTCATGATGTTCACCCTTGTACTGGATAGAGGCATGTAAGGTATCCGTACTAGGTCCTCATCTCGTTCAGGAGACTTCAGAGAAATTTCAGCTGATCAGAAAGCATATAACTAATGCTCAGTACAGAGAAAACTCATATGCCGATCTCCAATGATGACATCTTGAATTCAAGGCCAGGGATCACGTTTTCCATTGGGTATCACCCAAGATAGGGCAAAAACATTTACAAATGTAGGGAATGTTGTCGCCTCACTATAAAGGGTCGTTTGAGATTATAGAGAGAGTCGGGCTGATATCCTATCAGTTGTTACTACAGTATAGGTACTATGCCATTCATGGTGTCTTTCATGTTTCACAACATTGCCTATATTATGTTGAACCATTACATAACATTGATCCCGAGGAAGTTGAGTAGGATTTTGATTCTAATTTTGAGCAGTATCTAGTATGTGTCATTGAACAGAGCAAAAAGGATCTCTAAGGCCGGTCTGTCCCTCTAGTATGAGTGTTGTGGCAGCATGAACTCCTTCTAGAAGAGAATTGAGTGCAGGAGGATGACGTACATTCCCAATGGCCAGAGTTTTTCTCAAACAATGTTTCTCAACCTTTGGAAGATGAACTTGGAGAAGAGTTCATTTATAGTGGGAAAATTGTAGAAACCTAATTTTTGAATCAAGTATGGATCCTTTAAATTTCAGTCTAAATATTTACATTGTACCTTTTTTGAATTCCTATTGAGTTTAAAAGGTTATGAGGGTGTCTGAGGCTTATTTGTGGCTCGTAACACCTCTTTTTGGAAAGCAGTTCAAGTCACATAGATAGGGTAAAAATTTCTTAACCGTGCAAATTGTGTTTTTAAAGATAGATATACCTCACACAGTTGGTGCATGGTGTTGCAGTCTAACTGTGCAAAGTGAACTTATTCCCAGGTACTCCTGCATGGTTTTAATATGGTTAGACAAAACTGTGCGGAGGGTGTTTTTTTCTTATAGAACCATCTCACTTGGTTTGCACATTATTTTTCAAACCATGTAGACAAATTGTACACATGATAAATTTTGGTAAATTTCCAGTTTTTCCTTAATGATATATTAAGACAACTCTTCTTACCCAACTAAAAAATGAGTAGAATTTACCTCCATTTTCACCAATTTGTATTTTTTTGAAGATCTATTCAAGGGATCAAGATATTTCTATCATCTAGAAACAGATAAAGCTTCAGTTTATGATGTTGGATGTACAATAGTAAGTAATCATGTCTGTTTGAGCCATTATCCTTTTATTTTTATCTAAACCTAGTTATCATGGTTTGAACTTTATTCATCCTTTCTTATATCTACACCAATCCGAGGCAAATCAAGGGCTAATACCTGAGGAGGAGAGTCGTACAACCCTAATGTGGGTGGTTTATAATTTATCCCTAATGTTCATTGACTTTGGAATTTCTATGTTGGGACCACTGATTTCATTGGGTTCCATTTATTAAATTCATATGCCATGATTACACTTGTTAGAAACATATGGTTATGTTCTTTCCAAATATTCAATTATTTGTCAGCGGTTACACCAACAAAACAATATGCTCATTTTCAAAGGTTATGGAATATTTGTGTTTTTAATGTTTTGACATGTTTTAGACACTGTTCGAGTGTGCCTTGTCTTGACCTTTATAATGGCATGAATTTCTATATTAATTGGCATTATTAATATTGTGAATTTAATAATGGAAAGTACCATGTATGTGCAAAACTTGAGCCACCTAAGGTAAGTGCTTCAAATTCATAATTAAACATGAATGATTAATTAGTTTTATATCTATAGAACCTATTACCAAATTAATAAAAGGTAGATAAATAAACCTTGAATATAGAATATTATTTAAATGGATTAAATGGTTGCATGATAATTGTCCTTGTCACCTAAATGAAAGACAAGGCTTTATCCATGACTTGATAAAAGGGCTCCCGGCTACTTGGCCTATTCACACTAATGGATGGTATGACTTGAACCAATTTAATTATTATATGAATTAACTATCAAATAAAAATGGCAGGACTTGATCTCACATTGGATTCTAATAGGAGAATTGCATGAGCACTTGGGAACCCCATTTCAATTCAAGGATTTGGTTTCCATAGGTTGAGACCCACCTAGAACCCAACCCTTTTCATAGATGTAGATGCTCGATATAACACTATAGGATCACTCATGTAGTACTATAAGATGCCTTAGATACACTCCTTGGATCGAGGATGCCTAATATATTTTCCTTGGATCTAGAATTGATAAGTAGGTTCCATGGTTAAAGCCCATCAGGACCAGTCATTGATTCAACCAATTTTACTTTGGATGCACTCCATAGACTCGGTAGGTATCTAATTATGGAATTACATGGACTATGATCCTTGGATTACAATCTTACCCCTTATCTAGACTCAAATACTACTAAGTTAGGCTACCTTGCGGCTTATGATTCCTTGGTTACTACCTTGGAACTTCATTGTTAAATATCATCACAAGTTTCCTTGTTACGTCTTGGAACCTTTACTATTAATAAAAAGTAACTTATAGATAAATTGGTAATAATAAAGTAAATAATTGGTTACATGTTTAGAAAACAACCAAGGGATGAAATAGGTACGTGGGTATTTAGTTACATTGTACAGCTTTAATTTATATATACATGAATGTACACTATTATATTCCATTACACGGGTTGTAGGTTATAGACACTGTTGGTTGCGGCCCAATGAGATTTATGTCATACCCTCTCCAGGCACCATTTGGTACCCAATGTAGATTACATTGTTGCAAGTGTTGACAAAGGAAATTAAAGATCTTTAGACACTTGATCACTTGCTGTTTATGATGGAGATTGATAAAAGATTACTGATCCAGATCTCAGGATGTTTGGGATTGTCTTTGATTTACTTTATAATGTTTTAGAACATATTATGACTTCTGTATGGTAACTATGTTTTCTAGTTTTCCAATGAATTGAATTATCATCACTAGATTTAATATTTTTAAATGTTGTTTCAGTATCACAAGTATTTTTATCTCTTTTTTATTTATTCCTATTATTTGTTTCGATAGTTACTTATCTTTGTTTCACTATTTCCCTCTATTATATGTATCCGATGTGATACAATCGGGTAAGGAGGGAATATTCTCCATTTGGACACACCCTAGTCCCTTACTGCTAGTTGGTAGACTCTGGTGTTTGGGGAGATTCTCTTGAGGCCATGTGGCCCACCAGGATTGATCCACCTTTTAAGTGGAATTCTTATCCGAGACATCACAAACACATCGTTAACATACGACACATTTGTAATACTTATTGTGTGAGGTTACCCGTTGTCTATAGGATTAATAGGTTACTAACACTGATCATGATTATTAAAAATTTTATTAGATAATTTTATAGAATTACTGCCATACTCTTGGCATTTGAAACACTAGACCATCAGTGGTGTACTCAGTGGTACATTTTCTCCATAATTAGATACCTTATTCCCATCATTTTGGAATTCGATTTCATAATGGCCTTATTATTAATGAAAAAACCATTTCAGAGTCCATAATAATAATAATAATAATAATAATTCCATTTAATTCAATATTTATTTTTTTATCAAACTGATTGGATTAATTGGTAAATATAATATACACATCTACTATGGTAGAACATCAGATGATTTATTCATAACTACTTGAGTCCCTTATATCTAAAAAACATTAGTGGATCGATTATAATCTACTTAATTATCAATCAATCATAATTTTGTCTTCTATAATAAAACAAATATTATTGATATCAAGTATTTATGAATTTACCTCACATTTAATAGTGGATTCAACATCTATATAAAAATATCAAGGAGATACTTTTATTTTTTCATATGAAGAATAAAAATTATTCACTTTTTTAAATATAATATTCTAAACTCAAACCACTAAATGTATTAAATTTCAAAATTTTGTCTTATATTCTTAATGATTTTCCACTATTAATCAGCATCACATTATAAATGATAGAAAACAAAAATGTAATTTTTATGCTCTAAACACTGGAAAATTGAAATTTTGTTTCCAATAGTGCTAATCCATTTATCAAAAATTATTTGATCAATAGACCCACTAAAATAAGGTGACTTTTTTCTAATGAAATAATTAATAGAAAATTGTTCCCTCCTTTTATATTTTGGATGATCGTCAAGATTCATGGATTTAGAATGTTTTATACATAGAAAAATAAAATTTTACATTCCATATCACTTAAAAATTGGATTATAAATGGTAAAATAATTTCATTTTCCACACATCTAACATTGATATGGTTCATTTTTCATCCATTAGTTGAAAAAAACCAAAATTAAATGTGTGTGAAAAAATAATCACAGTGGGAAACCACGTAATCATGAAAACTAATTTATAGTATTCCTAATTCATGAAATATTCTTTCAAATATATGACAACGTTTTTTAATATATTCCATACATGATTATAATATATTCAAATAAATCATGATATTTTACTAATAAAATCTAAAATAAACCAAAAATATCATCTATTAGGGCCATAATAGGTGCACAGTAAGGGAACTATCATCATTAACTAGAAATATTGACAAGATGTACACTATTAAATTTTTTAGGGATATTAATCATTAGTTCATATCATCCAAAACCAAAAACTAATTTATTTTCAAGAAATGGATGTTTTGGTAGAAAAATCACACTATTACACCCCAAAATTATAAAATAATACCATTCTTTCAATAACATATATGATAATGAGAATTGATATTATATTTAATTTCACACAAAAATACTTTTAGATTCAATTAAATGAAACATTGTGTATATATTGAGTTACACATAATGATGAGTTACATAAAAAGATTTTGTTACACACAAGTCTGATTTCAATGAAACATGAGTATATTTTTAATATTATTATTTAATATGATAATTGTAACCTAGCTATTAGAATAGACAGTAAGAATAGAATTAAAAAAATTATAAAAATATATAGTTTACAAAAATTTATTAAATATATATTATAAATAATATAAATAATATATATATTATAAATAATATAATAATCATTTAATAAATAAGATTTATATTTTTAAATGATATTTTTTTGAAAATATAGTATAATTATTCAATTTACCCTTAATTTTAAATTATTTTTTTACCATTTTAAAAAAATTATTCTGAAACATAATATTAATTTCTGAAACCATAATTAAAAACAATTAGGTTATTTTTTGAATTTTATTTAGAAATTTAATTTTCTAACTAATAGTGAAAATACTGAATTTTAATTTAAAACATCCTTTTAATTTAAAATATATATAATGCTAAATTTTATTTTTAATTGGTTTTGAAATAAAATTAGATAAATTATACATATATTAACCTAATTTAGGACATTTGATAAATTTCAATCAGTAGTTGGATATAAATATAATTCAATCTTTTAAACTTTTTTACATTAGAACTCCCCTTTTCGTTACATTTGTGAGATTAATTTTAAATTACAATTTTGATCTTTTTTGAAAGGAATTTGGGAAAATTGATTCTATATTTTGAAATGTAATTATTTATATCATCTTATAATTTAATTTTTTTTACTATAATGATTTCTCAAAATAGTTATAAATAATTACCCTAATTAAGGTTAAAAATATGTTTTTTTTGCATTGTATGCTTTTTTAATAAAATAAAATTTACACCTACATCAGGTTTTATTCAATAAAATGGATTTAATATTTAGAATAATAATGAATAAATTAAAAAATTATTATACTTTTAATTTAATATTAATTTATATATTACCTAGTTAAATAAAAAGATACTAGTTACTATAGTAAAAAAAAATTCTAAAATTAAGTAAACATAAAGATAAATGAATTACAAGATATTAATGAATTTATTTATATCTAGTGGAGGTTTTGTATACTCTAAATAAACCCTAAAATAAATTATTTATCAATATTTTAGGCGCATGTGGAAGGGTAGAAATCCCAATAGTGAATACTATTGGGATTTTACAAGAATTCCACTCATCCTCAATGATAAAAGAAGAGTTATTCCCCTTATTTATTCACAAATCTCTGGATATTTGGATAGAACAAAAACATCCCATATAAGTACCCAAAATCTATATCCTAATCCTAGAGTCCTTTTTTTTGATTATATCCATCCTTAAAAAAATTAGTTGCAAACATAATGAGAATACCTAAAGAAAAGGTAATATTCTTCAACGAGTGTCTTTATTTTAATCCTCTTTCAATCTATTTCAATTATTTTAATCCATGAAGATATAATAAACTCAATACCTTTCATATAATTTTATTTTTTTATAATAATTTAATTATCTAAAAAACTACACTTCCATCAAATGAGTTACAAAATCATCTTTTGTGTGTATAAAAGACCACCTCCCTACGAATTGATGTCGTTTATTTTTTCACTACCACCTCTCATGAATGGGTATTTTGAAGGATATAAATATATTTATGATATATATACCATAATTATATATTTATATTAATTATTGAATATGTGACTTATTACTTTCTTTCCTGTATAATACATGAAAACAATGCTCTTGTGTACAATGGACTACCACCACATGAAGCGATGTGATTTATCTTTCACTAACGCATTATATTGAAGGTGATAAAGGGTAATGTTAATGACTAAATGTCATAAAAATGACATAATTATTATATTAATTACATATTCTTACTTTTAAAAAGATAATATTTCATTTATTTTGTTAACACATAAAGATGATATCATCATTGATGTACGCATGGAATGTCGCCTTTACGAAGCGATGCAAGTCTCTTTTTATCACCACAAAAAATGAATGATGTATAAATATATGTAAATTTAAAGAAATATTATGGAATATATTAATATTATAATAATTTTATAAATATAATATATTACTTAAACCCATACCATAATTATTGATGAAAATGGGGAAATGTTATTCATGCATACATATGACTTACTATCACCTTGATCATAACATAATCCATTTTTCATAAAAATCATTCATTATTTATTTTAAAAATAAAATTTATATAAAAATATGATAATTATGTAATAATTTTTATTAATGTGATGATATAAATATATAATATGAGTAAGAACCAGATCTTTCTTGCTGCAACTCACTTGACAAAACAAGAAAATTAACACCTGAAACAGTGAAACTAATTTACATTACTAATGGAAGTGTAATAAAAAGTTATAAAAGGATCATATATGATATTATAAATATTAATATGGTTACATGGTGTGTTAATAAAATGTTTAAAACCAAAATACACGAGTTTAATAAATTTTCACTCAAAATGAAGTGTGAGGAAAGGGTTTCTCATCTCACTTTTACTTTCATGAGACATATATAATATTCAACATTTACATTTTTTCTGGTATATATACTATCCTTTTTGTATGATATTTATTAAATTTATTTACCTGTATGATATTTAATTTTAAATTTTTGTTTATTTAGTTCATGGGGATTAAAAAAACATTACAAAATTTTGAATAGTTTAATTCCCAATATTGTCATTATTCGAGATGATTTACGTTTATGTATTACTCAGGGGATTTATTTTACTATTTCAACTTAAAATATATACATTTTTTCCCTTTGGATATTCATGATATTTTTTATTAATATTACTATTTTACCTCTATTTTTACTTAAAAAACTTGAAATAATATTTTTAAGAAAATATGACTTCTTTTCGCTCTTCATTTAGAAATATGGTTTCATCCAAATCCATCTATTCAATTTTTTTAGAAAAATGTTATTTTCATATCCCTATTAAAGAAAAATCATATACATTTTCATTACAAATAAAATTTTATTTTAATCTTGTATTACATGTACAAAATTACCTTCTTACAAGGCTGTCATTTCTAGGAACATTGCTTTTCAATTTTATAAGGTAATTTTTAAAGAAAGTATTTTTTATATATTATAGAAATACTTAGTTATTAATAATTATTTTAGAATAAATGTTTTTTAATTTTTTGAATATAAAATTATTTTTCAAAATTAAAATTATATTTTAATCAAGAATATTTTTTAATGATATTGTTATGGAATTTCTATTCATTAATGAGAGAAAACCCATTACTCTTACCCCAATGGGTATATGTTGTAATGAAATAATCCTTATTATTTTTCAAGGTAGTTTATAAATAGTTTGATTGGGGATGTATAATTTTGATACCATTTACATTTCACTATATGTTGTATGATTATGTTTATTTTTTGGGGAATGTATTTACAATTCATATTCTAGTTTACAATATGAATTTTTATGTTAATTATGTTTCAAAACATTCACTTGAGTAATTATTTGGTAATATTATGTGATGGGTGGGGACCATTATGGATATCACATCAATGGATCAATAGTTTTCATGAGACAATATAGATACAATTTCGGATGAGGATTTCCATTTTTTAGATTTCTTGGGACAAAGCCTTGACATCATTTTGTTTCTTTCCAAGAAGACATAATATTATTAGATGTCTTGGAATAGATACTCTTTGGTATTAGATGTCCTAAAACAATGCTTCAATAGAAGTTTTAGATATATATCATTATGAATTCTATAATTATGAATTTAATTATTAATATTCTATGAGATTATTCAATTAGTGAAAATATCCACTGTTATGTTTGATGCTCATACGATTAATAATATGGAATTATTTGATCATGTTTTATCCATGTCATATTATACACATATTATTGATTGAATGGAATATATTTTAGTTATTTACTATTCCATTTTGATTAATCATTACATGGTCATATCATTCATTGTACACTTACTTGTACTAAGAACTTGAGCTCACCCCTTATTTTTTTTCCAGGATACGTTGAATTATATTGTGACTGATATGAATGGGTAAGCTAAGAGGAATAATCAAATTATCCACTAAATTTAATTCTATATTTTATATTTAAAAATGTAAAAAAATTATCAATTATGTACTTAGTTTAATAGTAATAATAATGTATTCGGTCATTTGGCATTTGATTCAGTGCATCTGAGGCCTACATAATAAAGTATGGAACTAGATCCGAGTTACTGGGGTCGAGGTATCTGCAGTTGGTATCAGAAGAATTTTAGTATAATCCTTAAGAAGTAGATTTTTGAAATAATTTATTATGTATCATTACACTAAGACATATATTGATGAGAATTAGATAATAACATCCTGATTTTTTGATAAGGTACTAATTATGTGCTTTTTCTAAGAAATAATTCTCAATTTGGATACTAAAAGTGGTCATGGTTATGGGAAATATGTACCTAGGGGTAATAACACTAAAAATGGATCATTGGGCCTCACTATTTTGTCACATGGTTCTTTAAAACAGTCCTTACTATGAAACTAGTTTTACAATTCTGAGGGATATAATTAGGATAATTCAAATTCTCCTTATAAATCATTATGAATGGTTTGAAAAAGAGTTATCCATAAAGAAAACAATCTTATGATTATGAGATTTACAATTCATATATGTTTCAACCCTTCATTAATATTTCAAATATATTGGGATTATACATTATTTTTCATAATTTTGTGATCCAATATAGTGTATTTCACCAATAAAAAATGGACTATAGTAGAAGGAATGAAAATTTCAACAATTAACATGATCTAAAAAATAATAATGAGAAAATATTTGTAGGTCTTAATCCAATATTTTTAAGGTTAATAGTCTCCCAAACATTCTCATCATATGAGGACATTTTATCATGTGATAAAAGTGCATCAAATGAATTCTATATGTATTATGATTTTGATGGAATGTCATAAAAAATTTGATGATTGAGAAATGATGGATAAATTAAAAAAGAGAAATAATTATTTTCAAACCAGTGATACATGGGGAAGGATAAACAATGGTACATTCTTAATAAGAATAGGAGTGTTCTTCATGTATATATAAAAAAACTAACACACTCATGATTCCATGGGCTAGATAATGTTTACCAATGTACAATGATTTAAATTTATGGAAATGGAGAACTATGCAAACAAATACCCTAGGAATAAAATGAATATACCTAAAATAAATACAAAGGATCATGGTCTTTATTATACTCTTATCAAAAGAAAATAGAAATAATTAATGTGTTGGAGTTTGGATTCAAGAATAATTTCATTTTTTTCGGTGATGTCTAGTTATAATTATTATAAAATATTTAAGGGGTGTACTACAATAAGTTTTCATTAAGGATTTGATAGAATATGTAGAACAACATCAATAATCGAGAAAAATGATTCATTTTAAAGTTTAAATTCATGAGAAACAAATGATTGTAGTAAATAAAACCCTTAATATGTTCCTAATGTTGAGGTAATTACGGTTTGATAATAGGGTGATTGAAATGGATAACTTAAAATGGATTGTACTGAATACCTTATAACTGATTAATGATTTTTTGACATAGTGTTTTATGCTATCATTGATGGAGTAAACTGTACCATAGGGCTTAAGGAATATATATAATAGTCTATATTTTATTTATATAGTAATATATCATTCAAATTAAAAATAATCTTTTATTATAATTCATGTTAATATAATGTTTATTGATAATAAATGATAAAGGTATTCAAATTTCATGAATGTGATGATTATAAGGCAATTTATTTGTTCTCGGGAGTATAATGTTGATTTAGTGAAATTTCTTATAAATATGGTCAGACTAATTTTTAACGAGATTTAACAATAACTATTTTTGAAATTGATTATGTTTAACTTAAAATTTTATTTGTTAAATTTTTCTAACCATTTTGGTTTTAGAAAACACATCATGAATATCTTATTACTATTTTATGGATTATATGATCTGTTAAATGTTAACTTCAGTTTTTTATGTATAAAGTTAATATTTTTTGAATATTAATTTCATAGAGTAAGAGGTGAATTGAAAAGTATTTAAAGAATACTGAATAAAAAAATATAAATTATGAAATAAAATATATCATTTTACTATATTTACTTGTACTCTAGGAAAATAAAATAATTCCACACCTATACGAAAAAGAACTTGAAACAAAAATGATATCAAATTACATTAAAATTTGATGAATCAAATTGTCTACTATATTATTAAATATTTATGGTTTTTATATCCTTATATTTCAATGGATCATTCACAATATTTTTATTAGGGACAACAATCTATAGCTGAAGTTATTTATGATTTCCTACTATGTCTATAACATCACTTTCCCCTGATATTATTTTAATTAGTGACCTCGTTATGAATTATTCTATATAAAATAGGTACATACCAATCTATATTATTATGAGATATTTTTATTAACCCTTTTATGTTGTGGGTCCTTCAACAGAGGAATTTGAAAATGTCAAACCCTTGATTATTTATATCTTGATTAAATTTAAAGGTCACCATTTATTTAATATTGGGAGAATGCAACACTTAAAAATTATATAAGAACAACATTTTATTCAATAGCATATGAAACAAAAAATATTTATTTTATCTTGAGTTTCATTAATGATTATTATTATCTTTTTTACACACAATACTAATGTTAGCTTATGTTATATGAAAAATAAATTTTTTAAAGCTTGTGTTACATGCAAGGATAATTTTTATAAAACAAAAATATATTTCCAATTTTATTATTTAACATAAAAATTATCACTTATACATTCAATTTGAGGGTAAGAATATTATTAAATAACATAATAATGTTCATAGTTTAAACATGTTTATTATATATCTGTTGATTATAAAAAAATCTGAATCATTTAAAACAAAAGATGTTTTGTATTTTTTCAAAAAATACCGTTTAAATATGATTTCCTTAGTTGAATTATAATTAATTTTTACCACTTAAATAAAATTCATATAAAAAAGAAAAGTTTATTTTAAAATAATATTACCAATATTATCGTAGTTTTAATTTTTAGAATTTTATAAGAAGTTTTATTTTTAATGAAAAGTAAAAAAAATAGAATTATAATTGAAAAATAAAATTTCATTTAAAAAATTTATAATTTAAAATTATAGTTTTCGTTGGTTTTAATGAAAAAATTAGTTGTATTTAACCTAAATGAATCCAATTTTGTTCATTGGGATCAATTTAATATTGAATTTTTATATAAAAACAATCCATTATATTGAACATTTTCATTCAAAAAACATGCTTTATCATCCCATATGCGAGATTAATTTTAAATTAAACTATTTGATATATGTGAATGGAATTTTGAAAATTGATTTCATATTTTGAATTATCATATTTTGTATTATATTATATTTTAAACATAATTTTGACAATAATTATTTGTGAAATTAGTTAAAATTAATGATTTAGATTATGGTTAAAACACATTTTTGTTCATTACATGTATTTTCATTAAACATAATATTATACACAAATTGGTTTTTAATTTAATTAATTTTATTAAATATTTAGAATAATTAGGTAGAAATTTTCTAAAAATTACACTTTTAATTTTATTGTTAAATGATAAATTACATAGGTAAGTAAAATGGTACAACTTATTGTGGTTAAACTTAAATTGGTAAAATTGAGTAAAATTAAAACTAAGGATGAAAATGATAAAAATGAATTTATTTTTCATGATAGAGGATAAGTTTAACAAAATAAATCCTACCAACCAATATTGATCTATTTTTGAGTCACATGAGGTAAGGGATACCACCCAAGAGAGAATAATTTTGGATATTTAGAAGAATGTCACTCATCCTTGTTTATGAAAGGGAACACACTCCCCTCTCTAATTCTCACATGTCCAGCAATTTAAATAGACAAAAAACTTCCCTAATAACTTAAAAAATTTATTCTACTAATCCTATAAGCCATATTGTGGTCATAAATCCATCCTATAATGTATTTAGAGAAATACTAAAGAAAATACCCGATGTAGCATAAATGTTATTCAACAAACATATTTATTTTCATCATTGATCCACCTATTAAAATTATTACTAAAATATGATGATATAATATCCTCAATATCATCCATATTCTAGTATGTTTTTATAATATGGTAATGACCTAAAACCATCTCCACTTCCATCAAATGAGTTACAAAATTATCATTCGTGTGTATAGAAGACTACCTCCACGCGAACCGATGACATTCATATTTTTCATTACCACCACTCATGGTTGGGTATTATGATAAATTTTTAAGATATATTTAATATATACTAAATAATTATAGATTTTTATGAATTATATCATATATATATCTTATAAAATTCAATTACACAAGAGACACAATAATATCATTAATGTTTATAACAAACTATCACCGTGAAAAGTGATATCATTGTGTTTAACAAACACATTAAATGTAAGGTTATAAGGAATAATGTTAATGATTTTATGTTGAATATAAGAAATAAATATGATATTCACAACATATTCATCATTCTGAAAAGAAAATTCATTCTTCTATTTTTCTACATATAAAGATGATAACATTATGTGTGTACGTATGGATTACAACCTTCATGAAGCGATGCGACTTCATTTTCAACACCACAAACCATTTTTGATGTCCTTTAATGGGTGACACATGAAGGTGTCCAAGGTTGGTGGGAAACATGACCTCAAGGGTGCCTCCCCATTTTCTAGGTTCTTCCGACTAGCAATGAGGTCCTAGGGTGTGAAAGTGGGGAGACAATTCCCTCCAGCCAGAGTGAAGCACCATATATATTTAATATAATATAACATATCAGATAATAATATATGGATCATAATAATGAATAAAAAATTATCACCATACGATTACCATAATCAACTATCAATAATAATCAATTCAAAATATGATTAATTTCATATATAGAAAATGATGTCGTATTCCATGTCACTAAAAAACAGGAAAACATGTTTAGATGGAATCTATAAATAAGTACATTAAATTATTAAGAAATTAACAAAAATACCAAAAAACATCCAAACATCTCAAGTATATACCTGGTCCTCTTCTTCCAAACTCCATTATACTTCATGAAATCATGTTAGGTGTCCATAGAGGGAATCTTACCCTTATCCACACTTTCTATCATATAATATTCCTATGTAGCAACAATATATTACAAAATATAGTCTAATAATAGAGACTAAACAATGTATCTTTCTATATAAATGTAATGAAATGTCAAAACAAAAACTCATACAATCCTCAACCACAGTTGGTAAGGTATCTGAATGTGAGATCATTTAATTAGTTTATTTATATCCATTTTATATAGGTTAATAATGTAAATGTGTCAATGTAACTTAAATATATCATTATAATAATAAAATACGATACATGGTGAATCCAAGGCATACTTGACCTCAGGGGTTAGTAAAGTCAGAGTAATAACTCATGTAGTCTATAAATAAAGGGGGGTTGAGTGTAATCCTGGGGTATTTCTAAAGGCATTACACATTAAATGAGTCTAAAAAATTCTATAGAGCTCATAAAATATATTCTTAATATAATCATGATGGATCCCAATAGAAGAAATCCATGGATCCACATGTTTGAAAAAATCATGCTGGATGAAAGGAGTTTGTATGAAGAATCCAAATATCAAAAAATATAGTTAAGGGATCCTATATAACCATGTCACACATAATCTAATATAAATGTACAATGTTCCAAGTTGGATATTTATCTTCGAAACCACCTCCTTGAATTAGAATGGAGTCCAAATAGTGCTCATGGAATTCTATTTGGAATCCTATATTGGATAATGTTTGACTATTCCTATAATGATAAAAATTTCCATATATAGTAGGAAACATATACTTATTCCATTTAGATCATATATAATCATTGAACATATAATAATAATTCTTTTTAATCAATTAATATATTAATTCCTTTACCTTTCATTAAAAATTAAAAGGTATGCTAAGTATATGCAACTAATTACCTTTCAATGACAATTAACAACTCCAAGTTATATCTAATAATATATACATTCCATTTTCTAATACATCTTGTCCATTCCATTACATTTCATCAAATGTTATAAGATTAGTTAGGAAAAAAATCAAGTAAATTTATTATGAATGTCTATTCAAATTAATATTTAAAAATATGCATTCCAATTAACTTATAATGTTTCATTTAATTAATAACGTGAACATAACATAACAAGAAAAAGTTAAAAACCCACTAGAATGGTGAGATATGGGTAACGAGGCATAAAATGGTCCAAAACATACTTCTTCATATTTTTTTGAGCTTTAAACATTCAATCTTCAGGAATAAAATGTGTTTTTAGGATATAGAATATGAGAATAATAATTATATTAAAGGAATATGAATTTTAAGAAGCAATTCTTGGTGAAACCGGTTTGCACACAATGGTGGAAATGTATAAATAGTGAGAATTTTAGGGAAAAGTCATTGACTAACTAGCATAATCCTACATAAATATTCATGTTTAGTATTTACCAATATTATGTCTTGGATCAGAATAAACCGGAATAATGGATCAATGCATTAAAAGTAGGGCAATGAGCCTACATTAGAATAGTGTTTCCCTGAGGAAAACAAATGGTGAAAAGAGACAAAGGATAGAAGAGATTACCATGAGGAATCTAATGAGATTCTTGGATATCAAATCATATGTTCAAGGATAAAACATGATCAAATCATAGATAAATATGATTGGGATATCATTTTAGAGAAAATGGGGAATATTATCCATGATAACATGGGAAAAAGGAGAGGGAATAATCATATATGACATTAAGGTAAATTAGTTATTTTGCACAAATTTTTTTGCACTGTATAGTTTGGTCAAATATTTTTCCAAACAATACATCCACCATGTTCTAGACTATTCATTTAGAGGAAACCCACACTATTTAGCCACACAGTTATAGAAAACATACTCTAAGCATGCTATTTGGCCAAGATAAAATACATATGGCACGAGTGTGAGACCATGGTAGCATGGTTAGGGAAAATCATGCACTATTTATTTAACACTAAAATCCTCATACGTTTAGTAAAAACCACATGGGTTGGTTGTTATGGTTTCTACTAATTGTATTGGCTATTTATTTCTTTCCCTAGTAAGAGTTTTGAGCTCCAAACAAGCATCAGAAAAATCAAAATCATAAATGACCTCATTCAGAATCTATAATAGAAACAAACTAACAAAATAGAAATATATTTTAAGAATCCATACCAAATATATATATATGTATATATATATTTTATGATGTTCCCCTTAAATAATCTCATCACTGATTGATTATACAGGGTTGATAGAACACTTTCTGAGAGCAACTCTATCCACTGAGAAATTACATTAGCATCTATCTTATTGGTCACATCTTGTACATGACTATTCATCCATTGAACCCATACTAAAGAGACATAAGGGAACTAGAGATCCATTATGATATAGTTAATTATGTTTATGGGATACTCCTAAAATTATTTGTCTATATCAAACTCAACCTCATCAGGATCCCTGGAATGAGATGAGTCAATGAAATTACATTGAAGCTGTGAATCATGGAAGATATTATGCAAGGAATGGTACTTATAAGGTAATATAAAATAATAGGATATTGGTCTTACTATATCCATGATCTCAAATGACTGATCTCATTAAGGTGAAATTTTAAATTTACTCTATATCTGTCTCCCACATCTCTAGTTTATACGAGCAAGAAAAACATGACACCAGACCTAAAACTCTAGAGGACATCGATGGAGATCAACATATGATTTATATCTTGTATGAGTAGAATAAATATTCTTCCAGATCATCAGTACATGTCTCAAATTATCCTTCATTAGATGAGGATGCATTATAAATATCTATCATTCTTCTAACTAGCACATGGGTAAATGGAAGATCCTACAATATAAGGCCTCATATGAACGCATTTGAAACCTCACCAAAAATATATTATTATATGTGACTCAATGAGAGAAATATTCATCTCCCAAGAACCACTAAAATCTAGGAGACATTCTAGGATAATTTCTTGTATCACATGTATCATCCATTCTATTTAGACATTAGGTTGAGGGTGAAAAAATGTGCTCTCAAAAACCCAGGAACCCATAGCACTATATAACCCCTACCAAAACCTCAATGTGAAACGAGCCTCCCTAAATGAAATGATAGTATGTAGGACCCCATGTAAAAATATAATCTCATGGAAATAAACTCTTATTTGATCATCAACTAAGAAATACTCCCAGGCATGAAAGAATTGGTTTACAATACTAATTTTATCAACAACTACCCAAAATGTGTCAATACCTTGAGTTGACCAACATAATATAACTAAAAAATCCATTGAAACAACGTCCTATTTCCATTATAAGAATATTAATGGTTGTAACAATAGATTAGGCCTATGGTGATCTACCTTCACCTACTTGAAGATGGAACACTTAGTGATAAAACCTGCTAACATACATTTCATCCTAGGTGACCAATACCAGTGACACATATCATAATACATCATTGATATTACCAAATAAACTACACATTGAGAAGCATGAGACACTCGCATATCTTCCTATCTCATGTATGTATGATATTAGACACACCCATGTATATGTAGGATATAATCACCATTTATAGACCATTCTATAGATGGGTCCTCAAAATAAATACTCTCCCAGATAAATAACCCATTAAGATTAGAAATCTACCTTCTCTTAACCATATCTTGATATGAAGAGGTAACTATAAATGCAACAATATAAAGATAATACTAAATCTCAATAAATTTTATATTTAGATTATAAAATAGTTTTATTAATTCCTATTCATCACTTTATTCCTATACGACATTTTCCAATGTTTTTTAGCTTAGTACATCTGCTATCTCGTTACACTTTCATGGTGTATATGAAATATCAAACTTGATAGACTAAATGTATTGGACCACTCATCACTAATTGATATTCAACACACACTGCATATATATATTTGATCATATGGTATGTATATACTAGAAATCTCTCAGACATGAAATAGTTTCTCCAGAAATGAAAATCAAAGACAATTACTTCTATCTCAAGGTCATGTGTTGGGTAATTATACTCATCAGGTGTCAACTGGTGAGACTCATATGTAATAAATCTATTCTCCATTGTCAGTAATATAACACTCCCTATTCCTAATGCATCACAAAAAAATATATAGCCTCCACTATGATCTGGATGAACCAATATCAGTGGAAAGGGTAACCTTCACTTCATCTCCTAAATGGTCTTATCACATGAATCATATCAGAAGAACATCAATACCTTATTTGTATGACTAGTATGAGGTGACAATAGTAATTATAAATCTTTTCTGAAATTCTTAAAATTTTTAGCCATCCCTAAGAAACTATTTATTTCAAACATATTTTTGGGATACTCATAGGAATCAATATCACTAACCTTTTCTAGGTAAATGGTTACCCTTGATTCCTAGATAATACGACCCCAGAAGTGAATTTTTTTAATACATAACTTGCACTTAGAAAAATTATTATACTGATTATGTTATCTTCTTGTATTAAAAATTATTTCAAGGTATTTACCATGGTCCCTATGATTATTATAATAAAGAAAAATTTAATCCAAACAAACTATGACAAAGGGATCCAAACATGTGTATAAAACTATATTCATCAAATCCATGAAAATTGTGGGATCTTCTGTAAGAGAAAATGGAATAACGAGATATTAATATATTCCATGCTAACTGTGGAAATCCATTTGTGGTATATATGAATGTGTTACTTGATCATGATGATATCCATATTCTAGGTCAATCTCCAATAATACCCTATCTCATTTTAATTGTTCAATGATTTTATCTATTTGAGAAAGTGGATATATGTTCATAATCATATACAGGGTCAACCATTAGTAAAAGATAGAAATAAAAAATGCACCATCATCCTTTTGGTGCAAAGCATGGGTGGAACCCCATGATGAAGTGATGGGTTGGATAAATCCCAATGATTCAAAATCCTCAAATTTAATCTTGATCTCATAGATCTTAGTTGTTTATATTATTTATAATGGAATAGATGCTCGAGATTACCCTATAATGAGTTTTGTTATAAAATCTACATATCTCTATGGAGGCAAGACATAAAAAAATTCAGTAAATAAATCCATGAATGTATATAACACATGAGTAAAATTTATCAGATATATTCCCTACTCATCCTATAAAATACTAGTATTCTAGGCATTCACTACACCTAGCCTAACTTTATCTAGTTCAGATCTGCTAGTCAAGGCATCCCACTCACCATTTTGGAGATAACTACTACCCTATATTGATGTGAACGATATTGTACTAATATAGCAGTCCTCGTAAGAATGATATAAATCCTACCCATTCATTATATAATTGACATAGAAAACTCTCATCATGAGTATGAAGTTGTCCCATAAGAATGGATAGCTGACAACCTCAATGGTAATGTACCTACATTGGCCTATACCCTAATACTGTAGTACCAATGGTTTTTCCACATTTAACACACCATAGAATTATTTAATATATATATTTAGAAATTACTTAGTCAATAAATAGAAAAATGGGTGAGATTTACCTATATCGAATAAAGAAGATACATTAGTAGAGGCCATAAAAATTTTACCTCATACAGTTGATGGTCATGCAATCTAATGCTCTGGTATAATTTGTAATCCATGAAATTCTCTTGATCAAGAATCCTATGGAACAACTAGACTAACATAATAAATTTTACTCTATTATATATAATAATCAGATGTTTTTCTACCACGACCATTACCACATCCTCAGCCCATCCTATTAGTTTTACTCCATCACACAGCCTGATATGGAATAACTAAACATACCCCTAGAGGTGGAGCTATTGGGGATCCTCTTCCACTCAATGTAAGAGGAATATTCTAGAAAAATATCTAAATATGTTCTATACAACTACAAAAATGGTCCTCCAGAGGGTATCTATCTCTATGAGGCTTCATATTTCCATTCTATCCATATTAATTTCATAAAACAGAGCATCTATTGTGGATACTCTATCCAGCACTACTCCGATGTGAATAATCAAGGCTATTCTTCCTACAACTGAAATAACTACCGCACTGCCTCAGCATTAAACCTATGTTACCAACACTATCCACTTCTCTTTGGTTATATTATGTGATAATATCCTAATAAATGATACAAGAAAAGGTAGGTATGACAAAAACATTAACATATGAATAGATGGAATACTTATTCCCATCCTTTAATTATCTTTCTCATGATATCTCTTCACCTACTAGAATTAGAGAAAATAATTACTACTCAGAAAAATGAATAGAATAGTTCATGGCTGAAAAGACACCATATATTAGGTGCATGAATTCTATAGCTTGTTCAACCCTTAACATCTATAGTAAAAAGTAATCAAAGAAGGTAGGATGAAATATTTCCCTGACCATGCCTTAATAATGACCAAACCAATTAATCACATCCCACTCATGTTTGGTTGAATAATGAAGCATATAAGTGGAAATATTAACCCTCTTCTTGGCAGTGTCCCTAAAAACTTGATGATATAAAGAGTGTCATATAGCTAAGACCCAATATCCTAAGGACCTCCATACCCTGAGAATATTGGAAAATGTTGCTTCTAGAACTCATGATTCAGATCATCCATAGTGGGTGAAGAACATTGAACATCCTCCATGGGTTGCATCAAATACAGAATAAAATTTATAAATATGGACTTGGTTCTTAGATCATGGATATAAGGTTGTTCTTTAGGTGGAACTACAAGTAGTAATACTAGTGGATCCTAGCCCACCATCTTTGGAGCATAGTGGTCTCCACCCTCCCAGTGAACGACCCAAGGAAATCGTCACTACATAGATTTATAAATTCAATGAATATTCCTTAGAATAATATTTCAGGAAGATTGAATTAGTAGATGAAGAAGAACATAATATTAAGGGAACACTACCCATTATAATACCCTAACTACCGACATAAAAGGCCATGAAATTAGTAAGTGTTCTAATTTTATTTACAAATCTTCCAACTGGTGAATGATCAATTTTATTTTTACACTTCATTTACTGATAACCATTTCATTTTATAAGACAATATTTTCATTTAGATCGTATATTTTCTTATATACATATATCATAGTTCAATTAAATGGATCAAAATTCCCATATAATAAAGGCCTATACACATTATAATAGAATGCGACACCAATTTAATTTCATTCAACCCCCTATATATTTAGTTTCAAAATATAACAACTAATATATGATCACTTGACATGGTTAATTACCCATACCAATTCACAAGGGCCCATAAAAATCATAAATTAAAACTGATAGTCACTCAATTACAAAAAAAGTATAATTCATGTAACAAGGGATACATAGTTAATATGGGTAGAAAACTGATATTTATGATTTTGACATCAACCTATATAGAAAAGAACTAATTATAATGATGATAAAAATTTAAATAAAAAATTCCCATACCTTATTGAAGATATTAAAAGCATAGGTATATATAAAAACCCTAGGCCAGACAATAATCACCAGAAACAAAGGAAATGGAAGAAATAGAATGCACTTATTTAGAATGGAATATGCATGGAATGTGAATTCTGTTTTCATATAATGATGCATATAACAATGATCATTTTCGTAACAAGACAATGTAAATATTGATAAATAATATCAAAATATAACAATCTTCTGCATCACCCAATTGTTAATGAATATCATATGTAATAAGAAAAAATAAAACAATAATATCCGAATCCTAGCGAACTTGGTATTTAACCTAAACACGGGTCAGATACACCAAATAATGGATTATGAAAAAGTTCCAAAAAGTTCCTAATATTATGTTTATATTCCAAAACAATGAGAAAAATGAAATGAAAATATCTCTGATATCACTTTTTCGATGTCCCGACCTAAGTACCCCTTGAAGGTGCCTCAATCAGGTGGACTAGATGGCCTCATGCTTTCCTCCCCATGCTATAGAGTCTACCAACTAGCTACATGAGCCTAGGGTGTGGTAGTGAGGAGAGTATTACCTCTAGTTTGAGTGGATACCATTAGATATAAGATATAATACAACAAAATAGAAAACAATTGTGGAATAATAATACAAAAATAATAAAACGGGAATCAAAAGATAAGAATAATCAATCATCCATAGTAGTCATCTCAAAAGATAAACAATAACATATAAAAAAGATGATTATGTATTCAATGTCTCTATAAAATACAAAAAAAATTAAACAAGGAAGTATGAAATCATCACAACACATACTATACAAAATAACATAAAGAACAAAAAATATACAAACATCTCGAGCATAGGCCCAACCATAAGCTACCAAGCTCTATCCTAATGCAATAAATAAAGTCTAGTTTCCAAGGTTGTATTGTTCCACTTCTTGACACATGTGATCATATAATCTACCTGGTTAACAATGGTGTCTATACAAATTTAGTCTTTGAATATAAAATTAATTGTGTGAAGGTATATATTAATATAAATAAATGAAAAAAATAATAAATCATGCCTATTTCAGTCTTAGATGATAATGTATCTGAACATGATACAAATTAAGTAATTCATTTGTGCCATGTGTATAGAGATAAATCATGTGAATGTGTCAAAATCATTGAAATAGATAATAAAAGTAATAATGAAAGAGTATCCATGGTGAAACCAAGGAATCCTTGTCCTCTTGTGTAATAAAATTCATAGTTATAACTAATGTTGTTTTGAAATAATAGGGATTTGAATGTAAACTAAGGGACATTACAAAGGAATTACACTATAAATGATTCTAACTAAGTCTATAGAGCTCATACATAATAATCCGAGGCTATGAATGACTATGAAAAAGGGGGTAAATTCAGGGCATCACATGTCTAATGATATCATGATTGATCCAAATAGTTTATCCAAAAAATCCTAATATCTAGTGAGATATTGAAGGGATACTATGAAATCATGTTGAGAATCCAATAATATAAAAGTACCTTGTTCCATGGTGTATATCTAACATGGAAATTAGCTCCATGAATCAGAATGGAATCCACTGAGTGATCAAGGCATTCTCTCAATAATATAAAGATTGATCAATTTTAAAATTCCTATAGTGATAAAATATTTCGTATTAAATAGGTAAATTATATATAATATATTTAGATCATTTGTAATCATAGTCCATAAAATAATTATTCAATTTAATCAATTAATAGGTTCATAACATTTCCTTTCACTAAAAAGGATAAGGCTGACTGAGTATATTCAACCAATTACCACTCAATTATAATTTACAAGGCCAAGTTATATCTAAAAATATATACCTTTCATTTATTAATTCACCATGTCCATTCAATTACCATTCATATATGATGATATGGTTTTTTTGAAATTCATCCATATAAATTTTAAATAAAAGTTTATTCCAATTGATATCTTTGAATATACTTTCCAATTAACATTTAAAATTTCATTTATATAATAAGTAATACATACCTTAATAAGAAAAATCATAAAACACACCAAAACAATGTAAAATGAGGGTACCAAGGCTTAACATAGCCTACACCCTAATTGGATGTATAGTGTAGTTTTATCAACCACCAATAGTCAGGAAGAACATATATTGATATGTCTCTATAATATAAGTACAAATATTTTAATAAATTAATGTGAATTTTAAGAAGAAACGACTACAGAAACTAGCATGCAAACATTGAATTAAATTTTAAACAACAAGAGTTTTAGGTAAAATTCAACAATCAAATAATTTATTCCTATAATAGTATCCTAATCTAGTATTATCCCTAATATTGGATCAGAATAGAAGAAAACAGATTAATGTATCATCAAATTGAAAAATGGGAATATGATCCCACATCAAAATAGCACAGTCCAGAGGAATAAAAACAATGAACTAATCCTAATCACTAAATAATTTACCTACAATAAACTAATGAGATGATCAGATCTCGAATAAGATGTTGAATAATGAAAAGCTATCAAATCATTGAAAGAGTGGTTTGGGAGATAATCCAAGAAAAAAAGGGGAATGTTTTCTACAAAAAATTAGGAATTAGGTATCATAGATTAATAATACATATCATTAAGAGAAAAATGGAAATTTCTCCAAAATTATCTAGGTTGCATGGTTTGGAATCATGATTGGACAAACAATGTATCAACTATTTGCCCTAAAGTTTTTTAAGAGCGATCCTACATGATTTGGAATAATTTTTGAGAAACTATGCATTAACTATGATATTTTGATATGATATAAATTAAAAGAATCTCCCATGGGAATGCGGTCGTAGGTTAAAGGTTAAGGAAAAATGATAACCCTTCTTTTCCCTCTAAAATATCCCACATAATTAGGATAAACTATGGGGATTGGCCAATATAGTTCCTACTAACTACGTATCCAAATTCATTTTCCCAATAATTAGGGTTTTGAGCTCTGAAAAAACCTTGAATACCCCAAAAAACTCCATGTACTCATTAGGTAACTATAATTGGTCAAAAATAAATATGTAGGCTAAAATTTAAAGGATCCTCACCTCTAAGAAAAACTGAAATCCTACAACATGTATGATATATATATATACTTAAAAAATTATTATATATGATTTTATGATAATCATATAAATAAAAATTAGTACCTAAAACCTTTCCATAATGGTCATTGTAAAATGGAAAATGTTACTCTGGCGTACATCTGACATACTGTCTCTATGATAATAACGTATTAATTTTTTCATAACCATAATTATTTATTGGTCATATGTGTACAATTGATGTAAAAATATGATAACTAAATCATCATCATCGTTATCATCATCATAATTATTATTATATAGTTGATATTTCTATATAATATTAATAAGATCTGGATCATTCATGATGAAACATGAATGAGAAAACCAACCAATAAACACATGAAACAATGATAATAATGAAAAAATATTTATGCAAGGGTCATGAGATGTTATGAAATAATTATATATGATATTATAAATATTAATATGTTTTTTGAATGATAACATAATGTTTATAAATATAATACATGGGGTTAATGAAATGTTAATCTAATGTATGAGTGAGGTACATGTTTCTCATATCAGTTTTATTTTTGTGGTACACATGCCATATTCACCATTTTATATATTTTTGGTATATAATAAAATTTTTATATGATATTACATGAATTCATTTATCTTTAATGTTTAATTTTAATTTTTCTTTCTTTCATGGGGATTATAGTACAAAATTATAATTGGTGTGAAGATTTTAATCGATAATCGCTTTACTATTTGAGTGGGGATATGTTTACGTCTCCCTTGAGTAAATTTTTTGATATTCCAATCATGAAATCAATAAATTTTTCACCCATGTTTGTATTCATGATATTTTAACTTAATAGTAAAACTTATCCAAAATGTGGTGATTTAAATAAGTAAGACTTTTTCATAAAAAAATTCAACTTCATTTTTCTCTTTAGTTGGAAAACTTTTTTTTCTAAAGTCATCATTTCAAAAAATGTTTTTAAAGGAATTTTATTGTCAATTTAGGATAAATTCACTTTTATATAATTTTTATAGAGAATTTGTTTAACATTTATAGTATATATAGAATTACTTACCAACATGATTGTTCTTTTAATGAAGATTTCCTTTTAATTTTACATAGTTATTTTTAAAGAGAATGATTTCATTTGTTCTGGAATTATATTGTTTCTAAAATATATTTTCGAAGAGATATATTTTCAAAATGTTTTATGTATTCAAAAGTTATTTTAATATTGAAAAGTATACTTTTATGAATAACTTTTTTAAGTATATTTTACAATTTATATACATCCAAGAAAAAACGACATCCTCATACTCCAATCGGTATGTGTTGTAATGATATCATCATTTTTATTTATATTTTTGTTTTAAAATAATTTTTATTGGGGATGTACTATTTGAATGGAATTCACAATACCCTAGGTGGTCTATAATTATGATTATTTATTGGTTAATGTAATTATATTTTTTATTCTAGTTATTAATATGAATGCTTATATTGATTTTGTTTCCCCCTTTCAAATGAGGAATGTATTAGAATTATTAAGTTATGAGTGGGGTCTAGTATAGACAGACACTTGATGCATTAGTAGGATTCATGTGAAAAAATTCAAATGAGTTTTTTTAATGCCTTGCCTATTTTTTAGATGCCTGAGAATGAATCTTTGACGGTACTAGTTATCTTGGGAAAAAATCTCTGGTGATATTAGATGTCTTGGAAAGAATTATTGACAATATTAGATATATTCAAAAGAATCCTTGATGATAGTTTTTAGATATACATCATTATGAATTCATTTATTATGAATTATGTTATTAATATTCCATGTGATAATCCGATTTGATATAATATCAATATTTATGTTCAATTCCCATATAATTATTTATATGGGATTATCTAATATTCTTATACACCAACCATATTATACCCATTTCATTGATTTAATTGCATGTATTTTTTATTTACCTTTCCATTTTTACTATTCCTTATTTATTCATAACTTCCATTATACACATTCCCTTAAAGAGAATCTAAAATCACCACTTTATTATGAATTATTATCCCAAGAATATGAGGAAGTATTTTTTGTTTTATATATAGGGGTATGTTAATGGGAATAATAGAATTAAAAAATAAATTTTTTGGGTATTTAATTTTTTAAAATTTAACGTAAATTATAATTAAGTATTTATTCTAACAAGTCTATTAAACTATTCCATTATTTATGATGTGATTCCATTTATCATATACCAATAAAAAATAATCACCCAAAAACTAATATAATAGGGTTTGGGTCGTTACACATACTCCTTTTGTTACCATTACATATAGTGTTATCCTATACATAGGATTATATAATGGGTTCTCACAAATATTTTCTCATTATAGTTTCTAATTGTAAATAAATCTTTATCTGATTAAAAATATAACATCCCAGACATTTCTTATATAAATATTACATCTTATTATGTTAATATTCAACAAATAACATTATAATCTATGGATGTACATGAATGGTATAGTGTATCTGGAAACATAGATACATAAATTACTTGTTCATGAAAGACCACTCTCATTTCCCAAAGATTTATTCATAACTAGTACCCTTTATAGACACATCATACTTAATATTTTCCTTTACATCCTAGAGAAGATAAAAAATTATAATAGATGATTTTATATTCTCATCTAGGGTAAAAAATAGAGATATAAATATTAATTTATACAAGGAATTAGTATAAATTTTATTTTAAACTGAAATTATCCATGGAAAATTATACGCAACAAATTTGTGGACAAAAAAATGAGTAATGGAATAAATAATTGTATTCATAAAACATTTAAATATGTTTAATTATCAATAACAATTAAACAATAACAGTTACATAATATCATATCATAAAATATTTTGATAAGTGATGAATAAAAATAATTATATAAATCATCTATTATGGATACCCACCAAGATATTCATAACACGTATGGCTTCAGCTAACCTCATGTATACATACTTTAGGATTTGTATAACAACCCATGTAACAACTATTGAGATTTGGATAACCTCTTGTGGACCCTATTTAATTATGATGAATACTTATTATACGCCCTTTGATCTTAGAGAAAATTAATCACTACCCAAATACATAGAGGTATATATTATTATAGGCCAACCAATTATATAATATCATGTTTATTCATTTATATCCCTAAAGATAATAAAAATATTTATAACAACTTATCTGTGGGGAAACATAAACTATTTTCATTGATATTACTTCATCATTACAATAATAAATCGGGATAAATATTTAAAAAGGTATCATTTGATCATATGATTACTAAATGTTAATAAAAAACTAATGATGTTATCACAGAATAAAATTTCATCAAAATATCATTAGGGTATTTCATGACCATAATACCTTTTTCATTTTTAAGTATAATATTATAAATAAAATAATTTATTAACTATTAATGATAACATTTTTCATGAATGAAAACATAGATAATTGTAAATGAATCACCAGATTATTGAGTTTTCATGATGTAAATAAATTCCTTTCATGTCATCTATGATAAAACAATGTGTCCATTAACATTTTTTTTGTTAAAATTAAAACATTACTAATTTGAAATATGAAAATAAGATCCAATTTCAAATTTATTATAAGAAGAAAATAATTTATAAAAATTGATTTATGAAATAATAAGTTACTTTCAAAAACATTATTGATACAATTTATTTAATAAAAGGATGTGGAAGAAAATTGATTATCGACTAAGAAGAAAAATAATGAATGTTATTTGTTAAAACAATTTCATCCTCTTTTGTCTTTATAGTGAGTAAAAATAATGTATAAAATTTGGTATCAATAAATAATCATAAGTAAAGAAAGTGAATGGTTTTTATAATTAATGTATCATAGAAATTGTTTTCATTGAATTTCAATCACAAACAATTCTAATCAATATGATATTAAAACATAAATGTATTACCTATCATTCAAATTTTTTCATAGGCGATCTAACCTACTGTATAATAAATTAGGTTATATTTAAATTTTGAAATATATATTTTTAAATAATTATATTAATATATAAGATCCATCTATAAAATCTAAATACCCATTTATTAATAATTTCTTATTAACATTACATTTTTGTGTGTTTAGTATTTAATTTTAAATGATAATTTCTTTTTTGTAGTTCATATCCTTATACATATTTCATTATCACATAATCTCTAGAATTATATTAATATTATAAATATCATATGTTTTCATTATTATCATATAAATAATCATTTATAAATTGTTGATATATAATTTTTTTTCACACCATTCATGGTGATAGTAGGTTGTATGTAAGTATGGTTGATGATTTAAATTTTTGATAGATGAAACAAAATAAATTTAAATAATTAATCACCACAATAAAATCTTAATTATATAATATATATCATATATATTTATGAAATATTTATTTTTTATCCTCTGTTAAAAAACTAAAAAAACTAATAACATCACATCATGGATGTGGTTGTACACACATATGTATGAGTGAAAATATCATTTTCCAAATATGGGAATAAAAAATGGTAGATGAGAAATTATAAATCTAGAAGCATAATAATATTGTTAATAAAATATACTAATATTTAATATAAATTAAAAAAAATCAATGAATAATATATCTTGAAAATTAATTGTATCAATATATAAACAAGGTATGTAATTACTTATATTTAGATAATTATATTAAGAAAATATTAAACCTTTAAAAATAATTTTATGTTTCATCATTGTGATGTGGTGATGAAATGAAAATAAATTGCATCATAGCGGTTATAATTCACACATACAAATAAATGACGTTATCATTTTTTTAATGGAAATATAAAACAATTAATGATATATTAACTTTTCAAAATGACAAACATGTATTTAATATCATATAAAAGAAATATTTCAACCATTATTAACATTACCAAGGGATGGGGATAGAAATCGAGCGAAATTGGTTCATGAGGTGGTTTTCCTCTATACACACAAATGATAAATTCATTTCCAATTTTAAGGAGGTGGATATGGATATAACTAATATAAATAACATAATAAAATCATATAATATGGATTAAACTATATTTAATATTTTTTCATGGGTTAATAATGTTTTAGGGATGTGGAAGAATACAAAACAGGAATTCTTGATAAAAACTAATACATCTTCATCGGAAAATTAACTTTTCTTAACACCTTATGAAAATAGTGGGTGGTGCATTACCGAAAATAAGAAAAATATAATGAGTTTAAGGATTATTTTAAAATACTTTGGTAGGTATTGTCTGACCAAAAATGATTTTCAGGTGTGAAGAAATTGAAAGAAGAGGTTCCCTTTAATAAGAGAGGGGTCATCCACTCTTGAAACTTCCCAAAATAATTAATGAATAAATAATAATTTTTAAAAGAAAATAAATTCAAACATAATTTTTTTATTATAATATTATTTTTCATCTAAATTATATAATACAATAAAAATAAGATATTTTGTATTTATATTTCAACCCTTAACAATCATTGTTTACTCTAATCATAAAAACATGGGTTTTTACACATTGAGGGTTAATATATTGACAATGAAATTATAAGTGATCCATAAATGAACATTGGTTTATATTTTCAAAAATATAATAATAAATTGAACGAATTTATAGGTTCTATTAATAATATATCAATACAATAAATCAATATTTATTATAAAAGATATATAATTCCAGTTTATAGGATCATTTTTTTTAAAAGGTTGGGGATGAAGCCTCATTTTATTATTAAAGAAAAGACCAATTTTTTTTGGGTAGAGGGAGACTCATTACATAGCCCAAAAGACCAAGGAAAATTGGCTTGAATATAATGTTTGAAAGCCCATTTTTTGGCCCAAAGGGCCCATCAGTGAATAATACTTCCATAGTACCTCAGCTATTATAGTACCACCGCCACTACAGTTTTGCTATATTGTCTCTGCCGCTACAGTGTCACCACTACTACATTCACCACTGCCATAGTAATACTATAATGACACTGAAATAGTGCTTCTTTGATAACCCAAAACTTTTTCTCTACCCAGATTTGATCTTGGGTCTTTTGGATTCCAAGCAGGAGAGTTTACCACTTTGGTAGAGGCTCGTTGGCATAGTTTATAATACTATTTATTACATTGACAATAATAATATCATGATAAAACATATAATTGGAAGAAAATTTTATTATACCCCTAACATGTTAATGTATTCACTAAAATCAGTTTAAAAAAATAAGTACCTCTAATTATGTTTATTTTTAAAATTTTAATATCACATATTTAATATTTCCATTATTTAAATAATTACTACATCATCACAGTATAATAATTTAGGGTAATTATTTATCTATAAAATATAAAAAATAAATTTACAAGATTACTATAAATATTTTATCTTAGAAAGAAATATTTTGTGTGGAATATATCTTCTTTATAAAACTATATTAAATGTATTTCACTAGATAAAAACATGAAAGTGACATATTGAAAAATTTATAGATATAAAAGACTACAAAGGTAATAATCATACCAAAGTGGCTCCAAAAAGTCATATATAAATTTAAATAATGAAAATAGTATTAATATTATAAATATATAACTTTATATTCATTAAATATTTATTTTATAACACATATATATGCTTAAAACACTTTTATTGAGTTATTTGGACTTTACTGGCCTTGCAAAAGCATTGAAGAAGCATTTGGTCAAGATAATTATTGTATAAAAATAAAACCAGTTTCAAGAAATAAAATTAATACATAATACATAATAATTATTATTATGGTTGATCATGAAATTTTATCATTCAAATAATTATTTTTAGAATATAAAATTTAACAATTCCAATGTTGCATATACTCTACATCATCACAGAAAAAATCATAATTATTATGGTTTAAATTATAATCTCTCTATTTTAATTTATTTTTGAATTATATTTATATTGATTTATCATTAATTTGTTTTCTAATAAGTTTTATAAATTTTTATATTATGTATATGTCTTGGAAATATCATAAATTATATAGTATTTCATAAAAACGACATTTTTTACTATCTAATAAAAATTTAATTTCTTCAGATATATATAATCCAAAATTACACAAGGATAAATCTAGATATATAATTCCAAAAAATAAACTCCACATTATGAAATTAAATTAATATAATTGATATATATAAATTTCAATATATGTGTACAAAACGAGATACAAACAATAATAAATCTGTTTTCCTTTAAAATGCATATTTATGTTCTGAAATGATTTTACCCTAAAAAAAATCTTAAATTGAACATAATTTAATTATTAATTATAATATATAACTAATTTTTCTTTTAAACCTTTTTAAAATAAAAATAAAATTTGAAAAATGTTCAATCAAAAATAATATTTTCAATAAAAATCGATATCTTTCACTATTAATTAGAAAATTTATATTTTAAAAAAATTTCTAAAAAAGATTTATGAAAATATTGAAATGATGAATTAAAATTTAAAATCATTTTTTCATATTATTTTTCTATAATTATTTTAAATTTTAATATTCACGCATAAAAAAAAATAAAAACACATTTTTTCGAGAAAACCTATTTTCTTAAGAATAAAATGATTCTACTAAACATTATGTGATTATTTTATAAGAACATACCAATTAAACAATATTATGTTTGATAGGTCTTATAATTTCATAAATATGTTATTCCTATTCATACCTCTCAATTTAACAAATAGGTTATAATAGTCACATTTAAATAACATGATTTTATTGTTTGTTTAAGATCATTATTTAATATCATATACTCTATTGAAAATATAATTACTTTTTAAAAATATCATAATGTTTAATTCAACCCATTTTAGAAATTTATTTCTCAAAATTTCTTCTTGGGTTTGTTAATATTAACAACTTTCCCCTATTTATTGGCCTCAACTAAGGACAAATTACTACTTGGACATAAGAGACACACCCAAGGAGCCAAATGCTTCAAGTAAATTCCAAGGTCTTAAATAAAATTGTGGTATGATTTTACCATTTAGAAAAAAATAAAACTAACCAAATAATCTATAACAAAAAAATCGCTAAATGATGAATGATAATAATATAAGACAACTCAATGAAATAACATTGAAATCAAAGCCAAAACAATAAGATATTATTACATCAGAAGTCTAATAACATCAATGTTCAAAGAGGAGGACAAAAATAACATAACAGAAAGATTCCTGATATCTATCCTATCTATTTACACATATCGTTACACGATTTTATATAAAATTAACCCTCAATTAGAACCAAGGATCATGAAGTCTAATATCTTTGGAAGATTAGGTACATAATTTGAAAACATGAAACCAAACTAAAAAATTATGTTATTTAATATCTATAATGAGATAGTAACTTCCATTGGGTTCTTACTTTTGAAAATGATAACTTGGGTAATACGTGAACAAAGGTATAAGATAAAAGTCCTAGTAATGTAATAAACAAAATTATAAATCATATCACACGGGTTAGAAGTAAGAATATGATGATAAAAAACATGGGGCATGAATAAACATATGGAAACATAACATATATACATGGGATCATTTCATCATATAATATTAGTAATTTGGAAAAAATATAAAACATGACATAATCATGAGTGAAGACTCATTTCACTTGTAGGAGCATGAGTCACGTCTAACCACCAAGACCATTGCGCATGGAGCACGAGTCAAGGTTAACCACCCAGACCATTGAACAAAACGTCTTATGAGACTAAACATTACCAAATTAATTGGAGTTATTTCTTGGTTCAATGATCATAACATGTTCCAGACTATGTTTTCCTCATGAAGAATCATACATAAATAATCAAACATAAATTTAAGTATCCCCATGGAAATAATTGGTAATCATAATCATGTCAAAATTCATAAAAATAGAATATCATAATGGTTTCTATGAAAGAATAAATTTAAATCATACATGGAAATTCATAAGGGAATATAGGAATAGATCATGATAAGTGATTTCAAACATGTAAAATGAGTGTTTAAGAATATTTAGAAATAAAATATTTTAGTGGCGTTTAAAGATTAATTAAAATAGAAAAGGTATAATTGTTTGTATAAAACTAGAAATTAATCAAATATTTTATCATGATAAAATGACTAATTTTAAAAAAACAATGGCGGATTAAAACAGATTATGGAGAGAAATTGAAAATGGGTAAGAAATCATGAAGTGACCTTTATTCGGGTGTGCTTATCTTGAGGTATTGAGAAGGGAACATTTTTAATAAATATATTTACACATAAAATAAGGATGTATTGATCAGGAAAAATGAGTTTTTAACATTTAAGAAGAATTTATTATATAAAAATACAGAAGGGTTACATTGGGGTAAAGAGAGTGAAAGATTAACCCGAAAAAAATGGAGGTTGAAAAAGAATCCCTTACCTTATGTCTGAAAGTGCACTTCAATTGAAATTAATGTCTGGGATAAAAAATAATTCCATTAACTAATAAATTAGGGAACTTTAATACATGAATTTTATTTATTATAATTTTATTAAGTTCATATATTACCTTTTTGATGGGTTCAGATATTCATTTTCATCGTTCGGGGGCATTGGTTTCCTTGGTTTTCAGGATTAGTTTACTTGTATACATGTATTGAAAATCTTGTAAAATGAGAATGGTTTTTCAGAATTAAAGTTGTATGTTTTTATTGAAAATATATAAGATAAAATTTTTATATAATTCATTTTTTAATTTTTGGTGATTATGAATCATTAGATAAGATGTTAGTGATAATCATTTAGACTATTTTAGCAGTTTTTTTATCATCAAAAAATAGTTTTGTTTTATTAATTTATATTATGTATTAAAAATAGTTAGGGAACATTCAATAGGATATAATATATATATATATATTATAGTTTGGTTTAACCATTAAAATTGTTTTTTTGAATAGCCCTGGATGAGGTAATTGAAATTGAAACTCATCATCCTTGAAAGTATCAAATTAACATATCACTAAAGATGTTTTCATTTTTAGAAAAAAAAGGGGAGGGGAGGAAATGAAGATGTATTAACCCATTAAAACAATAATATTTAGAGTATATTTTAGATAATGGAGTTACTATTCCACTTGGATAATGGTATTTTATGATATAATAATAAAATAAAATAACTTGGAAAGAAATTAAAAGTAAAGGAAAATGATTTTTACCTATGGAATTCTTCTCCTTGAGAACCTCATTGGGGAACTTCAATTTGGTATTTTATAGAGAAAAAAGAATCATGGAAGAGGGGGAGAGAAATCAGAAGAGGTTTGGTTAGAATTTAGACATGGTAGAAATATTGAAAGGTTTGAGGAGAACGGTGGTGAGGGGTTGTATTTATAGGGGAGGAGAGGGGTGTTTTCAAATTATTATATTCACTAGTTTATTAATTTTCCCCAAGACTACGAATTTTTAGAGAACTATGAGTAAGTAAATTAAAATAATAAACGATAGTTTGATATTATGATCTTAAATCAACCATAATTTGTCAATTACTTAATAATTCATGTATTTAGTTCTTATCATAAATTATTATATTGTACTATTCACTTACAAATTCATGTATTTTTGAAAGATCCCAAAAATTCACCCTACCAATTTTTCGATGTGTATAATTAAAAAATTAACTCCATTTTATGATAATAAAAATGATAAATATAATTTTTAATTAAAACCATCATTTATTTGGAAAATATAGATTTTAAAATTATAACTGATTTTATAACACTTTCAAAAAAATAAGGCCTCAAAAAATTATATTATAATAACCAGACAACAAATTAATAATTTATGAATGTACTTTATTAAATTAAATTCTAATTCAAAAAATTATATTATTTATTAAATTTTAAATTAATATTTAAGTTTCAAAAATACTAAATATTAAATTATTATTTACAAAATATTTATTTGCATGTACAGTGGTATAATTATATAATATTATCATTTATAAGATACCTAAATTTTTCTTATACATTAATTTGTTAGCAATCTATTTATAAGGTCAAATTATTATTCCAAAGATCAAGTGACTATTGTATTGGTATATGTTTCTTAACTTTTATAAATACCTCTTATTTCAATCTATCTTCCTTTATAATGATTATATAATGTTATTGATGTGATTTAGTATGATTTATATTATATTGGATAATAATAAGAAAGAAATTTCCATTTATATAATTCTATGTTGTTACACTCCAAGGACATAACTGAAAAGATATCAAAATTTTACATGCTCTAACACTATATTCCATGCCCATGTATCATGAAGAATCACCAAATAAGTGTGATATAATACCTTTACATGTGTATTGGTGTCCAATGTCTACAAAAGCACCAATGTGAAATATCATGGGTGAAAAAAGAAACTTAGTATGTTTTCCCTGAATGACTTCCTTACACACTCCACTAGGATATAAAAAGTTATCAAATTTATATAAAACAAATTATATAATTCACCATAAAAAATTCAATAGTCTATAGAAAAAAATAAAGAAGATAGAAAACCAAATTATTTTCCTAGGAAAACCAAAAAAAATTATTTAGACCATTCCACTTTTATTTTTTGTATAACCACTCCATGATTCACACACACACACCTACACATGCAAATTTCTTTGAAACTTACATTCTCATGAATGGTTTCACATCCATCCAATATGTCATTATAATGTGGCCAACCTCCTTTTCCCCCAATGAAACATTCCCCTTTTCCAAATATACATCCATTTGTACTCTAATGGAATATACCACTAATTAAAGGTCATGTCAAAAGTATTAACTCCCAAAACCCATGTATTATAAATAAATTTATAATCAACCATTTCAGTTCATTTAAATAAAACATTTCTTTAATTGAAAAACTTTCAAAAAAACCATTTCCATAATTCCAACAAAGTCACATTTTAAAATTAACATTTCAAAATCAAGGAAACAAATCACTTTGCACCACCAATTTCCACAACTCCACACATCCAAAAACAATCACTAAATAAGGATTCTACCATGATATTAAAACCAAATTCTCAATAAAATTCAAGAAATATAAAAAATTTAAATCTTATCCTTCATGTTATAATTATCATATTCATAATTGATTCCCTCTACCTTAGTATTTTATGGAGAGAACAAATAATGAAACTTAAACTTCAAAAAAATCATGTTGAATATAAAAAAACCCACCTTATATCTATTCCCTCTAACATAAAAAATTCCAAATCTAACATTTATTAGCATAAACCACAAAATATATATCTGTATTACACTATATCTAAGAAAACGAGTGAGATAAGACAAGTAGATGTAAGTAAAACTACAAAAAATGAAGACTTTCAATTGCAATGGAGTTTATACAAAGCATGATTTGCCTACAGATTGATTTTTGTTTGAAGGGGTGAGAATCCACATCCTTTGAGAGGAATAATAAAATTTATTAGGGTTTAAAATTAGGGTTTTACCGGTTTAGTTCTAATTTAGATCCAGATCCACATTAAAATGATCTTGTTTTTCAACCGTTCTTGGTTAGTCACATGGTTATGAAAACCTTGTACTAACTATGAACCTATCTATGCCTTAAGAATAGCCACACATGGTTGACCACATAGTTAGAAAAACTGAGTGCAAACTATGTATAATCCCTATATACCACTTTTCACAGTTTCTCTAGTGTGGCTACATAGTCTGGCCAAACAGTGTGCCAAACCCTAAGGCTACACAGAAGGAATTATTTCACTATTCATGGTTTATTTTTGGTGTTTCACTATTTTCCACTATCTATTATCAAACAATTAAATGTTAGAAAATCCCTAGAAACATTCCAAATGTCTTCCAAAACCACCAAATATTTACCAAAAAAAATACATACATAAAAATAATAATTAAAGGGTTTTATACATGCGACTGGGGGTGAAAAAATTCTCCCAAAAATTGGCCTTTACATCCCTAGAATGTAAAAAAAATCGCTTTCCTAAAAGATTTTGGGGCACAGTTCCTCCATTTTCTTCTCTAATTCCCTTATTTCTTCCTGTATCTGACCATGTTACCACACAACCCACACTATAATGATTCGTTTTCCATGTAATTTTTTTACTATTCACAATCCTCACTAGAATATTCACTAATTAATCATCCGAATCTAGGTCAATGTGATACAATCAAATCACATGGTAAGGATCAAGATGATACTTTTTCAATCGAGATAAATAAAACACATTATACAAGGTAGTGAACCATGGGGGAAAATTCAACCAATATTCCACCACAAAACCCATTATTTTATCTCAAAAGGGCCTATGTGTCAAATATATAACATTTCTTACTTCACACAATGATGATTCCCATACCAAATATGTATTGTCAACAACACATGATCACTCACCTCGAATGATGATGACCATTGATGATGGTCCAAATATTATTTTTGATGACTCTATCACATCTCTATTCATTTCATGATCAACTTAATATTCTCTATTGTCTATTAGAAAATTATTTGACCAAATTGTGAAATATCACATGTTTCCACCAATCAAAGTGGAGAACGAAAAGTAGGCCCATAAACTGCATCAAAATGAGACATATATATTGAGTACTGATAACTATTTTTATACAATAACTCTACTAATGGTAAGTTATCCTCCCATGAGACCCCAAATACATTACATAGTCTTACAAAATGTATTCCAATGTTTGTGTTGTACATTTATATTGTCCATCCGTATGTGGATGATAAGACAAACTCATTTTCAGCTGAGTCCCAACAAATTTCTATTCAGACATGTAAAAAATAGATGTAATCCATCAATCTCTGTCTGATATTATTTAAACTAGTGAATCATGAGTCTTGATCACTTCTCAGAAATAGATTTTTGACATTTACTCCACCATATGATACTCATGATTGTGGATGAAATTGGCTTACATGTGAGTTGATCCATTATCACCCATATGACATCGTGTTTACGAACCATTCTTGGGATAAATGTTACAAAATCCATGTCAACTTATCCCATTATCAAACAAAAATATGAAATGATAATAAAATACCTAGATATATATGATGTTCCACCTTAACAATATGAAATATTATGCATATTGAGAAAAACTCTACCACAAATATTTTTCATACCGATCATACAAAACTATTCATTCAACACTTTATAAATATTTGGTATTCCAGGATAAACAAAACATCTTGGATGGTAGTATGACTAAATAATTTTTTCCTAACAAGCCATAGATACATCCATCTAATTTTTAAACCTAAAAAATGAATTTCATATATATCCTCAATCCCTCAATGATCACCAACAATTTATTTTTTACCTTATTAAAAAAAAATATGAATCGAATGTCTATTCATCTTTAAACATACTCACAAAATCAACAAAAAAATAAACTAGAAAACGAATTACAACGTCACCTCAGTCTTCACAGTTTGTGATCATGTCAGCTATCACTAAAATTTACTTCCACTGTTCTGAAGCTTCATTTTCTAGTTGATGATATGAAATGATGCTTAATGATTCTACAACTGAACTTCCCTTACATAATGTATAAATTATGTCAATATCAAATATATGAAGATATTTAATCCATATTATTTGTCTCAGATTCGAATACATTTATGAGAAAATATGATTCAACCTATAGTGATCCATAAACAATATGAATTTCTCACCAAAAAGGTAATGACAGAATGTTTTCAAAGCATGGACTATGGTAGCTATATCAAAATAAATTTTTGGGTAGTTTTTCCCATAAAATATTAACTATAATGAGCCATCAAAAATGATCTCCTATTATGAGAACACATCCCGACCTTGATCTTGAAGTATCACAATACATCATGTACCTTTTTCCTAATTCCTAAAATATCAAGATCAATGATGATGTAAGGAAAAAATTCAGCTGTTGAAAATGAATCTAAATTTAATAATTCAATTTTAATGGTAAAATTATCCTTTTCAAAGGTGTCACAAGTTATTCTAGTTGTGGGTATTGACATAAAAAATGGAAGTAATGAAAAACCAAACCAAATGAGGCTTCAGATACAACCATTAAAAAAATGTATCTAGAGGATATTCATTAGAAATTTCAATGAGTTACAACATATATCTTTTATAAATCCATAGAAACACTTTTTTAGAGAATACATGTACAATTAAACATACCTCTTATATCTAAAAATCACACATTGATAATTTGGAATACATAGAATGATCCCTTTAGATTTTCAACATTGTCACCAAGTGTTTTTCATGGTCACCCCTAGTCTTTGAATTCACCAATATTCTATCCATGAACACTCCCACACAAGAATCTAGACCTATTTTAAATATCTGATTCATCAATTACATAATTACTAATGGTATATTCATATTTCCTATAGGCATCACAACATATTGGTAATGGATATATCTAATCCTAAAATCTATTTTTGGAATATCCTCCTTATGAAACCAAAATTGGTGAAATCCTAAGAGAAATTTAGTCTTAGAGAACCTTTGAGCTACCCTCAATTTATCAATCAAATCATCAATTTGTTGGAGTGGATACCTATTATGTATCATATCTTGACTAATCATACAATAATCTACACACAATCAAAGAGTTATATTTTCCTTTTAGAAAATAAAGATCAGTGCATGCCATAGGGACATTACAAGATGAATGAACCCTTTTTTTCTAGCTCTAACAACTACACATTCAATTATCTCAATTATTTTGGTTCCATCCAATAAAATAGAAGGGAAATTATACAGGCCCCCAAAAGGAGATCAGTTGTAAACTCCACTTCTCTTGTGGGTTCCAACCCGGAGAAATGTTCGGGAAATTTATCCATATACTGATCAGCATTCACTAAAAATATACTATTATCGATATATTCTACCAATTAAAATGTTAAAACTAACTATTGGTATGATATCATTTAAACTATCAGTGTTAACATACCCATTGAACCATCCTTTAAGTTCTAGTCTCTTCTAAATAATTTGTATGCAATCCTTGGTCATATAACTAACTCATTGGGTATAAAAAATAATCCCATCCTTGAACATTGCTAACCATTCCACACCCAGAATTATTTCATAGAAATCAATCAAAATCATAGTGAAATCACAAATCAACTAATCTTTATCAATCGTTATCGAACATATACTGCACATAGAGGATCAACATTATCTTTAACCAAGATGTATTTTATGTTTCAAAATATAAGCATCATCTGAAAACATAAAACCCAAAAATCACCAATATGAAATGTAATAAATTAATGGTATTCAAAAATTTCAAACAAAGTATCCATAAGGGTATAAATCAAAATAATAATACCTCTCATTGTCGATTGTTTGGATAGACCATCTACAATAACATGATTTTCTCCATACAACTTCTTACACGGTACACTCAGTTCTATATTTCCTTACGGATATTCCCCTTGTCGATGAGTCATGATATTACTTGAACCAATGTGGATAACTTGGTTCTAATAAATATAATTATACTAATGACCTCGTCTATTTAAAGAATACAATGTCTACGTTATATGATAAGTATCTTGAACACCTGACTATGAAGGACTATAAAAATAATACTGAAGATGACCAATCTAATTTAAATTATGGCATTCTCTAAGTGGTGTTGTAAAATATTTCTTCATGTGGATGAAAGAACCTAATTGGAATAACCAATATTTTACCTTGTGTATTGGAGGATGATTCACCGATACATCTATCTGATTTTGTGTCAAACTCCCACCATAGAAAATGATGTCATTCTTCCTCTTATTCCCATCATTAGATTTCACACCATTTATTTTAGGTATCAACATATATCTTACACCCATATCTTCTGATATATAACTTTTATCCATCATATATCTTCTGACCATTTATATATAATATGTTATACAAAGTAGGGAAATATTTGAGAAAATATCCTACCTCATCATTGACTGAAAAAATGCGTTCCTTCAAGGTAGTACTGTCATTAAATTTGGGTGAAAATAGAATAAATTCATAAATTTAGTCACATGCCCTATCATTGAGAGATTTTATTGATTATAATGGAATAAGTATGTTATTTTTGCATTCTTGAACATATGAGGATATCATTTTTTGTCGAACAATTTTTTTAAATCATCCCATGAAAGTCCTTGGAATAATTTATCCTGAATAGTTAAATATCACCACTAGCATGAAATATACTCTAGTATTTACATCACCAAATTAACATTAAAATATGTTGGTCTCCTATAGAAATAAAATATTTGATTCATTATATTCAACAACACCTCTACCTTCTATAGTTTGAAATGACAGAAAAAGATGGGTGGATTATACTTATGGTACTAGATGAAATGATCCACTTGCCTTAGTTCATCAACCTTGTTCCCTCTATCCACATATTGAAAAGATTTTATTGTAATATAAACTATATGATGGATGAATTTGGTTTAGGTGAAACCAAATTCCCAGTAACTTCTTCCGGTTTTCTTCTACGATGTATATCGGGTGCCATTTTCTATAAACACAACAAATTCCATTTGTCTCGCTTCCTAGAAACTGAAGTCTTAAAAATTTCAAATTCCACCACATAAAAACTATAACAATATTTATTCTCCAAAATTCAAAATCTTCTACATTTAACCACTTTAAAAAAATTCCATCATTCTTTTGAAAATGAAATAGTTTTCAAAATTCCACAACTATTCCCTTATCAAAATCTCACATTTGAATACAATTTCAACATTTTTCCAAAATCATCATTTTTTCACCAAATAATAAATAATTACTCAATATGAAATATTTACTAATAGTGGGGAGTCAATTCCAATATTCATGTAATTCTCATCTCATTGGATAAACCCATGATAATGAGTTTACAAATCCTATAATTTCTCCAAAAAACATATGTATCTAACTGACTAGAAATATGAGGATCATCATAAATTGGTTAGATACTTATTTTTATGATATACAGTCTCAAGAATCATAATAATCTCTACCAAACCCACATGATTACTATAACAAGAGTAATTTCAACTCCAAGATTAAGAATGAATATCATTGATAAATCAAAATGATACTACATGTAAGTAAAGGGAAAAAAAGATGACACCACTAGTAATAGCTCACCCCCACTCATTGTCTTTAATCAATTTGGAATGAGTTATTATGCTCATGAAACATCCCAATGGATCTAAAGTTTAGAAATAAATTAAAAGGGTTTCAATAAAATTGGGGTATGATTTTACCTTTGATAAACACAACAACCTTTCCAAACAAAACATAAAAACCCACTAAATTATTCATGATCACATTGTAAGATAACATAAAGTAATACCATTGATATAATAAAAAAAAACTAAACAAGAGTACCAAAATAATACACTTCTAACTTAAATATTCAAATTGGATGAAAAAAATAACAAAAAACAAAGACTGTAGAGACATAACTCAACACCTCCCAAAATGATCCATGCTTAAACCCCACATTACATGCCCATGTATAATGAATAACCACTAAATAATAATGATGCTTTACCATTACCCATTTCTTAATAAACAATATTTTTAAAAGAACTGAAGATCAAAGTAGTAATGAGTAATGAAACATAGTATTTTTTCCATGAATGAAATCCCTAATCACTCCACTGGGTTAGAAGAAGTTAGAACATATATATAAAGAAATTTATATAAATCAATTTAAAACATTTCAACAGTTTATATCAAAATATAAGGTAGTTAACAAACCAAAGAAGTTTCAAAAGAAATCAACAAATCAAATCTTAAAACAATTACACTTTCGTTTTTGACATAATAAATAAATTATTCCCACGCACACACTCCTTTACATTCATGCTTCTCTGATAGTTCCATACCCATGAGAAGTTTCTTACCTTACCACTAATTAATCACAAAGTTCCCAATTTCCCTATTCCATTATGAAACATTCCATTTTATCTATGGTAATTTCCCTTTTCTCCCCAATGGTAAATGCCCCTTGTTTAGGGTCACATCGAAAGTATGAACTCACACCAAACATGTATGATGGAACCATTTTGAATCATTAATTCCACATCCTTTCAATAAAGAGATTTTTATTGAAAACCTTTGTAAAATACCATTTTTATAAATTCAATAAATACATATTTTTAAATTAACATTTTAAAATGATGAAAATAACAAAATTTTCACTTCCAATTCCCACAAATTTACAAATCCAAAAACCATCAATAAATAAGGTTTCTTTCATGATTTTTACACAAATTTTAAAATCAAATTCAAGAAATATAACAAATTTTATACAAATCCTTCATGTTATAATAAGTGGATTTGATATCGAATCCAACTACCTCGTTACTTTATGGAGAAAATGAATAATGATAATTAAACTTCATCAAAAATTGTTTGAATCTCTAAAAAACCACGTTAGATCTCATCCCCTAACATCAAATAATACAAATATAATCATCATTTAAAAAAACTATATTCAATATATCTTGAACCAAATAGATATAATAAATGAAGGTATATAAGATGAGTAAACTAAAGAGATCGAAAAAAAACCTAGACTTAATAAGGGAATAGTACATCCACACACCACAATTTTATTTTGAAAAAATTTTGGTTTGAATGAGAGATATTCCATAAAATTTTGGAGGAAGAAAAAATTTCTTAGGATCAAAAATAGAAAATTTGGGAGATTTATACCTAATATCAATCTAAATCCAATATTTAAACCATACATGTTTTGTCATATGGTTAGGAAAACTGTGAACTAATCGTGGAATATCCTCTACCTCAAAAATCACCATACACAGTTGGACCAAAATGTTAGACAAACCTTTCACCAACTATAAATAATCCCTATATCCCACTTTTAATGTTTTCTCCGAGGTGGCCACATGGTCTATCCAAGTAGTAATCCTAGCCATGTGCTTACCAAGAAGCCACAGTTTCACATTTCACAGTTTCATATAAGAGTTTCACGATTTCTACTAAGAATTATCAAAATGAGATCCTTTATAAAACCCCTATAATAATTCCAAAATTCATCCAAACCTATGAAAATTCACCCCAAAACATTACATACATAATAAGAATAAATAAAGGACTACTTTCTTGAATCTAATTCTATAATGTAACTATGGGTTGACATTTCAAAATAACTTTGTTGACATTACACACAGAAAAAAGAAATAATAAAATGTCGACTAGATGTTAGAGAAAATAATAAAATATATTCTCCTCAAATAACAAAAACTAAGTTTCCATTTATGAAAACATGGACTCGTAAGATAAATCTAACTTTTAATGATAGATATAGAGTGATATAAAGCATGGTTATGAGAATGAAAACACTTAAAAACCATAATTATTTGATAGGTTGAAAAGAAATTTATTTCTATAAAATAAAATTAATTGGAATGTGTTTTTATTTAATGATATTTTTCTTAGAGTTTAATAATTTCATTATTATATATAGTAAAAACAAAAGGAAATGTACTTAAAAAAAATTTGAGTGTCATAATTTAATAAATATCAACCACAAACTCATATTTTCTCCAATTGATTATTATAAATTTTTCATGCTTAAAAAACTAGAATCAACTTAAATGGATAAAAAAAACAAGAAAAAAATATTCCTCATATTCTTATGAATTATAAAAAACTAATATTTTTAGCATAAGGTAAGTTAATTCCTCACACTAATAACCCTTTATATTATGTAAAATTAGTGAGTATCTAAAATTTAAAAGTAATGGAAAAAGTTCCACATGGATCATTCAACAAATATATGTACTTATAATTCCTCAAAACAAATTCTATACTAATATTGATACCCAATAATTAGCAGGATTTTTTAGATACTCTTCCATGATAAGTTTAATATTTGTCTCTAAATCACCTCAACGACTCATGAAGTCTCATAACAAAATATAATTACACTAATAACATAATCTCCAAGATATAATATTTCTATAAATAATGTAAATGAAAATAAATCCATAATAAAATATTATATGATTCCAAAATGTAGTTTAACCATTATTCCTTAAACAAAATAAAAAAGTATTATTTTTTACATTAATCATATTGGGTTATTAAAATAGTTAACATATTCTAAAATAATATCAATTATAAACCACTAAATCAGTTTCCAATCTCATGGTATCTATATGATAAAATATATGTTTCCAAAATTATCATATCCTTTTCCATCAAATATTTTAATAAATTAAAACAATATCATACTAAGCATGAAATCATATAGGACTATGATAGTTATTTAAATCTTTCTTCCCTTCTGCTATAGGATCAAACCCTGCGGTCTTTCCATACGTAATGGTATTTTACCCATCCAACAAGATGTTATGTTTATAAAATTATATTATTATAATCTTTATAAAACAATAGAAACAGAAAAACATAAAAAAATTAATAACTATATTCAAAACTAAATAATTTTATTAACCTCAATGCTTATCACATACCTCTCATTTTTCATCCTAAAATGTAATATGCCATAATTACCTCAAAAATAATTATCTCAAAAAATACCATTATTCACCTTAAAATTCCATAACACAAATAATAAAAAGGGATTTATAAGGAATTTCACTTATGATGAACCCATCATGGTATCCCTCACTCTTATGATAACCTCTCATGAAAACATCATAATGTCTAAATTTTTATAAACCTTGATCTGCAATCTAATGTATGTAAATAGAATCAATATTTTCAAGGTATTTAAAACATGAATTCACAACATTACATTTCTGAGGATATTTTTGGTTTATAATTTTATAGAATGAGTACAAAATGTTATGTAGTAAACTCATACATTAGAAGTGGACACTTCTAAAGAGTATCAATTTTCCTATAAAAAAAGTTTAAAAAAATGGAAAATTATTTTTATTCATTCCAAATCATTAAAATTTTCCTATTTAACCAATCCCTATCCCTTATATCCCTTTAAACCTATGACAAGCATTTTTAAACATTAGGTGAGTACATAAATATTATTATGGGACATAAAAATATAAAATTGGTTAGTATAATGAAAAAATGTAAAGACCATAAAATATTTACATTAATATAAATATTATTTTATTTAAAGAGATAAATAATATTATTATGAACACACATAAAATTTTACCTCCAATATAATCATTAAAAATCAAATTAAAAAAATAAAAACCCCATTTGGAATCATAGAGCATGACTTTCATAAACCATTTTGAACCCATGTCAAAAATAAATAGAGACCAATTCATTCAATAGGAGAAACCAATATGTAGCTCCATTTTCTGTTACTCATAATAAATGATATATTACCCAATAAATTGTATCAATATTTGGGAATATACAATGCTATAATGGTCCCAACCATTTCTATCTAGGATCACCTAACATATATGATTTATCTGGTTCACATGTGAGATATAATGTGGTTCAATCCTTCGTCTATGTTATATCAAGCTAAAATACTCACATATAATTCTCAATATACATATACACATTTTCTTATTTTACCATTTCATTATAAAACCCTTTTATAAACATTTTTTAATAAAAAAAGTTTGATTAAAAAATTTATTTTTCTTAAAAATATTAAAATCCAAATAATACTAACATCAGAAAGAAACCATTTTCATTTAAAATAAACATTGAAAATGATAAAGGTAATATAATTTTTTTGGTTAATTATAAAGGTGTAAAAATAAAAAAATGCCTTATAAATTTTAAAACAATCCTTCTTGACTTTTGAGAAGAGAAATGTTAAAATAATATTTTTAAAAGAACATATCTTTACTCGATTTCAATTCATCATGAATATATTTTATCATCCTAAATAATTAAATTATGTTAATTTTAATAATTATTATTACCGTTTTGATTTTTATTATTCCATTAATATAAATTATTAATATGTAACATAAAATTACATACTCACTTAAGTTCACATTGAATGTTTTGGAGATATTCGATACTTAAATCTAAAATTGATTATCTCGGTTGAATATAGTAAAATTTATCAGTATTAAATAATATATAGAAGAAAAATAATTAAAAAAATATCATTTTTATATATCAATTATACTTTTAATTCCATCCACTAAATATGGTTGTGAAAGATGAACAAAGTTACAATCAAAGAGACGGTTGGCCACACATACCCATGAGTAATATTTCAATTTTTTAATGATCATTATTGGAGGGAGGTAAGTATTTTTTATATTTATATAATTATATTAATATTATATTATTAATTTAAATGTTATTATATATTCCATCAATGTGATTTAGTGATGTATAAAAACTATGATCCCTTAGTGGAGGTGATATTTCATAGGTATGCAAGGAAAATGTTTTCATGTTTCAATGAATGGAATAATAAGAACATAAATGATATATTATTTTTTTATTAAAGATAAATGTGTAATTAATATCAAATAAAAAAAATACTTCCATCATTTTTTTCTTTATAGATAGTAATGTTAAATGAATTTCATTGGTTCGTGGCGGGGAAATCTTCCGTATAAATAAATGATGAATTAATTTCCTATTGAGGGAAGTGGATATAGATATAAGTATTAACACTAAAATAATAACATAAAGGTATCTTCAGGATACTATATTTATTTTTATATCATGTCTGATGACGTATTTAGGGATGAAGAAGTATAAAAAAACATTCTTGATTAAAAATGATACCTCTAGATTGGAAAATAACATTTTCTTAACACCTTAAGAACACTGAGGTAGTTTTTCTGACAAAAATAATATCCCATGAATTAGGTTAAATAATATAGGGAAGGACTTGGGAATATATTTACTTATCCAAAAATGTTTTTATATGTGATTAAATGATATGAAGAGGTTCCATTTTATAATAGAGGTGGTGGGAACTCTTTGATTTTCTCAAAATAATAAATTATTATAAAGTAATATTTAATATAAAAGTGCAGAAAACTTATTAATTAAGAGGATAAGGTGAGTAAGGGTTGAAATAAAATTTTCCAATAAATATAAAGTAAATTTTACCTATATTTATAACCTCATATTTTCCCCATATATATCCCCTTTAAACCCTACGTGATAACATGGATTTTTACTCTTCGAGAGACAATATAGATACAATAAAATAAAAAATTATACATAAAATTAAAAAAAATTATATATTAAAAATTATAAAAATACCTTGTCCTAATTTTTTTTAATTTTATACTCTTAAATAAAATAATATTTATTATAAAATAACAATATTGTACTTTTTTAAACTATTCCATACTTTGACATTAAGAATATAATAATGACACATATAATTTGAAAAAATAATTTCTATCAATACCATGTCAATTTCAAATGTATAGTTAGTGTAATAAATAAATTATCTATTTTTTATATAGTTAAATTATCAGTTATTTTATCTTTTATTTAATTAAATATTTACTAAATTAGTGTTGTGCAAGAATTTTAGGTAAATATTTCATTCCTAAAAATAAAAAATAAGTTTCCATGATGAATATAAATATTTTATCTTTAAATGGACTAATTATAGTTAAATGTTTCTTATGGATAATACCTAAATAAAATATTTAACATATTTTAAACAAGAGTGTGACAAGTATGATGTTTCTTTAAATAAAATACACTAAAGGCCATAATCCAATCAATGTGGTCCCAAAAGGTCATAAATAGACTTCTTTCCTGAAGAAAATATTAGTATAATCAAAATAATCATTTATATTCTTTTAATACTTTTTTTTCTATATGACATCTATATTACAAAAACAGATTTAATGTGTTATTATGACTTTACTAGTCTTGAGCAATCATTACAAAATAATTTGTATTAGACACTTGTTACATGACCATAAAATTAATTTTTAATAATTATGATCATGCATAAAACATAATATTTAATATAAAAGTATATAATTCATTTATTTTATTCCAATTATTATTTTCATTATATTAAATTTTACTATTCCAACGTTGTATTGGATCTACATCAACACTGAAAATTATTTTCAATTTAATTAATGAATAAATTATAATATGTATGTTTTCTATTATAATTGAATGATAGTTATATTATTTTATCATATTTCATTAATTACATATGATTCATAAATTTTGTTTTATGTCAATGTCATGTTAATGTTCTAAAAGATATCACATTTCATAAAAATATTATTTTTCACAATTTGCAAAAATTTAATTTCATCAAAAAATATAAAAAAACACATCCTAGGATAAATATAAGTGTACAAATACAAAAATTAATTCAATTAAATAAAATTAAAATCCTATATATGATATAAAATAATTTTAAATTAAGTGCACAAAAAATGATTAAAACCACTTTCTAGAAGAAAACAATTTTCTTAAAAATGCCTATTTATGTATAAAAATAATTTTATACCAAAATAAATTATAAAATTGAACCTTATTAAATTATATATAATATAATTTAATTAATTTTTCATTTTATCAATTTAAGAAAAATGAAACTTCATAAATGGATGAAAAAATAATTTCAATAAAATTAAGTATTCTCACAATTCAATGGACAAACAATATTTTCTAAAAATTCTAAAGAAATGTTTAATATAAAACTAGAATTATAAATTAAAATATTAAAATATATTTTTGAAATAAATTTTCTAGAACTACTAGAAATTATTATTCTCACTGATACAAAGAAGAAAAAGACACATTTTGAAAGAAAACATATTTTTTAGGAATAAAATAAATTCACTAAAAATTATGTGGTTATTTTATAAGAGAATAAAAATAAATTTATATTGATATTGGACATTATATTTATTTTATAAACTAGAAATTACTATTCATACCCTCCATTGTAACAGCTAGGCTATAACAATAACATTTAAATACTAAGGTTTTGTTGTTTATTTAAACTCAATGTTGCATGTCTTTCATGCTGTTGATCATTGTCCGTCCTTTTAAAATTATTCCGATGTTACCAATAATAAGAAGAAAATTAGCAATAATTTTTAGTAACTAATATTTAGAAGATAATTTTATAGGTATGGGTTGAAATACAATGCTCAAAGAGGAATAATGAAGAGAGATATGGGGTGTCTTTTTAAAAGGGAAAAATATGACACAAATGGAATTACATAAATGATTTAAGTATAATTAATGTATTTCTAATTTATACTACTCTAAAATAGAAATTTATACTAATAAATTTGTTCGATGGTAAAAATATTATCATCCAAATAAATTTAAATATTTTTGGTGTCATTTTTAATGTTATATTTTTGATTAACTCATACTTTAACTATTTTTAATTTTATTCAAAATAATAAATATTTTAATCAAAAAGGTTAGACATTTAATTAAACGTTCAATGTATGGTCATAAAAGGAATGAAATTGAATTTTTGATTATATATTATTCTGCTTTTCCTCTTGTAATATATTTATAATTTTTAACTTATTTTATAAAATAAAATTTTTCATAAAATATCATCAATTTCATTTTTACAATATTCATTTAATTAGACTTTAAAGTCGACAATATTGTAATTTCATTCAAATATAACATTTACACACCTACCTGATATATATTTTTATTATATAAAATTATTTTAGTACAATAATTCATAAAACTCAATTATGATTTATTATTTTTATAGTCTTTTATTTTAAATTTGTATAAATTTAATAAAGTTTTCAGTGTTGTGTATGAATTTATTGTAATCATGAAATATCTATAAATTAAAAATAAATTACTATGTTAACACCAAATTACTTATATTTTATATATTCATTTACACTTGAACTTATACCCATTTTTTCCTAATCTAATTTCTTTAACAAATATTAAAATTGAGAAATAACCATTTCGTATATATTCTTTTTTTTAATTAATAAAAAGGAAAAACAAAAATTTTCCCAAGTTTCCATAAATTAGAGTAATGGATGGGAATTGATGATATATACTCCATTAATATAATTAAAACAAGTTTTATATATATATTAAATCCTTATCCTAATGTTTTAATCTTATTTGTCCATTTCATCTTTACATGGGTGATAATTATTTACCAAAGTTGAAATTCATAGTGATCAGAAATAAAATAGATATATTTACAAAATTAGATCCTCCAGGAACTAAATATTGAATTTATTATTCATTTTCCAATGAATAGAAGTGGAATATTTTAATTTAATTTTTTTTCCTGAAAAACATGACAAAAGGACATTTTCCATAAAAAAGTTTTAAAGTACAAAAACTAATTTATACTAAAATAATTCATAAAATTAATTCCAATGAATGTAATTGGATTATTCATAATATGGAATATTATTACACCTAATTCCATTAAATATAAAATAAATCTTTTTAGATTCCTTAAATGAATATATAATTTTCATTATAAATTAGTATAATTTATTATTCATAAAAAAATAAATATTTTTTTGCAAAAAAATTCACACTAAGATAACTATGTACTTTTTTTTAGAAATGAATTATTATTATAAAATATATCTTATTATAGTAGTATAATTTATTTAAATTATATACTATGAAAATATATAAAAACCATTTTGAGAAAAAATATATTTTAAAATCATATAAAGGATTTTATAAAAATTGATTAGTTATTTATCACGATATTGTTTATATAAAACCTAGACACACATAGTAGTATATATTTGGGGTTATTTCAATTGATTCCTATAATTTAATAGTATAATTATAATAGTATACTAAATTATTGTTCATTCATACTCATAGACTGATTTATGGAAAGATATGAATAATAATAAATTTTTTTAAAAATCAATATATCCTGAAATTCTTAGATGTTTTAACCCATATGAATATAACCACTCAACCAAATTTATTTTTCAATTAAGAAAAAAAGATTCTCTAATAATCTGATGTGTACATTACAGAAATATAAATTAGATTAGACAGTGATATAAATGAATGATATGGTAGAATGATTAATTAAATGACATATAAATGATATTAAATAATTTGGTAATTAAAATATGTTTACTATATAGTGTTTATTATAAATACATTGAAATTTTGCAGTCAAGGTAATTGATTACATGTCAATTTCCAATCATTGTGGATTTTTTTGATATACTATTTTTTTATTTTATGTGGTGAATGTACTTCCCTTTTAAAATATTATTTCATGATACCTTCAATATTCCATGCATTTTATTTTGTAATTCATGTTGTTACATTAAGTGGGTGTTAACTCAAAAGTTACTGTAGCCATATGGGTTTTCATAACTCAATTTTTATTCATTGGGTCATACTACAATTTAATTGACACTGTTATGCTAAAAATATTTTTTAAAAAAACACACATTTTATTATATTGTATTCCAAATTGTAATAATCTGATTTAAAATTGTTACAGATAAATAATAAATTAGTAAAACTATAGCATGATATTTTATGGATTATTCTTCTCAATATTGTTTCTCTGAGACATGTCTTGTATTATGAACCTACATACTATTATATTTTTTATAACATTGTTTTAGATATATTAAATTATATTTTACTATTTGATAATGATAATTAATTATCCATTGATGTTATCTATTTCCTGAGATATTGATTCAAATATATTAATGTTTGAAAGGGTTATCATGTTCAAAATTTCAATTATATGATATACAATTATTAATATCCACCACAATTTACATTATATGTTGTATATACTTATTCATGATCATGTTTTATCATATTAATACCTAGAAATTATGGGTTTCATGTAGTCAGGTTATGTTCATTTTTTGGGAAATGATTTGATTGATTCACCTATATTCATTTATATGGTGGATATACTCACTCTTGAAATATAGTAACATGACTCATTTTAGGCTCATATATTTTCAATCTTCTACTTATGTTCATTATTTGTAAGGGTTTATGTTTTAACATGGTTATAAATGAGATTTATTTAAATACATTGTTTGAAAGTTAGTATAAACACGTGCCTAACACATTCTCTCTATATTTTTTTTATTATTTTATGAATATATATTTTCTAAACATAAGTGATATATGAATGATATTTTTCATGAAATTTTACATTCATTAAAATGTTTTTAGAAATAAATATATTAACAATTTCAACATGTTCACTTTTTTGTCTCATTATAAATGTTATTAATGAATTTTTATTTTTATTATTAATTTCATGTATATATTTTCTCACTATTAGTAAAATTAATTTCATTAAAGATTACATTATATGATTACATTATTATTTTTTGTTTAATTAATCTTATCAATATTATTTGAATTTTCAATTTTTAAATGCACTATAAGATAAATAACTTACACAATTTTTGAGGGAAGTGTTTTAAATATTAATTAAAGGTATTTATTTCTATGAAACCTACACTTCACAAGGTATAAGGTATTATGATTTCACAAACATCTGTATTTTTATGGATTATGATTTTTTTTATAATGATATACTCATGAAACCAATTTTTTTTCTCTTGGTTATAAATTTATAGTGGATTCATGGATTTTTTTAAGGGTATAATATTGAATTGTTAATGTTCTTAACATTATATTATTTTATTATAAATGGAAATTAATATTTTTAACTGGTGATCCTATTATAATTCATGATTAATAGTTATCTTGATATAGTATAGACAATATGTTATCATGATACATATTATACTATAGGTCTGATTGACAAAACTTGTAAAATATGCGAGCCTAACAAAACATATCTGATTGGTTATCTTGATATAGAAATATAGGTAATTGAGTAATTTACCTGGTCCTTAAAGAAAAAATAGAGGGAGTAAATCGAGGATACATTTCGTATGAATATTTCTACACCCACTTATTTCTTAAATCGTTGAACATGCATTATGAAGTTGGGGTTACTACATTAAAACATTCGTTTTATATGACTGATATAGGTTTTTAATGGTTTCATTAATAAATATTTACATAACATGTCTAATTATTATTGATTCCTAAGACTATTTCAATTGACATACATGTATTCAATATCACTTGTTTAATGATACTCAGTTATATGGTCATGAAATTTATTTTTTCGTCATAGCATCATTCTTAACATATTATAAAATATTCCTTTCAATTATTAAATGTTATTTTTCCCCATATCAATAATTTTATCACACCAATTTCGTATATTTTATTTTCCAATGATTATAAAGAATGATGTGGTGTAATATATTTCTTCACGGGCTTCTTATTTAAGATGATGATGACTTGTTTGGTTATATGAAATAACATGTATACTGCAAAAAACTAAAACCTATTTAAATGTATATTTTTATCTAGTCTTTTTGTTATAAAATAATAAAACTATAATCACAATTGTTCCTTATTTATTTAAGTGATAAAAGTTTTCAATTTTATTTTTAATGTTTACAATGAGGAAAAGTATCTCACTATTATTGGTATAAATACTAGTAATGTAATATAATGTTTATAGAAAATATACAAGAGTTCTTGTTCATAGTTGTCATAATTGGAATCATAGTAGACGTTAGATAACATTATAGAATAATATGTTTCTATGTGAGGTTAATTTAATAGTTCTAGATTACATAGTTAGTTTATAATAAAGTGGTTGATCATATATCTAATGGAATATAATCCCCATATTAGTATTATATTATGGTATTTAAATGTGATAAATGACAATTTTTGAGAAATTTTATATTGTTATAGTATTTATAACCCATAGGTTTAATGTAAAGTAGTATTTTAGAAGAATTATATTACATTTTATGTGGACTATAAGATGACTAGTTTGATATAAAAATTGAGGTTTAAAAATTATTTAATATTTATATTATTGAGGATAATTAGGTTATGGGTTTATTTATTTATATAATGTCCTTTTTGAACAATTTTCTTTATTGTGGAAATATTAGAGATAAATGTATTATTTTATAATATTAATGTTTGTTCATTATGATTATTATCATAACTGGTGATAAATATTTTGGTTTAGGTAATGTAATGAATAATATATGTTTATCCTTTAAAATACCTCATGGTCAATTTGATGATGATTATTGTGCATCAAGAATTATATATTCATACTCACCATTTCGAATATGTGTTGAGATAAGGGAGGAATCTATAATAATGGAATTACTGAATGGTAAAATTTCATATCTAATTTATTGAAATATATGACAATATATTTCATTATGTAGTTAGTTTTCATTGTAAATTAATTCCTAAACCCTTGCATAATGATATAAAACTAAAAATGATATTCTAAAACCATTATTCTATATGAATTAACATTCTTTTTATACCTTATTAGTTTATATATTTTATTGTCATTGACATTATCATTATAATTTTTATTCTTGTGATCAATGTTCTTTGTCACTATACATCATTATATTGACGGTACATTATTTTCATGTCCCTATTATCATTTCCCACAATTGATTTCCTATTTGGAAACGACGTTATATGTTATTCATTATTACCTTAATATTTTCAATTTTATATTTTCATATAGATGTTTTATTAAAACTTTTTATGATTTTATATTTAAAAATGTCTTTTGAATTGATAGAAAAACTGATTAACTAGTTCAATATAAAGTTACATGGAAAATTTTTTGTTATGTTTGGAAAATACAACACATTGGTATTTTAAAAGAACACTATGTTGGATAGTGTATAAAACATGAAAAACATTGCTAAAAAATTCAACAAATTATAACTATTTAAATATTATTACTTAAATACAATAGTTTAATTAGTTGTTTTGTATATATGAAACCTAATAATGAAATATATATAATCAAATGATTTATACTAAATTCAATGTCATTGATAATGTATTATGAAATAAGAATGCAATTTATTGTATATTCATTTCACTCTTTAAAAATATGTTTCCTTCAAAAATGATTTTATTGTTTTTTTGTGATTGAATAATATTATTATATTCATCCACATTTATATTGTTTATTCGATTTAAATTATTTAAATTTTTAAATCAAAATATCAAAATAATCATAGAGTAATTTTTTTATATTTTTCTAGAGAGATTATTTTTTTCAGTAAATACTGATAAATAATGATATTATATATTTTTTCCATTAAAGTAATTATAAATTCTCAATTTTTAAAATTTACTTTAAAATATAATTAATTTATTTTGATTAATGATAATCTCATTAATGTTATAATAATAGACATAATTCATTATTTTTATATAATTTTTAATTTATGCCACATAATTGGATTGAATTTTATAAAAATAGTTCCATATTTGAAATCTATATCTCTAGATTTATTAAATTATTGAACATTATTATTTTTTTCATTATAAATATTAACAATGTTATTTTTCTAGTATGACGGTAAGGGTAAATCTATTAATTAAAGTATAAAATAACGTGTTAATGTAGTACCCCCATTTTAAAGTATGTAGCCTTTGTTTATGCCTTTTTATGCGTTTAAAGTGTATATGATGAGTTGGGAAGAGGTGGGGAGAGTTTGGTATGGTTTTGAATGAGTTTGGAGGCTTTCTTAGGGAGCACGGTTTGAGAACAGTTAGTGGAAACCATGCGGATTATGTAGGAAACCATGCAGGGGGAGATAGTAGGATTCACACGTCTTGCGCACGGTTTTCCAAACCGTGTGGGCTAACCGTGCGACCACTTAAAAATTGGGTTTTAAAACCCAGAATCACTTGGACTTGCCTCATTCCTCTCTAAATTTCCTCTCACTCGAGACTCACTCGGGATTTTCAGTTCTCAAGGGTTGGAGGGGCTCTCCCACTCGTTTTTGAAGCAATTCAAAGGGGTTTCAAGGCAGTTTGAAGGTGGTTTCTCCCAGGAAAGTCTCTCCTCTTGGTTTCCTTGTGTTTTCCTCTAGATCTACATCTCTATCTTTCTTGGTTTTCCATATCTACACTTATTGTGTGTAGATCTATGGTTGTGGTTTCCTTAGATGATGTTTTTAAGGATTGTGGATGTTAGGGAAGGGGATCTAGAGAGGTTTCGGTGGTGCGTTCTCTAGATTTGAGGTGCGGTTGCTCATGGGTTGATTTCTCAGGAACCATAAAGGTAGGTGGCTTCTCTCTCTACTCCACTTGGTTAGAACTTGGTTTGGTTACAATTAATTTGTGTTTCTTAAAAATTAATTGTGTTGTTGATGTGAGAAATAGGATGGAAATACCTTTGGTAATGGTTTGAGAATTTTGGGGATGAATGGCTTGTGGTGAAATTATTTTGATGTGATTTTAAAATGGGATTTTAAAATGAGTTGTTTTGTTGGTTGATTATGATGATCTGAGAAAATGATTTTCAATAAAAGGGTTTTTTTATTGAAAATGGGTTTGGCATGGAAATGTTTAAAGGGAATTTTTAATAAATGTTTTATTTATTAAAGTGTATTGGAATATAATGGAAATGGTTGATTGGATATTGTTGTGGCCTTGACGGGTTGTATGCTCGGTTATGTTGGCTTGCTTGAAAGTTGTGAAAGTGGACGAGAAGGGACACTATAAAAAGAGGATGTATAGTGGATGAGAAGTGCCACCATCAATGGTAAGTGGATGATAAGTGCCACTATAAAAAGGGGATGGATAGTGGATGTGAATTTCCACCATCAATAGCAAGTGGACAGGAAGTGCCACCATGGTTTTTTGTGTGCATGGGTTGGACGGGAAGTGCCACCATGATGTGTTGTGTTCTTAGTGGTGATATTTGTAGACGGGGCTTGTGAGTGAAATATGAAAAAGGTAATCGGTTTGTGGCATGGTTGATTTGGCTTCCTCGTCTGGAACATGTGTCTTACGGCATGATTTCTTGGATTTCCCTTGGTTGGTTTGGGTGAGATGGCTTGGTAAGGGTGTGTTTGGATTATGGTAATGGTTTCACTTGTGATTATTTTATATAAACTGTTTTATATAAATGTGATAATGATTTTATCCTAGTGGCTCGTGTAGGGAAGTCATTTTGGGAAAACCTACTAAGTTATAGTACTCACCCCCTGCTTGGAACATTGGTGTCTTTGCAGATGTTGGGTGCCGTGACGTGGGAAAAGGTAAGGCATCACCGTCCTTTAGTGGTGCATTGTGATCCCTTGGTGGAGCTTGGAGCTTGGAGCTTGGTGTGGAGCTGTAGTTGTGTCATGGCTTGTGGTGTGGTGTGGACTAGTCTTCTACATAGTACTACGATGTTTGGTGGACATGTCTAGTTGTAGTGGTTTAGGATGTATTATGGAAAAACTTGGTTGTCCTTTGGGAATACATGCTTGATTTTTTTTGGTTAACAAGCATCATATAGTGATTGATAGTGGATGGTTTGGTAGGTTTTGTCTTAAGGAAAAATTGTTCCCCAACTTTTTCTTGAAGCCTCGACATTTATTTCCAGCCTTTGGTGCCTTGGTAATGTCGCTTAAGGCCAAGTAACCCTCATCGCCTCCTCAAGACAATGAGGTAGGGGAAGGGTGTTACAAGTGGTATCAGCTCGTTCAGTCCTTGGATTTCAAGTGAAAGTAGTTGTTCGATCCTTTGGTGTTGATCATTGGTTTTGGAGTTGACATTCCTTGAGTTGGGATGGTAGCAAGGAATAGGATTGTCAGAACTTGGAATGTATAGTATAAAAGGATGTAGCTAACCCTCTTATGCAGAAATTCAAGTTACTAGGGAGTTTGGTACATAAGTGTTTTGGAGACACTTATAGGCATTGGAAATCTCATTGTCGTGGGTGTAGCCAATGAGATGTGCATGGCATATTAGGTAGAAATAACTTCCCTCTAAGATGCATATTTCATTGGGGTATAATGATTTATGTTGTGATATGAATGCGTGAAATTGTAATGTGAATAAATTGGTATTTTTAAAATGGTTTGGTTTTCAAAATGGTGAAATATGGAAAATGTGAACTTATGGAAAGACTTGTGTGATAGTGTTGGGTAATGTGATTAGAAATAATAATTATTGATGTATACAAAAGTGAGACACATGGTTGTTTGTTTTCTGTTAATGGAAATGGCACCGGGTAGGCATCTTAGAACCTAACCGGAACTGACCGATGGTAATGTGGTTGCACCTGATCCCCAGGTGAACTAGTAGTTAGTGGAAAGTATAGTGCAAGCTTTTTAAGCTATGGAAGTGGAAATAAAGCGGATGAACCAAGTCATGTGGATCATGCACTTAAGTTTAAGAAGCAGAATCCACCCATTTTTAGGCGTGATTCGGTACCGAAAAGGGTAGAGGCATGGCTGTCTAGAATGAACAGAATTTTCGAATTCTTGGGGTTACCAGTAGAGTGGGAAGTAAAGCTACTGACGTATAAGCTATAGGATCTTTCTATTCAGTGGGGGGAGTTGGTAGTCCAAGCGGGGACATACCAGGGTATGACGTGAGAAGGCTTTGTGGAATTGTTTAATAAAAAATTCTACCCACATATGTTCATAATTCAGAGCACAAATGATTTCTTCAGTCTAAAGCAAGAGAATATGTCTGCGACGGAGCATGCAACTAAGTTTATGAGCTTAGTGCTGTTTGAACCTGAGGTGGTGGGTAACACATCATTTAAGGCAGGGATATTAGAAGCAAGGTTAAGAAAAGATATCTGTTAAAAGAGAGCAGTGATGAGTATTTGTGATTACACAGTGATGTTGAATCGGGCATCGGTGGCTTAGTGGGATCTGTTGGGAGCCCCGGGCGGAGGAATCATGGTGGTACCCATGGGAAATAGTTGGAACTCTAATGCTGGGTTCAAGAGGAGGAGGGACACTTATTCCTAGGGTGGGAACTATATTGCTTCATGTGTGGTTGATTTTCTAGGTTTAAGGGAAGAAATGACACCTTCAGTTTGGAAACTTCAAACTCTTTCAGGTCGAAGAGAGTGTCGAGCTTTCTTGTGTAGAGCATGTTGAACCGTTGTGGGCGAGGTTGAGCTAATGTATAATTTCTCAATGCTTGAGATAGATGGGTATGATGTAATCCTGGGAATGGATTGGCTTGTGGAATTTAAGGACCACATTGATTGTGATGTGCAAATAGTATCTTTTACGACACATGATGGCGTTAGAAATCTCTTTAGAGGAGAGAGACATGGAAGGCAAGGTGCAACGGGTTTGTTGGCACCAGCAGTGGGCATGTTATCGTATCAGTTGGTGGTTTTGTCATTGGAATCGATAGAGGGTATTGAGGAAAGTGTTCTTCTAGCAGTGGTGGATTAGTTCATGGATGTCTTTCCCAAATAATTCTCTACGTTACTTCCTGTAATAGAAGTGGAGTTTACGATTGATCCCATTCTAGGGACCAGTCCTATCTCACTTCCGTATTACTATATGTTACCAACTGAATTGCGGGAATTGAAAGTCCAATTGGAAGACTTAGAAAACAAAGGGTTTATCAGGACTAACATATCTCTTTGGGCAGTGCTGGTGTTGTTTATGAAAAAGTCAGATGGAACTTTGAGGCTATGTGTTGATTATCATCGACTTAACCAAGTACGATAAAGAACAGATATCCACATCCACAAATTGATGATTTTTTTACCAATTTAGGGGAGCCCAGTGGTTCTAAAAAATCAACCATAGGTCGGGATATCATCAATTGCAGGTGTGGAAGGACGATATTCCTAAAAAATCTTTCAGAAGTAGATATGGTATTTATGAATATGTATTTATTCCCTTTGGTCTAATGAATGCACCAAAAATGTTCATGGAATTGATGAATCAGATATTTCAAATATATCTGGATTCATTTATGGTGGTGTTTGTAGACGATATTCTGGTGTATTCAAAGATAAGGCTGGAGCATGAGCAGTAGTTGGCGATAGTGTTGGGGATCTTGAAGGATCATTGGTTATATGCCAAATTGTCAAAGTGAGACTTTTGGATACAGGAAGTCCATTTTCTTGGCCATGTGATTTATGGAAGGGGTTTTTTAGTGGATATTGAAAAGATAGAGGCTGTTATCTTGTAGAAACTTCCAAAGAATATGTTTGAGATATGGAGTTTTCTCAGTCTAGCTGGGTATTTTCGGCGTTTTGTTCATGATTTTTTACGTTTGGCTTTGCCGATGACAGCTTTGACAAGAAATAATGTTCCGTTCCAGTGGAATGAATAGTGTTAGTAGTGTTTTGAAGAGCTAAAGGGTCACCTTAAATTAGCACTAATATTGGTTTTTACAGAACCAGGAAAAGGGTATGTGGTATATTGCGTTCCATCAAGATTAGGCTTGGGGTGCGTTCTCATGAAAGAGAATCACGTGGTTGCATATGGATCATGGTTGTTGAGGGTGCATGAGAAGAACTACCCAACTCATGATTTGGAATTGGTAGCAGTGGTCCATGATTTGAAAGTGTTACATCATTATCTATTCGGTGAGAAATTCATGGTATATACAGATCATAAGAGCAAGAAGCACATTTTATCACAAAGGGATTTTAACTTGAGGAAAAGGAGATGGATGGAATATCTACAGAGGTTTGATTTTGACCTGATGTACACACCGGGTGAAGGAAATTCGGTGGCAGATTCATTAAGTAGAAAATCATATGCTCATGTGTTGAAACAGGCATCGAATCAGTGGCAGTTGATGTTGGTTATAGCTGACATGCGGTTGGAATGAGAAGACCAGGGTGATACAATAGTCTTCTTTTCGGTTTTGTTTATTCCTGACTTGGTTGGCCTAGTTAAAGAGGCACATATATCTGATTATGAGTGTGTGACCATGTGGTATAAGATCAATAGTGGGGAGACCATTGAGGGTTGGCAACTGAATGGAGATTCAGTTTTGTGTTTTCAGAATGAGATGTTTTACCAGTTGCTTGTCAGGAGGATCTTCTCAGGGCATATCATCATTCCAGGTGGGATTTTCATCCTAGAATTATGAAAATGTATAAATAATTGAAAGAGAAGTTCTGTTGGGCTGGTATAAAAGGAGGCGTGGCTGAGTTGGTTTTGGGATGCTTGACTTGTTAGTAGGTCAAGACAGAGAATCAGAGGCCAGCAGGAATGTTGTAGTCTTTACCAATCCCTATTTGGAAGTGGGCACAAATAGCGATGGATTTTATCATAGTTCTCCCAAGAACGGTCAGAAAGAACGATTCCATTTGGATGATAGTGGATCAGCTAATGAAGTCGGCCTATTTCATCCCGATTCATGAATATCATACAGTGTATAATCTATCCAAAATCTATATCTTGGAGGTGGAAAATAGGAATGGTATTCCAGTTTCTATCGTATCTGATAGAGATCCAAGGTTTACATCTCATTTCTAGAAATCCTTACTGCAAGCCCTTGGGACACAGATGACTATGAGCACGGCGTATCACCCTCAGATGGATGGTCAATCTAAGAGGACGATACAAACTCTGGAGGATATGTTGTGGGCTTATGTCATGGATTTTGGTGGCTCGGGAGAGGATCACTTGTCGTTTGTTGAGTTTTCATACAATAAAAGCTACCGGGAATCCATACATATGGCTCCGTTTGAAGCGTTGTATGGGTGGCCGTGTCATTCTCCACTGTGTTGGGTGGAAATGGGTGAGTCCTCGATGGTTGGACCGAGCCTTGTCCAGGAGACTATGGAGAAGATCAAGTTGATCAGGAAGAGAATGGAGATGTCTTAGAGTCATCAGAAATCGTATGCGGATCATCGTCGATGGCCATTGTTGTTCGAGGTGAGTGATCATGTTCTCTTGAGGATCTCTCCTAGGTTGGGACATTGTCGGTTTGGAAAGTATATGAAGTTATCTCCAAGGTATATTGTACCTTTTTAGATTCTTGAGTGGGTTGGTGAGGTGGATTATCATTTGGTTTTTCCACCTTGGTTCAGTGTGGTGCACAATGTGTTTTATGTGTCGCGGTTGAAAAAGTATCAGCCGGATCATGACCATGTGATTCAATGAGATCACTTTGAGCTAGAATCAGATGCTTCATTGGTGCACATTCCAGTGTGGGTTATGGATCGGAAAGAGAAGGTCTTGTGTGGTAAAATCATCTATTTAGTTAGTGTTTTGTGTCAGCATGGTCAGATCCAAGAGGAGACTTGGGAACGGGAGAAAGAGATGGTCGAGCAGTGGTCTGAGCTCTTTCAGCAAAGGGAGGGTTCACTACTTTCTGAGGATGGAAAGTCCAATGGTGTGGAGAATGTAGTACCCATGGATTGAGGTATGTAGACTTTTTTTATTCCTTTTTTATGTGTTTAAAGTGAATGAGATGAGTTGGTAAGAGGTGGGGAGAGTTTGGAATGGTTTTGAATGAGTTTGGAGACTTTCTTAGGGACTACAGTTTGAGTACGGTTAGTGGAAACCGTGCAGATTCCCTAGGAAACCGTGTAGGGGGAGACAGTAGGCTTCGCATGGCCTACGCATGGTTTTCCAAACCGTGTGAGGCAACTGTGCGGACCCTTTCTCTTGAGTTAGTAGCGTGCGCACGGTTAGTGCATGGTTTTCCAAACCGTGCGAGCTAAACCTAAGGTCACATAAAAATAGGGTTTTAAAACCCATGCTCACTTGGGCTTGCCTCATTCCTCTCCAAATTTGCTCTCACTCAAGCCTCACTCGGTATTTTCAGTTCTCAAGGGTTTGAGGGGATCTCCCAATCATTTTGGAAGTGATTCAAAGGGGTTTCAAGGTGGTTTGAAGGTGGTTTCTATCGGGTAATTCTATCCTCTTGGGTTCCTTGTGTTTTCCTCTAGATATACAACCCTATATTTCTTGGTTTTCTAGATATACACTCATTTTGTGTATATCTATTGTTGTGGTTTCCTTGGATGATGTTTTTAAGGATTTTGGATGTTAGGGAAGGGGATATAGAGAGATTTCGGTGGTGATTTCATCGGATTTGAGGCGTGGCTGCTCGTGGGTCGATTTCTTAGGAACCCTAAAGGTAGGTGGATTCTATCTCTACCCCATTTGGTTAGAACTTTGTTTGGTTAAAATTAATTTGTGTTGATTAAAAATTAATTTTGTTGTTGATGTGTGAAATCAGATGGAAATAGATTTGGTAATGGTTTGGGAATTTTTGGGAAGAAGGGCTTGTGGTGAAATGCTTTTGATGTGATTTTAAAATGAGTTGTTTTATTGGTTGATTATGATAAACTGAGAAAATGGTTTTCAATAAAAAGTTTTGTTTTATTGAAATGGGTATTGGCATGGAAATGGTTAAAGGTTTTTTTCAATAAATATTTTATTTATTGAAGTGGATTGGCATGTAATGGAAATGGTAGATTCCATGTTGTTTCGGCCTTGATGAGTTGTATGCTTGGTTATGTTGGCTTGCTTGAATGTTGTGAAAGTGGACGAGAAGGTCCACTATAAAAAGAGGATGGATAGTGGATGAGAAGTGACACCATAAATAGTTAGTGGATGAGAAGTTCCACTATAAAAAGGGGATGGATAGTGGATGAGAAGTGACACCATCAATAGCAAGTGGACGGGAAGTGCCACCATGGGATGTTGTGAGCATGGGTTGGATAGGAAGTGCCACCATGATGTGTTGTGTGCTTGGATAGTGATGATAGTAGATGGGGCTTATGAGTGAAATATGAAAAAGGTAATTGGTTTGTGGCATGGTTGATTTGGATTCCTCGTGTGGCATGTACGGCTTACGACATGATTACTTGGATTTACATTGGTTGGTTTGGGTGAGATGTCTTGGTAAGGGTGTGTTTGGCTTATGGTAATGGTTGCACTTGTGATTATTTTTTATAAACTTTTTTATATAAATTTAATAATGGTTTTATACTATTGGCATGTGTAGGGAAGTTATTTGGAGAAAACCTACTGAGTTTTAGTACTCACCCCCTACTTGGCACGTTGGTGTCTTTTCATATGTTGTGTACCGTGACATGGGAAAAGGTAAGGAATCACCCTCCTTTAGTGTTGCATTGTGATCCCTTGGTGGATCTTAGATCTTGGTGTAGAGCTGTGGTGGTGTCATGGCTCATGGTGTGGTGTGGTTTAGTCTTCCACATAGTACTCTTATGTTTGGTGGACATGTCTAGTTGCAGTGATTTGGGATGTATTATGGAAAAACTTGGTTGTCCTTTGGGAATACATGCTTGAATGTTTTCGTTAACATGCATCATACAATGATTGATAGTGGATGGTTTGGTTGGTTTTGTCTTAAGGGAAAATCCTTCCCCAACTTGTTCTTGAATCCTCGACATTTATTGCCAGCCTTTGGCGCCTTGGAAACATCGCTTAAGGCCAAGTAAACCTCACCACCTCCTCAAGCCAATGAGGTAGGGGCGGGGTGTTACTGTTAAGGATTTAAAAAAATATATTCTTCATAAATTATTTATATTTTAGGATCCTATTTTGACCATCATCATATTATATTCAATTATATTTAATATTGATATCATTTTTTGGATAATTTCTTAAATATGTTTTTTGTAATGAATAAATCTAAAATGTCTCTCTCTATATTTTATAATTGTAATATTTTTTCATATTGATTAAAATATTATCGAATTGTTTATAAATATATATTTTAAACAATAAATAAATTTTATTTCCTCAAAATTTAATTTCAATTTTCAATGATGAAAAAATTACCAAAAATGTTTACACAACATCAATACCATTATTTTCAAAATTGTAAGAAAAATAATATAACTGGTTTTAAAATAATTAATTGTATTATGTTTAGGTGATTTGTGCTGTTTTATGAATTTTTAAGGTAAAAACAGTTTACCATTTATGTTTTAAATGTTTAAATTTTATTTAATTTGATTTCTCATTTTTTAAATAAATGTTATGTGAATAATCATGAAAATTACATTAAAAGAATTTTAGATAAAAAATTACTTTTTAAATGATTCAATTTAATAAAAAAAATATATTATCATGTTAAAGTTTTGAAGTATCATATATCATCCATGTTCAATATACGGGTCACATAATCTGTTAGATTTACAATTATAACACATATATTGTGAAAGGAATTTATGTTAGAAAAGTCATCAAAACTATTCATAGGTGGGAAACTAATAAAAAATGTATAAACCATCACCTATGATTCTTTAAATATTTCAATAATGATAAATTTTAAACTCTTGTACATCCTATATTATTGAAATATTTTTTGGCCACCTCATCATGAATATATATATATATATATATAACACAATATGTAATAACATTAGTTAGACTATCCACTTTTATATATGATAACTACCACTCCTCTTATTCGGGCGCTAATTGAGCCTCATTGATCAACAAAAAAAATCAAAAATAACTCATTATAATTTCATTATTTAAATTAAATATGTGATAATATTCTTAAAAACCATTTCTAAAGTCCTTGAGAAAGGATGAAAATAAGGTTATTTAAATAATAGTTAATCCTCTTAGATAGGAATTTCCATTTTTGTTTGTATAATTTTACATCCTCTAATTATATAGAAAAAATTTAGTATAATAAAATGATTATATTCCATGTACTAGGATGTTGTTAATTTAATAGAATAATCTGATGATTCTCTTTTTCCCATTATTAGTTGAATAAAAAATCTTTTGAGTGTGCGTGTGGACTACCGCACCATTAATCAATGTTTTTCTTTTTCCATAACCACCTATATTGGATATTGAAAATTATTTATTTAATGTATATATTTTTTTTATAATACTATAATTATCATCAAGTAAATATGTTACATCATATATTTTGTAAGCCTTCAATTTTTTGTAAAATAATAACATCATTAATGCATATATGTGGAATAACCAATTGATTAATAAATTTGATTCGTTTTACAAGTATTACATTAATGGATGAATTAGAAAAAATTATCTGTTGAAATAATAATTATGTAAATATTTTTGTTTCATTGAAATGGTATAATGAAAACTTGGACCATGATAAACCTACCAACGTATTTTTGCAATTAAGAAAAAAACTTCCTAAAAATAAATGATGTTGATATAACCATTTTTGTAATATAATATGTTAGTGAAATAATTCATATCAAAAATTTGAAAAACAGATAAGTGTTTCTTAAATTATAAAATAATTAATATATTTTTAACTTATATGTGTAATAGGACATATAACACATGTCTGGACTCAAGGTAACATATTTCGTCAATGTTTCCCTTCACTGAGGAATGTTTTAATAATATAATCTCAATCTATTTTAAATGGTGTATTTGATAAATAATTAAATGTTTTATCTCAATTAAATCATAATTCATGTTATTTTATGTTAAAATTTATATTATTTTATCCAATGGGTTTTTCATTACATGTTACAACAGCGGTAAAAATTTTCTTAACTCAATGTAGATTCACTATGTTGTACTTCTAATTTATTGACTATATTATGATAATGTTATAAATGAAATAACCTAAAACTCTATCATTTTTATCTTCCACATGATTTTTTTAAAATTATTCTACATAGGCACTTAATTGTTTTAATTTTATCTCTAACAATATCTTCATTGTAATGATTATTTGTCTAAATATTGTGCCATAGATAAATATCTTGTATTATTAACCACATTTATTTAATTGGTTATATATGATTTATATCAACATATAATATCATGAATTAATATTTATACATGATATTAAATGTTTTTATGGTAATCTATTATTTTTAATATATTGATTGAATTGTAATAATGGTTTCAAGGATTTCCACGGTCTAAATTTGAATTTATTGAAACACAATGAATTTTAGGAACCATGTTATATTTTATATGGTGTGATTACTACCCTATTAGGAAGTTTTATCTTATTAAAAAATGAAAATATTTTTTATATAAACCTGTAATATTAAAACATTAAATTAATTTGTTATTAAATAATTACTAAAGTTTAAAGGGTTTTCCATCTAAAACTAAGTTATTTGAGAAACATATTGATTGATTCTATTATATTAATTTATATAGTGTATATAAACACTCTTTAAAAATAATAAAATGACTATTTTTATATTCATCATTTTTTATTTATTTTTCATATTCATTATTCCAATGGTATTTTGTATTTAAAATTTTAAAAATGCTTTTTATTTGAAAACATTTGTTTAATTATTTTAATAATTTTTATAAAAAACATCATCTATGTGCATTATCATATTCAAATATTATTTTAATAAATATAAATTATATCCTAATTTTATTTTTCATTATCTTAGATATTTTTTATTATGATTAAATGATAATGTCAAAAATGAATTTTCATGTTTCACTTTTGAGACACTTTATAATAGTAAGAAATAAATTTTCATTTATAACGATAATAAAAATAATTGAGTTTCTCAATTTTATTATCCTTCATTGATATAATGATTAAATTTTATGTTTTCATGGTTATTTAAATGAAATTGGTTTTCTCAATATGTAATAATATTTTGTTTTCAAAGGTAAAATGAGTAACTTTATTTTATATATTTTTAAATAATTGTTTTAAAATATAGTTTATCAACATTTTAATCTAGTTTTACTCTTCATAAATGGGATTATGATCATATTATATGATTAATTTCATTCATTAGATGTTTTATGATGATTTTTTGAATATATTTTCATGAAAACCACTTATTTACCATGGTGAAACCATGATATAATGGAATTACATTCATTATTGAGGGGTGTAATATTGAATATAAAGGCCTCTAAATGTTCTATTCATAAATGGTTGTTTTAAATTATTTATTTTTATTAGTGAACAGAATAAATATAATGATTACAAGTGAGACTGATGTGAAATCTACCACTTTATTCATTTTTGTATTTTTGATCCATTAATTGGTTCAAATCATGGGTGGTTCTTGTTTTTATGAGTTTTTATGATGGTTTATAAGCCTATTCACAATAGTAACACTGTATGAAAAAGCATGTAACTAAACTATAAAACCTTTCCTATAGCCTAAGTATGGTGACACAGTTGTCACACAATTAGAAAAACAATATAGCAAAAATTTGTTACCTGAATAGAAAGGGTCACATAGTTTGTTCATGGTTAAAAATTCCATGAAAATAATCGGAAATCTCATTCAGTGGATTTATTATGGGTTCAAGGATAGAGAAATTATTAGAACTAAGCCTATTAATAATCCTAATAAAACCTTACAATGGGTTTTAACACCCAAAATTTTTTATTTATAATCATATGACCCCATAACTGGGTCTAAAATCAGCACAAGAAAAATTAATTCAACCATTGACTTTTTGGCTTCCACTAAAGGAAATTTGGCTCTCCCAACCTCATATAATGTTGAATTTAATTTTAATTTGAATCTATGATCCTATAAGAGTATGTTATTCTCCTCCAATAGTTTTATCTAACTTCTTATATAGATTTTTTATTCCTATCGGTTATGATGGACTTTTGTTTCATTATTCCTTGGATGTTTGACGTGGAATTTTGGAATGAGGTTCAATTATAAATTCTCTCATGATCTCTCTTTCAAGATCTACTAATCACCATCAGAGACAAAAAATATTATATTCATTAAGGTTGGATTCTAGAAATTCCATGTAGGTTTTTATGTTCTTATGATTCATCTTATGATTAATTATTTCTTGATAATTTATATATATATGTTTCTTAATTTATAACACATGTTCTATAAATTCTATCCATGAAATTCCATCTCAAATATTATTTTACCCACATTATTTTGAATTTATCATGGGATAAATTTAATGGCTATGATGTTGAACTCTCTCAAAATTTTAAATTTAGAAATTTCAAGATTTTTTGTATTTATTTTCAAAGAATATTTAAATTAATATTTGGTGAAAGTGGTGGATTTGGATAGAGTGTTTACTACAAAAACAAAGTTACATGATTATTAAAAAATAATTTAAACTATTAGTTGTTTTCTATTTAGTTTCAAATTATTGATTTTTTGAAATTAAAATGAACCCTCTTTGAATGATGTTACCCTTGTTTTTAAATTTATTTTCAAAGGTAATTTGAATTGAGTTATATATTAACATAGAACGAGTGTGTAACCCCATGCATTTAATTGATCATATTCTTTTTTTAAATAGTTATATTTCAATGAAATTCTTAGGGATGTTTTGAATGAAATTATTATTTTAATGGAATATTTTTCATTACCATTTTTCTTGGTTAAAGGAAGCAGCTATGAATAAAAATTTAAAATGTTTTTTTAAAGAGAATGCTTTGAATGGATTTTATGATGATTAATGGATAGTTTTATCACTTTATGATGATCCTATAATGTATTAATATCCAAATGTAATGTTCTTTATCCTTTTATATCCAAGTGATGTGTTTTAAAAAAATGGATTATTTAATTCATGGGAGTTCAGTGGTGAGAGTGATATGTGATTTCAAGGAATGTGCACGTGATTTAAAGGTCAAGGTTACAACCCCATGATTTATATTTAAAATGATCCCCATTGTTATCTTAAGAACATTATTATATAACTCAATTTTTTTGAAAGGTCTAGGGAACCATAAATTTTATATTATATGTATTGGATAAATTCATTTCTATTGGACCTATAACCCTTCTTGTGTATCTATAGAGAACATGAAAATTTATAGCTAGGATGTGCATTTGGGAATGCACATATGCGTGGAACATTTCTTTATTAAGACTTATAATATTTAATGTAAAATTGGTGATCAGTCATGAAGTATTTTTATTATCTTCAATATAGTTGTCTCACTATAATATCTAGGTTTTACCCATAACATCCACAAAAATGATACTTGTTACTTGATATTGTTCATTATTACTACATAGAACTAGGGTTTCCTTGTGTGACTGGTTCTTTCACATTATTGAAATATCAATTAATGTGATTCATCTTGATACTATTATAATTTCTCTTTTATAAATATTCATATAACATTATTGTTATTAAATTTAAGGTTTGATATGACTATATGTTGTGAAATGGTTTTGAAATGTCTCTATAAAATTATTTGGGTTTTAAATGTTAAAATGGAATGTTTTACTGGATGGGTTTGACAAATAAATTTTAAATGTTCTGAAAATTTGTAAAATAAGCTTCATACTTCATTTATTTTACTTTTATTTTATCATAATATACATACCTTATGAAGTAACCGCATTGAATCATTGGTGAAATACTATTATGACATATTTTTCAGAACATTCTTGTAACTTTTTTGTAGACATTATGTTTTTATATCATGTTATTATGATACATTTTTCTTAGTAGATGGTTTCCTGATAGAATTACCATGGTTGACTAATATAAAATATGGTTGGTTTTGGGGGACAACTAGTATACATTTTTTGGTTTATGTTCTACTCTCAATTTTTATAGTCTTCTTATACTCAAAGATGTATGTATTTTTTTTCTAACATTGTTTTAATAGTGTTCATTTATTATTTCTTTTTATTAGGGGATAAATCATTTCCAAAAATTGATTCTGGATTCTCATGCGTATTTCATCGGACTAGGGATATTTGGAACACTCGATAGGTTATTAATAAATCAACTCAGATATCAATTTAGATGGTATAAAAGGTTGGTTAATCTCAAATTGTATCAAAGGATGTATTTACATGAATAGAATCACTTCTATATTAAATAAATTATGTTATTTGGGTTGATTCATGGTAAAAATAACATTTATAAAGTATCATGAATAATTATGTAGTTCTTGAACATATTCTCGATCAGCACCTATTCATGATGCCACTTCATTTACCAGGGAATTAAAGTTCTTGTGGTTTTTTTGAGTTATTGTTTTTGAGATGATGAATGAGATTTATATTCCTTATGAGGTTATATTTTATTTTAGTAATAAATTATGAGTTTTCTGTTGGAATAGAAGGACAACTAAAATTTCAGTATGTTTTCATGGCCTAGTAAAATATGAGGAATCAATATGATTATTCAAAAATTCAATATAGGAATTGTTTTGTGTTTTCTATGTGGTTTACCTTCCCATGTGTCTAATACATGCATTTTTATACTCTAAAATTTACATGTCACCATATTATTCTTGTCAAAAATGACATCACTCATGTGATGTTAGCTTGAGGGTTATGGAATTTTTTTTAGTTATCTTGTTTTTATGTTTCAATATTGGTATACTGTTGTTGGTTTTAAGTCTTCCTCAAAACCAACTGATGTCTTGTTACAAATTTAATTGATTTCTTTAAAAATAAATTCTATTATAAGAAATTTATATTTATTAAATTTTTGTTTTTGAAAACTATTTCTCAAATACTTTTCTGTAATGTTATAAAAAATGATTTAAGGGGTTTTTAATGCTTTTAAATATAAACAGATTTGGAAATCAGAAATATAATTAATTATTTTTAATACATGGAATAATTTCAATGATTAAGTAATTATTCTTTTAAAATTATAGTGAATTATTACCAATATTTTATGTTTTTATGAAGAGTGTATTATTTTACAAACATTTAAATATTGTGTTCTTTTAAATATACAACGTATTCCTAAAACTTTTTTGTGAATTAGTTTAAATTATTTATTTTTCTTTCTAGGGTGATCATTAATTTTTTTGTAGACATGTATATATTGTGTGGTGTTTAGGAATGTGTCCTAGAAATTCATTAATGAAAGATAGAATGTTGGCCCAATTTTTTGGTCCTCATGGTAGTTCTCCATGTTTTTTATATGTGGAATCTAACATTAATGACTCTATAAAAATTATTAATATAATGGTGGAGCATGAACCATAATATCCTTTAAACCCAACCCAATTATTCATGATTTGGAATCCAACTTCTTATAATAGTGAATTTAGTTCTCCTAAGGTAGTAAATTGGATTGATGAATTTTATAGGATCTAGTATTCAACCAAGAATTCAGATGCTCTGATGGTCAAGTCTAGAAACTCTTTATCTGAAAGAACTAGCTAGATGTGGTGGAAAATTTTGATTTTATCTTGTATTTTTGATATGATTTCAGGGGATTTCATAAAATTTGAATTAATTTTTTTGAAATATCCTAATAAAATAAAGAAAGAAAAATTTTATTTGTTCTTGTGTTTTAGTGAGGATGAGCAATCAGTTGTGGAGTATCCCATGAAATTATATCTTATGTTTTGTTTCTTACCAGATCATTTTTATGATTAATTCATTAAGACTATCTATATTAAAAAAATATCATATATCTAACCTTGTAACATCCATTCATAAGGGCTGGTGGATCACTAAAATATTAATACTTTAATGATCCCATTTAGCTGAAGCATAGCTATCAAAAGAGTATAAAGGAATAAATGACTCATTCAGAGTTGAGTAATGATATTATTCTTTTTGAAATAAGAAATATGTCATGTGATTCCAATGTGGAGTAGCTGGTCAATATAAGAATTTGTGGTTGAATGATCTGAGTGGTTGTAAATGGTGTTTCAATTTGGTTCATCTTGCGAGATTCTATAAGTTGGGTGACTAGAAATGGATGTATTTATCTAGGGATCATCAGGTCCTAACTACGAGGGAACTAATGCATCAAGATAATTGGGATACAAACATAATCCTTAATGTGGATATTTTTCATGGCGGAGGTGCTTTCAGTTTTCATATCTGGTTGATGTTGGTCTATCTTATTGTTTCCAATGTAGGATTGAAAACATATACAATTTTTAATTTTTTGGCTTGTTTATTTTTGTAATCTAATTGTTTTAGTGATCATGGTGGATTATTTTTAGATTTTTTTAGAAGATAAATTCAGAAATTGTTTGTTTTAGTGTGAATTATTTATTTTATAATGACTGGTTGCACACAAATTTACCCTATAGGTATATATGGTTGTTATAGTATAGGTAGGGATAGAGTCTATATAGGCATAAGAAAATACCTACAGATAAGTACAATATATAGAGGATTGACTATAATGTTTCCAAATATGGTGTTGATTTAAATTGTAAAAATAGAAAAATAAGGTTCATAAAATCATTGTTTTATATATATGAATGAAACAAAATATTATTGGAATTGAAATAATTAAAAAACATCGGTTGATACAAGGTTTTTGTTAGGGGTATAATGGATGTAATTGTTTTTCTATGAATTTTTCGTTCAATAGTTAAAGATGTATAAAATAAATGAAATAACCCCCTAATATCATTATCTGATTTAATAAATACAAAATAAAAAAAATCTAATCACAATTGAACATAGAGGATACCATTAATGATCACTCTAAATAATTGGACCATGCTAACACTAAGAATTTTTAGTCATTAAATTTGCTGAAAACGAAGAAAAAGATAAGTCACAGAAAGGAACTCTTAAAATAATGAATAGATTATAGAATTTGATATAATAAAATAACATTCAATCCAACCCATGAAACTTCCAAGGATCAAACCATGAAATTTTATCCATCCATTGAATCTATTCTCTCAGTGGAAGCAGGAAGTCGACTTAAAGAACTAGGGTTGAAGAAGAAAAACAATAAAAAACAAACACTCCACTATTGTGTGAGGAATTCACAAGAGTGGGTGTGAATAAATGGAAAAAATGATTCAATATTATCAATGTGATAATAAAAGTAAATCAATAAGTTAAGAATAAGAATATTGTTTTTTAGGAATTGAATGATTCAAAAACATACATGGGACAAATAAAGGTGTGATTACGAATTGAAAACATAACATTACTATTGAATAAACTACTTGGATTCCAAATAACTTCCAAACTAGCTCCTTATATAGGAATATGAGGATCATAGGGTCAGTACCACATCAATAAATTCCTACACTATAATTATAGAGAGTTAAAAGTATGGTAAGAAATCAAAGGAAGTTGGATGTTTCAAAGTAGATGAGGAAAATAGTCTATATTCATCCCCATTTTTAACAAGTGAATTTGAAACTCTATACAACCAAATCATGGATGATCATATAAGAGAAATATCTTCTTAAATGGGTAATATAATATCTATTAAAATTTATATCTATTTCAATTTTCCATTTTGAATTTATGCTCGAAATAGTGGAATGGATTTATGGGCATTTAGATCTGGCTATAAATTTTATCTTCATTTTTGGCTTCCTGGATCACTGTGAAAACTTCTAAATTAGATTTGGAAACAGTTGAATGAAATTATACACATAATTTTATCTTTCTATAGATATAATTTAATCATCATTGGGCTTGTATTTTGGGCCCCACTTTTCCTTGAGGGGACTATGGCTAATTATTTTTTGTCCAAAACATTTTACATTCATTACAAAAAATTTCCATCTTCCCTTTTGATTAATCAATTTATCCTAAATGAAAAATATTTTACACAATGTTTTCAATAATTTAACAAAATATCAAATTAAAATAATGAAAATTATTAATTCCACAAGAAGATGATTTATTAGGCCCTAATTTACACTTTAAACATGAATTGCACAATGATGTGAAATGTTGCTGAATTTTCAAAATGCACGAATACTTTTTTATTTATGAAAAATGGAACACATAATTTTTTTTCTCAAACTGACTTCATCATAATTAGGGAAGGGACAAAATAATACCAGACCCTTCCTTCCTCAAGTTGAAGGAGAGATAAAGACCCCCGAGACCCACCTTCAATAGGTCCCAAAGTGGTGACTAGCACAAAGGGTATAAAATCACACGTAATAAGGAAGGAATTACCCTTTTTATTTATTATGATCGGGAGATGAGATAGTAAATCCCAAAGAACACCGAAATTAGAAGTAAAAGTGAATCCAAAATAATCAATTCCATAATGCATGTTCAAATAATAAGTGCTACAAAAATACTAGAAAACTTCAAAAGAAATTACCAAAAAAAGAAATGTAGAAACGTCAACAGTCCCAATGTCCAAATTATTAGGGTTCGACATAGTCCTTAAAGACCTCCTATAAACCTAAAAGAAATATTATATATTTAGGGTGAGTATACATGTATACTAAGTAGGGAAAACTAAAATCTCTTGTGAAAAAGTGTGGAGGCATTCTAATGTCCTGTGAGAAAAGGAGAAAACCAAAGTACCTAGAAAAGAAACTATCCAACCAAACTCACCAATGAAAACTCCCCAAAAAACTCAAGTCAAGTAAAGTAATAGTAATAACAAATGTATGTTTGGGCACCTCGCACCACTTTTCCACTGGTTATTGAAGACATCCTACGTGTCAGACCTCCCCCACCATTCTCACCATAGTCCCACTACCATATCCAACCCACAAAGACATGGGATAACTCAACCAAACATCCCACCCATAAACACCTGGGCCACAACAACCCCACGTAACCCTGTCCATAGACACCTAAGCCCAAAAAACTACTGGCACACCCAAAGAAACCTGGTCCCAAACAACTAATGCCATGCCCAAAGACACCTAGGCCTCATCCCAAAGACACTTGGGAAAAAACCTACCCACACACAAGTCAACCACTACAACCACACATAACCAATATTGCAGACACCTGGTCCTGAACAACTACTAACACACCCAAATACATCTGGGCCTGAACAACTACTGTCACCCTCGAAGACACCTAGGCCTTATCTCGAAGACACTTGGGAAACAACCTGCCCGCACACACCTGCCCAACCACCATAACGTACCCTCCATGAAGAATCTTGGGCTATAATGGACCTCAATCCATCATAGCCTACCCAAAGTGTCTTGGGCTACTTGGGAAAGAGAGAAAAAAATGAACTAATAACCAACCACTCATAGGCTTGTTGGAAAAAACAACCTCCCCCATAAAATGGTGGTGTTCGAAATAAAGTGCTCAACTTACGTAGGGTGCATATAAGAAACAAGAAAAATAATTTATACATATAAGTAAAAAAGCACTCATCCCAACCTATGGTTTCAAAACTAGCCCATACACAAACACCCTCATTACTATTCATTCATAAAAAGCACAACAACCACAACCCAATAAAAACTCATTCCCAGAAATCAATTCCACATTGAACCCATCCTTGTTATCATAATCAAGTGATCCAATTTAAATAATTCTTCACTACTAGGAAGCTAATAATTATAGCCGTAGGATAAGGAAGAAAAAACAACCAAGTAGCAAATTAAGCATTCAAACTCAGTTCTCTTATAATGTCACAACAACAAAAGTGATTAATGAGATCCCTCAAATTACTGTAACTAAAAGAAGCCCCAAATTACGGCCCCACACGAACTCATATCCAAAATCCAACATCATCAAAATAGGGTATCCCATCCCCATCCATGTTACCTCACAAGCATCAAGTAGAACAACTATAAACATCACCAAAACAGAGCAAGGAAGTTTTTATATTTAAACACCCCATTCCTTTAGTTCCACCTTTCCGTTTTTTATCCACAGTGACCAAGAAAGGATTATTATTCATTAGATATCCATTTAAACAACCAAGTTTATTTGATTAACCTATTTCCATGTTACAACCATTCAATCATAAAATTATCCAGAAAACAGAGGATCATTATTGCACAATATAGGACCACAAATATCCATGATTTTTAGAGGACATAATTCCATATGATTCAAAACATATAAGAAAAGATTAAAGAGTACAAAAACATCATCAAACACATCCATTCATTCTTTAAAAACCATTAATTATCTTTGTTAAGGTATGGTTTCGTCCATCCTCAAAGGAAACATTATCATACCCACCCTGTGTGATACACAGTATGGAGAGACAAAGGAAAACCCCTACCTAGATGATCAACAAACGAAATTTTTCTTCTCCCTCTAAAGACTGGGGATGCGCGACTTGTCTAGGAAGAACTCTGAGGACTCCAATAATTAGTATGAAAGGCTCCAGCATAAGCGATCCACTAGCCTCTGGAAGGGGGACTCAAAATGCACCACGTAAAGGAAAAAAAGACCGACCAAGAAGAAGAAAGAATTATCCTGTGACAAAAGGTGTGATATTGGAGATACAAGATATAAATTTTGAATGAAATTAATGGCGGATCGTGGTTTCACTACATGGTTGGATGGTTACACATGATTTAAGTCATTGTTATTTAATAATTCTCATTGGAGAGGTGGCCATAATAGCTGTGCGTTAAAGTATTAAATTTTATGATATGAAAATAGGTCCGTTGAGGGTCTCCCCACTCTTAGGGTATTTAAAACATTGTTTATGGGGCTAAAAATATCCTTAAACCACTTTAAAATGTTAAAAGACATAAAAGTGGAGTTTTGGGGAAATTGGAGAATGAAAATCCGAACAACCTCCCCTATGGCACCGATTGGGTGTGGCGCCGATCAGTGACTCACCGATGGGGGAAACAATGATGGTAGTACACCGATCGATAACACACCAATGGTGGTACACTGATCGGTGACTCTCCGATCGGTTTCACCAATGGGTGAAACCACAGTGACATCCTACAACTAACACTGCTGCCCTTCTGACATACCAATAGGGTCTATGGCACTCCAAACATTAGAAATTGGAAATGTGAAGAACAAGGAGGGTTCGAGCCATTACATTAGATAACTCTCAAATAATTCTCATCCTTGAGAATCTAAACTCACCCCAGTTCTTCAAAGATGTCCAAATAACCACCTCAAAAGATACCTATCATGGCTAAACCACCCTAAACATCTAGGAACACCTCTCCCTCAAGTGATCAAACAAACATATAAAGTTCAAACCATCTAGTCATATGGATTAGGGAGTCCCTTCCCCCATGTATAGATATTATCCTCTGTGGGCGGCACTGAATCGCCCATACGGGTTTAATCACATCCAATTTAATGTGCCTTGATTAGGGATCAGGGCCTCCCCTTCCACAATCAGGACTCTTTACACACATTCAAAGAACAAGGAAAATAACACATTTAACAAGGTCAACAACTATATCACAAACAAGTAAAAAACAAAATATAAAAGAAATCAAAATAGCTCTAGGCACTAGGAACACATCTGTGCCTCCAATTCTTAGATAATATCCTCAAAGAAACCATACCTCCACCACACAAGAACTAAGGGAATGGTCCATCCACAAATCAGCTTCTCCTCACGATCCTCGATCCCCATCGGCTTCTCTATGAATGTCAGGTCACCGTTGATATCCAACATTCCCTAGTCGAGGATGTGTGAATCATCATGTAGATACTAATAGAGATGAGACACATGGAAGACATCGTTCACCCTTAGTAGCGGCAGTGGTAGCGCCAGTTGATAAGACACTTCGTCGACCCACTGTAACACCTCGAAGGGTCTGAAGAAACTAGGTGGAAGATTACTCCCCCTACCAAACCTCTATTTCCAATGCCGATAGGAGACCTTCAAGAACATGTGGTCCCTAACCATGAACTCCAAGGGTCTCCTCCTATAATCACAATATGACTTATTTCAGTCTGGATCTGCCTTCATCCTCTCTCATAAAAGCTAGACCTTCTTCGCTGTGCTCTGCTCTACCTCAGGGCTAAGAAAACTCGCTTCCTTGACCTCCACCCAGTACACGGGTGAGAAAAACGACCTCCTATATAAATCTTTGAATAGAGAAATTATAATGGTAGAGTGATATATATTGTTGTAGTAAAACTCTATCAGAGGAAAGTGTCATACCCACGATCCACCAAAGTCCAAAAGACATGCCCGTAGAGTATCCTCCAATGTCTGGATGGTGTGCTCTATATTCCCATTACTATGGGGGTGGAAAGTAATTATAAAGTGTATCTGGGTGCCAAAAGCATGTTGTAAGCCTCTCCAAACCCGTGAGGTAAACCATGCATCCATATTTGAGACTACGGACCTCAGAACTCTATGAAATTGCACGGCCTCATCCACGTACCTCTACGCTAAAGCATCCACCACACTCGACTCCTTCTTTCTAAGTTAAATTTTTATTAAGACCCAATTTTATGGAAAAAAATGGGAAACCAGCAAATCAATATCACATTAAGCACAAAAGTAGAAAATAGAACTATAGGAGATCAACATGAAAATATTGGATGTGACTACCCTAAATAATTTCTAGGACAGGTCATTTACCTTTTTTTATTGGATCATCACTGATGATCACTTCGATATGAGAGCCCAACTTGTCCCATACTTGTAAGAACTCCTCCACTATAATCTTCCTTTCATTGAAGCCTTTGGTCAAAATGAAGTGCTATTTGTCGATCCATGCGGCCTGCTCTATGCTTACACCCAGTTGGAATGGTCTTCCATTCATCCTTTTCGCGTCCTCCTTTGAGACATAAATGAGCAGAACCCCATCTATAATCTCAACCTCATAGGATATGAAGAGTTCCATTGAGTTTTCTATAACTTTGGAATCCACCCCTCCTACTATCGAAGGATCTCCTTTCCTGATCATCGAAGGATCCACCAATCCACATTCCAGATTCTAATCTTCATGCACATGAGAATGACCAACCTCTGAAGTAGTTCGCATAGGGGTCTTACCTGAAACTAATAAACCTTCCTTGTTCAAGGAAGAAACCCCTGGAGCAGCCTCTATGAAATTGAAATTTCCCTTTTTTTCCGATCTTGTAACTATAGTGTTTGGAGTTATCGAATAATATTTGTGCATTCTTGACTTCTTCCCACCCTTGGGAGCCAAATGGCTTCTGGTTAATAGGTTTCCTTGATTACCATTCCTTGAACCAGATCAAAAAAATTCCTCTTTCTCACAGTCTACACTAGTATGAGAGAAACCCTGTTGGCTGCTTGAGGCCCCATATTGGTCACTCGATACTCAACTCATTGATTTCCAGGAAGTGAGCTGATTTTTTCAGACGGTCTACTACTACCCAGATAACATCACAACCTCCTTGTACCCTGCGTAGTCCTATGAAAAAACCAATCGAGATGTCATACCACTTCAACTTGGGGATATCTAAAGGTTTTAACAGACCTCTTGGGATGTGGTGTTCATCCATCACTTACTGACACATGAGGCACTTCGCCACAAACTCTTCCACTGCCTGCTTCACCCCGGGCCACCAAAACTAAACCTTAAGCCCTGATACATCTTATAAACTCATGGATGCACCTCCAGGGGTGAGTTTTGGAACTCACCAAGAACTCTATAATGCATTACCATGGGGAAGAACAAAATTTCATGAAACAAAATGTGATTATGGCCATTTCCTAACCATCATTATGGAGAATTACCCTGGATAACAAGATCGCGCATCACTTCAGCCTCTAAGTCCCCCACTGAGACACTTCCTCCTTCAATAATAGAGAGGACTGCATTGAATTATAGAATAGATAGCCTCTTCCTTCCTCCACCCTTACATCTAGGTGTTGGGAATCCAAATACCCCATTGACTTCTAAGCATCTGCCGATTCTCGAACGACATCCCTCTGCGTCTTCCTTCTCAAGTAATCTATCACCATGTTCCCCTTTCATGAGGTGTAGGAATTTTCAAAGTCGTAGTCCTAAAGAAACTCCATCCACCTCTACTACTACAAGTTCAAGTCTCATTAAGAGACTATATACCTCAAGCGCTAGTGATCCGTGAAGACCACAAAGCACACTTCGATGAGGTAGTGCCGCCACAAATTTAGTGAGAACACAACAGCTGTGAGATCCAAGTCATGGGTTTCATAGTTATGATCATGGGGATGTAACTTCCTTGACCCATAAGAGATCATCCCATATTATTACATCATAACAAAAACAAATCCCTGGCATGAAGCTTCACAAAACACCTCAAACATCACCCCTTCTTCTGGAAACCTCATCACTGGGGCACTAACCAACTTCTCCTTCAGATAACTGAAGGCTACCTAACATTACTCACTATACATGATGGCTTGGTCTTTTCTGGTGAGAGCTATCAAAAGAGTTGAAACTCGAGAGAAGTCATGCACGAACCTCCTATAATAACATTCCAGAACCAAGAATCTATGAACCTGCATAACATTATTGGGTGCTTCCCAAGAAACAACTGCTTCAACCATTGATGGATCAACCGTTATTCCCTACATAGACACCATGTGTCAAAGGATATGAACCTCTTATGTCCAGAACATGCACATGGAAAACTTCCTGTAAATCTGGTGCTGTTAGAGGACCCTTAAAACCATTCTCAGATGCTCGGCGTGGTCCTCCTAAAATATTGAGTAGATCAGGAAGTCGTCAATAAACACGACTATGAACCGGTCTAGAAACTCACAGAAAATAGAGTTCATGAGCCCCATGAACACATCAAGTACATTTGTAACACCGAAAAACATGACTACGAACTCAAAGTACCCATACCTTCACCTGAATGAATGATTTAGAATATCACAACCATTCACCCTCAATTAGTGATACCTAGACTTTAGATTGATATTAGAGAACCAATATTATCCTATTAGCTGGTCAAATACATCTTCTATCCTCAGGAGGGGGTAATGGTTCTTGACCGTTACCTGATTCAGTCTACGGTAGTCTATGCATAGCCCGAGACCACCATCTGCCTTCTTCGCGAACAAGACTGGAGCATCACATGGTGAGGAACTTGGTCAGACAAAACCCTTCTTCATCAAATTGTCAATCTGAATCCGTAACTCTCGCAACTCAGAATACACCATCCGATAATGAGCCATCGAAATTGTATGGGAACCGGGCTACAAATATATCCCAAACTCAATATCATATTGAGGGGGTAGAGTCACCACCTCTTCAAGGAAGACATCCATGAACTCACTGAAAATCCTCGAGGCTTCCACCATCTCTGTATCCACTGACTCTACTGATAGCTTAGCTAGAAAGGAAAATAGGGGCTCTACTTGCCGACTACCCTCCTAGAAACCCTGATCACCGATAAAAGTCACACGTCAGTAACCCATATCTGAAAACATGACCCTTCTCTGGAAGCAGTCGATAACGACACACATAAAGAACAACCAATCAATGCCTCAAATGAAATCACATGGCTACATCTGTATAGAAAAAGGTCCCAACTAGACTATGTGGTACCAAAATCAGTCTACATCCATGGAAAACATGAGACAATCTGGTCTGACCTCTGACTGGAATACTCAAAACTAGGGGAATATGAATTCTTTATATTTCTAGACCCATAGCATGGGCTAGACAGGGTGCAAAAAAGAAGTGAAAATATCTTGAATCAAACATGGCGCATGAAAGAGTGATAAACAAGATGATCATACCTCGAATGAACTCTGGCCCTGTTAGAATTTCTACCCTTGCGGTATGTAACTGACCATGCCCATCTCCTCTGCCCCTGGATTTTCGACTGCCTCCTTGACCAAGCCATTGTTCAGAACCCTGAGGAGCACCCTGAGGTTGACCTACTCCCGCAATGTCTTCCCTCAGAGGAGCGAGATCTTGTTGTCCCTACTGCTGCTGCTGAAAGGGCATAGATGGAAACTGCTGTTGTTGAGGTGGGCGTTGAACCTGCCCACCCCCACTATACTGCAATTGGTCTGGGCACTGATTCCGAAGGTTCCCACAACTGCCATAGATGAAGCATCTTGTATCTAGACTTGAAAATAAGGGGCCTGGACTAGGAGATCGAAACTAGGACTACTGGGGCTTGCTCCCCACTACCAGAAACCTGGAAGGCCATAACGCTGGAGGCCTACTACTAATGGCCTTCCATTTTGACGAGCCCAACTGGTCCCCTCTCATGGAACACCACCCAAAAGTTTCATCCTCTCCACCACTTCAGCCTTCTTATAGTCCTCCAAGTATGTCGGTAGAGTGAAGGGAGTAACAACATACTAAATAGAAGGTCAGAGTTCATTTTCTAAACATTTCACTCGAGACTCCTCATATAGAAAGAGGTCTAGAAAAAAGAAAAGGTGATCCTTGAAAATGATCCATATCTCCCTCACTGACATTTTCCCCCATTGAAGGTAGAGTAGCTCTTACCTCTTATCCTCCATTATCGTGGAAGAGAGGAATTCCACATGAAACTATCTCTCGAAGTCTATCCATGAAACATCAACCTCCTTCTTCTCCTTAAGATAGATCATACACCAATGATTTGCCACTCCCCGCATCTAGATTACAACCAGAAGAACCTAGTACTTCATCAGATCCTGGATCATGATGAAAGCTTTAAACAGCTCCCTGAAGCATCTCTCTATCTCCTTATATGATACACTTCCATCGTACTTCTCGATGGTCTACCGCTGAAAGGGACAAATCATCCTATGCCACTGGTCATCCTCCTCCTATTAATCATCCCTCTACTAATAAAGAAAATCCACCTCCTGGGCCTCAATTTCCCTCACAACCCATGGTCATAGTTCATGTGACATAGCTGCATGGTAAACAAGGAATGCCTAATCCCGAGTAGTGTAGAAGATTTCATTTAATTTTTTCTTAGAATTTTTATTTATTTTAAATCTATAAAATACCCAAGACACATAAGAACACTAGTAATTATGATGCATGTACCTATCCAAGTGTCTCTACCCAATAATCAGTGTATCCTCACTTGGTCGTTCAGTAGGTCTAGAGTCCTTGCATCAGATCATGGGGGGGGGGGGATAAAATCCCATGTCCAAGCCGGTCTTCCTTGGACTATTTCATGCTCCATGATTTACTAAAACTTTTTTACAACAACCCCATGCAATCCTCACCGTGCTTAACCCCAAGCTCCATCCTATCTCTCAACCATCTCCTCAAATACCATTCTGTCATGACCCACCTTCATCAAGATGAGGGAAGGGACCCAAAACTACCAGAACCTACCTTCCTTAAGTTGAAGGAGAGATAATTACCCCCGATACCCTCCTTTAATAGGCCTTGTAGAGGTGACTAGAACCAAGGGTATAAAATCATACATAATATTGAAGGCATTACCCTTTTTATTTAGTAGGATCGAGATATAAGATAGTAAATCCCAAACAAAAACAAAATTGGAAGTAATAGTAATTCCAAAACAATCCATTACTATATGAATTTTTGAATAATAAGTGCTACAAAAATACAAGAAAACTCCGTAGGAAAGTACCAAAAGAAAAGAGAAGAAAAAATGTCAATGGTACCAACATCTGAACTAGTAGGGTCTGAAACGGTCCTTGAAGTCCTCATGGAAACTTAAAAGCAATTTTATATATGTAGGGTGAGTATATAGGTATAATCAATAGGGAATACCAAAAGATTTTGTGCACAAGTTGGGAGGAATTCTAATGTCCCATGAGAAAAGGAGATAACCAAAGCACCTATCAAGGAATCTATCCACCCAAACCTCACAAAAGAACACTCCCCAAATAACTCAAGTCAAGTTAAGTAATAGTAATAACACATCGATGTTTGGGCACCCTTCACCACATTCCCACTAGTTATTGAAGACATCCTATGCGTCAGACCTCTGCCTCCATTCTCACCGTAGTCCCACTACCTTATCCCGACCACACAGACTTGGCCTACCCAACCATAGATCTCGCCCACAAACACCTGGGCCACAACAACCACACGTAACCACAACCGTAGACACCTGGTCCCAAACAACTACTACCATTACCGAAGAAACCTGAGCTTGAACAACTACTGTCATGCCTGAAGACACCTGGGCCTCATCTCGAAGACACTTGGTAAACAACCTGCCCACACCCTCCTAGGCCACAATAACCACATGTAACCACGTTCACAGACACCTAGGCCCGAACAAATACTGCCACGCCCAAATACACCTTGGCCCGAACAAATACTGTACTGCCTGAAGACACTTGGGCCTCGTCTTGAAGACACATGGGAAACAACCTGCCAGCACACACCTGGGCCAACCACCACAATGTAACCTGCCTAAAGAATCTAGGTCTATAATGGACCTCAGACCGTCACCTCCTACTCAAAGAGTCTTGGGATACTCAGGAAAGGGAGTAGAAAAAGAGCTAATAACTAGCCACTAATAGGAGTGTTGAAAAAAAGACACTCCCCCGTGAAATGGGGTTGTTTGGAACGAAGTTCTCAACTTGAGTGGGGTGCATATAAGAAACAAAAAAACTAATTTATATATAACGTAAACAAGAAGTCATCCAAAAATAGGGGTTCCAAAACTAGACCATACATAAACACCCTTGATACTATTCATTCACAAAAAGCACAATAGCCACAACCAAGTCACAACTCATTCTCAGAAAGAAATTCCCCATTGAACCCATTCTTGTTATCATAATCAAGTGATTCTATTTAAATAATTCTTCACTCCCAGGAAACTAATAGGAATTGCCACAAGCCAAGGAAGGAAATACAGCTAAGTAGAAAATTAAACATTCACACCCGGTTCTCTTATAAAGTCACAACAACAAAAGGGATTCGTGAGATCCATTGAGGTATTGGAACCAAACCAATCCCCAACATATGGCCCCACATAACCTCATATCCACAAACCAACAACTTTACAATAGGGTATCCCATAGACATCCTTGTTTCCTCACAATAATCTTCTAGAACAACCATAAACATCACCAATACATAACAAGGGATTTTTTAGATTTAAAAACACTATTCATTTAGTTCCTTATTTCAGTTTTGTTAACTGGGGTGACCACACAAGTATTACTATTCATTAGATATGAATTTAATCAAAACAATTTACGCGATTAACCAATTTACATGTTAGAACCATTCAATCATATAATTATACAGAAAATAGAGGTCCATTAGTTCACAAGAAAGGAACACTAATGACCATGATTTTCATTGGACATAAGCCCATACAATTCACAAAATATAATAAAAGATAAAAGAGTACAACAACATCATCAAACACACCCCTTCATTCTTTAAAAACCAATTATTATCTTCGTTATGATTTCGTTTCAAACATCTCTAAAGGAAAAATTATCATACCCACCACGCATGGTACACAGTAAAGAGAGATGGAGGGAAAAACCTACCTAGATGATCAAAAATCAATGTTTTTCTCCTCCCACCAAGAACTGGGGATGTGCGACTTGTAGGGGAAGAACTTCAAGGACTTCAAAAATGAGTAGGAAGGGATCTAGCAAAGGTGAACCACTAGACTTTGGAAGGGGGACCCCAAACGCACAGAGGAAAAGAAAAAGAGACTGGCCAAGAAAAAGAAAGAATTCTTGTGCGAAAAATGGAGAGATTATGGATTTATAGGATTTAAAATTTAAATGGTATTAAATACGCATCGTGGGTTCACCACACGATTGGACGATTACATATGATGGAATTAATTGTTATTTAATAATTCTCATCAGAGAGGTGGCCATAACAGTTATACGTTAAATGATTTCTTTTAAAGAGAGGAAAACGAGTCTGTTGAGGGTCTCCCCACTCTTATAGGATTTAAAGGATTGTTTTTAGAGCTAAAAAGGCCTTATACAACATTAAAAATGATAAAAGACATAAAAGTGGCATTACATGAAAACTGGGGAATGAAAACCCCGAAAACCTCTACTATGGCACTAATCAGGTGTGGCATAGATCGGTGAATCACTGATGGGGGAAACACTGATGGTGGTCACCAATCAATGACACACTGATCTAAGATACACCAATTGTGGACACACCGATTGTTGACTCTCCGATCGGTGCCAACCATGGGTGACACCATGTTGACATCCTGTCGCTAACACTACCACGCTCCAGACTTACTGATGGGGTCCAGGTTACCCCAAACACCAGAAATTTGAAAATTAATGGACTAGGAGGGTCTTGTCCATTAAAATATTCAAATATTAACAATTAATATTTTCTTTTTTCAATGTATAATCGCACCCCCAACTTGTGTTTTTATGGTCCTGAGAAAAAAGTATCTCAAAAATAAAAAAAATGAATTCAATTTTTTTTAAAATATTTTAACATAGAATGATCACCAAAATATATCATACCAAACAATCATGAATCATTTCTAAATAATCTTAGAAAATATAGTTTCAAAATAATATCACTTGCCCAATATCATTTCATTGGTCAAATTCAAAATCACATTTCATCCAATTTCAATTTAGAATGATGATGCATTGTTCATCAAAAAATACATGGGGCCCAATTTATTGTTCAAGGGAAAAAATTTAAGCTCTTGGTGGTAATTACATTAAACATTAATATGAGATTCCAATTTTATCTTTTATTTAATTTTTATCATTTTTTTGTTCTTTATTTTTTTGTTTCTCTTTGAACCAATAAAGTGATGAAAAGACCAACTCTAGGAAAGAAAACTACAGAGTGACAATACCTAAGTGTCGATGCCACACAATTTTTCCAATTATAGACACTATAATAGAGTTTTAAATCCTAACACTGGGAAAGAAACTGTGGATCCATATTCCCATGTGTCAGACAAAGCACATTTGAACAAAACATTTCTCTATGTGGTCTTTTTTTCCTAATTATTTTTATCAGCTAATAAAATTAAAATTAATGATTCCCCTAACCCTATGATATGATTATAGAGATCCATTAACTCAAATATTCACCCAAAATAAATTAGATGTTCATTGGGTAATTTCTATTTAGTGGATGAAAATGTTAATGTTGAAAAATCACATCAGACAACCACACATTTCAAAAACAATACTTATGAACATAAACATGCATTAAAATCATAATCAATGATTTTAAAATCATTTGATCTTCAATTTTCATGTTTGGAAGTGTAAATTAATGTATTAATGGATAACAAATTTACATTTTTTCCATGAATTAATTTTTTATCATAAAAATTCAATTTTTTTCAAAACCCTAAATTTTCAATCCCCCCCCCCCCCCCCCAACATAGAATGCGACTACCATAATTATTGAAAAAGTTGATAAGAGAGAGTTTATAATTAGAAATAAAGAGAGGGATATGTGATTTTAAATGAAATAATGGAATGAAACCATCTTGATTGAATTAAATGACCCATCAATGATAAATGGATCACTTTTTTTTATACGTAACATGTATACTCCTCAAGGATTATTAATTTTTGGGATTGATCATTATAAAATAAGGGTTTTATTATTAAAAATTAAAATGACAATGCTTATAAATTATACAAAAAATATCCACTAGATCACATTAAAAATCCCAAAGGGGTTCCCATTACAAAAAAAAATAATAATGTAAATGCAAAAGCTGGGTTTCCTCCTAGGAAGTAATTATTTTAGTGTCTTTATATTGACATAGATCCCCCAACATACACAATAAAAACATTAAAAAATTTCAGGATTGATTTTTTCACCACTTTAACAATATTGAGATTTATTATTTCTTCAGAATTTTCTTACTATTAAAACATTTGACCTTGATGAGTAGGAAATCCATTTAATATCAGAAATATTTGATGTAGTTAAATTTTTAGACTTAAAAAATTCATTAATGATCATTAAAACATTATTGGTTTCAAGAGATTAATGAAATATAGCTACAAGATCTTTGTTATCACTTATAAAGAGATTATTTATAGGGGATATACGAACCATATTTTTTAGTTTGTGTTAGATCACACATTAATACATGGGTAGGGTTATAGAATTAAACTTATTTTTATTTTCAAAATTTCATAATATAATTGGTCTCTTTTGAATTGAAGTTCTAACCACATAATTGGACCTATCAGTGTCAAGAATGGATATCATCTCATTGTTTGTGATTTCTCTGAATGGTTTAGTGATAGGTGTTTTTTTTTGAAATTTTAATGGAAAAATATTCAAGAAAATCAATCCATGTTGTGAAATTACCCTATTTTGATTACAAAAAATCAAGTTCTTCCTAATTTTATCTCTCATTAATAGTATTATCCTATTACTTGGTTTGAATATCAATATTCCTTAAACAAATAATTTTTTTATCCAGCTCAGATTTCACAAATTCTAATGTGTGGTCTTCAACATATTCCTATAATTATAATGCCTCTAATTATCTGGTAATCATTACTTTAGGTTTTTTTTATTATTTTACACACTCATAATTTTTTTACATCTTGGAGTTGTTCACAAGAAAATTGCATGTAACAAGGTTATTCTATCAATGATGAGGAAGAGACAACCTGATTGTGATTATGTTCTATAACCATTTCAAAGAATTTTTGCTCTAATCATAGTGTTGAATCATCAGAATTTATTTTTCCTATTTGTTCACACAATTGTTGTAACACCCCAAGCTTCCACTATATGTTTCTTTTTAAATAATTTAATAACATGCTCTACACGGAACACCGAGTTCGAGCGCACTAAAACATAACAAACTAGCTATTTAAAAAATGTTATGAATAATTGTAACCATATTTTGAATTTTATTTAATCCATATAATTTTGAAATTATTATTATGTTTTTCTTAGACATGGTATAATAGTAAATTCAAATTTTATGATAAAAGAAGTATTTTTACGAAACATGCAGTTTTACCACCTTTTAATGGAGAAGCCTTTTTAAATAAAATATTTGAAACTTTTATATATTCAATTTTACAAAATAAAATTATAATTTAGAATAATAACATAAAAATTTAGGTTAGATAAATTTTTGGTGTTTTTCTAATAACTTTTATATTTTAATGAATAATGAAAAATACTACATTTTAATTCAAAACTACGTTTTCATCTAGTAAATTTATATTGTTAGATTATAATTTTATTTATTTTTAAAGTGTAATTAGATTAATTTTTTATAATTTTATATAAATTAAGTCATATTAATTAATTTTACATTAAAATCTAATATAAACAAGTGTCAATCTTTTGATGGTTTGTACTTTTAAAAACCTCATTTTTTGGTTTTGACGATGGGAATTACTTTTTAATTAATTAATGAAACTTGTCTGTTTTCAATTTTGAAAAATGTATTGGATATTTTGAATAAAAAGGTTCTAATTTTTTAAATAGGCACCTTTTATATTTGGAAATTATGAATAGTATCTTTAGTAATTAGTTTTTATTTACCATGATTAAATATTATATTAGGTAAATAAGGGTAATAATAATATTATAATAATGTAATAATATCCTAACACATGTCCTTACCTTATTGGATGAGTCATGGGAGACCAAAAAATCCTTTCAGAAAAACTTTTGGCATTTGTGAGCGATTAGGGTGTGAAAATGACATGTTATAATAATCAATTTAATGTAAAGGAAAATATAACATAAACATGTATCTTTTTACTAAAACAATTTTTAAGAGGGGTTATATAAATGATTTCATTATATATAAATATTAAATATAAATCTAACAAAATTTCCTATATAATGGTATTTTATTTATAATTTTTATATATTAAATAAATAAATTTATTTATGACACAATAATGATACTGGGATTGCCTTATTAATGAAATATTCCAATAAATTATATTATAAATATAATAATAAATTTAATTTTTAAATTTTGATTCCATCCATTAATTTTATGTATTATTATTAAATTTTATAATTGAGTTAATGTTGTTTTTTTGAATCAATAAATTTTTAATCGATTTAACAAAAACCTGTCTCTAAATAGTATCAAAATTGACATAAATGAGTTATTAACAAAAATTCTACTTTATTAAATGATATAATAGTCATAAAAATCAATGATCCATCTAAATAACATAAATAATTTTAAAAATTTCATTAATGAATCACTTGAGTTCATCTTTTCATTTTATAGGTAATATATTGGCCGTATAGTGTAAAAAATACAAGAAGACATGGTAAGAGTTAATTTATTCAACTAAGGGTTAAAACTAAAAGATAAGGTTAAATTTGTGAGAAAAACATGTTTAAAACCTATTAGTTGAGAGGGTTTACACCCGTAATCAATTATCCTTTTATTATATCACATTGTTGCTATTATAATCTGAGAATTAGTTTATAATAAAATAATATTTCAAGACATTCTTAAAGTGTCCCTCATCCCTCTTATAAAAGGACACCACCTCTACCCAATTACACGCACCACTCAAGCCCCTTGAATTGACCAAAATCTACTCAAATAAGCTCCCAAAATCACTAAATTCATCATATAGGACACAAATTTGGTATAAAGTCAACCCAATGAGTCCTATTGTGCACATCAAAAGGAGACACTTGAAGAAGAGGTAATTGTTTTACCAATCCAATTAAATTTCTTTTCATCCTCTATATCATTTGTCTCTGTTGTTTCCAAACTAAAATAATGAATAAATTAAGTTATAAATTTTAATATTTTATTATAATCATGGGAAAAACATATTATTTATTTTACTCATCATTCGTATAATAATATCATCATGCGTGCAGATGTACAACTTACCGACTCCACATAATGATGTAATTTGTTATTCCACTCTACATTATCTCTATGTGATAATGGTAAGTTTAATGGATATAAATTATGAATATTAAAAGGTAATTATTTTTTATAATTAATATACCATCAATTTATATACCATTTAACCATTAAGTAAATGATATCGTCACTCATGCATACATATGGCTTACTGTCTCCACAACGTGATGAGACTAATATTGCATGTTCACCATCCAAGAATGATTATAAAAATATATATATTATGAATAATTTTTAAATATATTAAATAAAAAGGATACTAAAATAATATATATATATATATTCACATATATGTCATTCACTTACTTCCATTAAATACAGTAAGAAAATGAAAACAACGTTCTTGTGTACGTACGACCTACATTCCTCATGACAAAATGAGATTCATTATCCTAATTAACCATTGAAGAATGATTATAAACATCATATGAGAATTAAATATAATAATTATGAACTTAATATCATAATAAATTTGAATAAAATATATCCTATTCAAAATAAACATTACATACTTAACAAAACATGCATCGAAAAACAAAGCAGTTAACAACCGAAATAATGGTAACACATAAATATTATAACCAAAATTAGGTAAGATTATCGTATATGATATCATAAATATGTATATGGTTTTGGTATTATTTAATAATAATCTTTAACCATTAGACCAGAGGTTAACACACCCTTTACAAAATCAAAGTACAAGTTAAGGGTTAATTTCACAATCTCTTTATTATAAAAGATTGTTTATATGTAAGTATCTAATGGGAAATATTCAGAATCCCCATCCATGATTATTATACATGTATTTCAAAATAATATTTATATTCCTAGAATATATTTGATTGGAATTTATACCCATGTTTAACTTTTTTTTAAAATGCTTTGAATGGAATCTTTCTGTCTTTTTTCAAATGAGGTAGTATAAGACCTTTTTGGCAAATAATGGAAAGAAGTTTTTTAACCAAAATGGTGAAAGAAGATATTTTATGGCATTATGAAACGTTAACATTTTGAATAATTCCTTAAATTATTTCAATGATATTTTTAAATTAAATTTTTTCTTTTATAATTACACTAACTTTTAATTGATTATAAATTAAAAAAGAGATACTTTTCTAAAAGAGTTTTGATGCTTTTATTAGATTACTTTCATCTATGTCAACATCCTTTTTAGATTTTATGCTTAATTAAAGTTGATTAATTATGATATAATCTCCCAAATTTCATTTAATGTTTTATAATATGTTGAATGTGGATGTAATACTTTTTATACCATTCATGGTTTATAGTTAAAGTATTAACATTTCGTATGCTAGTTTTAATATGAATATTTATGTTATTTTTCTCCTTTTTTCATATAAGTAATGCATTAAACTTAGTAAGTAATAGGTGAGGCCCACTATAGCCCCTCGATGCATCAATCAGTCTCATGAAACAAACTAGTGTCTTGGCACAAGGCCTTGATGGAATATTTCTGGATGGTCTTGGCACGATGCCCTAAAAAAATGGTCATGATGTTCAAAATTATGCATTACCTCATTATGAAATTAGTTATTAATACTACATGTGATTATAAGTCTAGTATAATATCCATTTTAATGTATATATGGAATTATTGAATTTATTATATCCATATTATGGTAAAGTTTATATTTAAAAGGCTTGTGATTTAGTTTTATACCTGCCTTAATGTTAATGGATATTTATGAAAGCTTCTACTATATGGTTTAACCAAACTGAGAATCCAAGCTCACCCATTTTTTATGTATTATTTTCCAAATATTCCAAGATGTAAATTATGATTATTAGACAGGGTTAATATATGAGAATTATTGTATTCTCAAAGGACTATCTATGTTGTATTTTCTATTTTGAATTGTAATGAAACATTCAAGTATGTAATATATTTTCCAAAACTATTAAATGGATCAGTCCTTCAAGACTTGATTTCTTGTAATCATGATAATGAATTAAAATAATGCACTAGATCCAGACATCTGGGGTTGGGTCACTACAATTGGTATTAGAGGAATTTTACCAAAAACCTTGAAAAATAGACTTAGAAATCAACGATTAGAAAATATAACCTTGTGAATAAATTTAATGATAATTATAAGAATAATATATCATCATTTTGATTTTATAATGTTTAAACTATGTTAATCCTATTGACTAATGGATTGAGAATAATATGGAATCATTTTGAGATCCAATTAGTGATTATTTTAGACTATAACACTATAATTAGTGTTTTTCAGAATGTGATTCAAGTTTTGGTTAATGATTAGAATTAGAATAGTTATACAAGTAATGGTTAAACTGTAGATAATTAAGTGATTGAAAAATAAAAATGTGATAAAGGAGGTATTAAGGAATAAGATGATGAAGTGTAGTTAATAGTTTACGAGTGAAGTGTAATGATCCACATTATTTTGTATTTGGATTCAAGAATTATTACATCAATGGTTATAAGATTCACGTGGATTGAAATGCAGTACATATTTTTTTAAGTATTTATAAGATTAAGATTTTTAATTAAGGATTTAAATGTAATAAAATATTTGGAATGTGAAAATAAGATCAGTATTACGTCGTTTGTGGAATTTGATGTTATGATCGAATTTGGAAGAATGTATTTTGGTTGGGTCTTAAGGTTGGAATGAACTAAGTTGATTATTGGATAGTATTGTTTAGGGTTCGAAAATTTCATAGTATTATTTTCAGAATGTTAAAAATAATATAGTTTTACGAAAATGACCAGCTGATGGTTGAGTGACAACATATCGTGTCTGGAAAGGCCACAAGACTAGAACCCGCAACCGTAGGGTGATAAGGGTGCATCACCAACCACTGAGCTACATGATGTCCTGGTTTTTATAACATAGATTTAATTATCTAAATGGTATGATTTTATATTTTGAATTGTATAAAATTTAGATAAATAGATTGTTTTGTGTGTTTTATTATCTTTTAGACTGAATGATGATCTTGTGGTAGAAATTAGTTAAAGGAAAGAACTATAATTTTCAAGTAAGTATTCTTCCTTTTGTTCATATTTTACGAATTAATTAATTCCTAATATTTAGGGAAAGGATCTTAAAGCCACAACTATTTTCCGACTACTTTATTTTCAGATTAACCCAATGGTCTCTTATATCATCACCGACTTCTATATTTGTGAATGTTAACTTTTTTCTTTACCATGTTGTCTATCACTCTCCATCAGAGCATGATGGATAGATTTTTCTTCCTCATCCATGTATTCTTATATGCAAGACAAGTTAGTTTTATCTCTGGTGACCTTCGTAGTTCCCTTCCATTATTTTATAAGTCCAACTCATTGTTTTTGATTCTGAGTTTAAATTTTTAGGATTCAATTTATTAAATTAGGGAAGAATGTAACACCCCAAGATTCGACGGTACACTTCTTCTTAAATAATTCAATAGTTTATGCTACACAGAACACTGAGTACAAGCACACTACGACCTATCAAACAAGACATTCAAAAAGAGGTTATGAATAGTGGTGAGCATATTTTTAATTTTATATATTCCATATAATTTTAAAATTAATCTTCTGTTTTTCTTTGACATAATATAATAACAAATTCAATTTCTCAGATAAAAGAAATATTTTTCAAAAAAATGCAGTTTTACTTCATTTTAATGGTTTTTTTTAAAATCCTATATTTAAAAATTTTATATATTAAATTTTACAAAATTATATTTATATTTTGAATAGATAAATAAAAATTCAATTTGGATAAATTTTTTGTGATTTTCTAATAACTGCTATATTTTAATGAGTAGTAAAAAATAATGCATTTTAATTCAAATTTTTTTTCTAATATAATATATTTATATTGTTATATTATCGGTTTAATTGGATTTAATGAATAATTAGATTATGGTTTTATAATTTAATATAATTTAAGTCATTAAAATTAACTTAACTTTGAAATTTGACATTAACACGTGTCAATCTATTGATTGTTTTTAATTTTAAAAAACTTGTTTTCTGGTTTTGACAAAAAGAATTAATTTTAAATTAATTAATTCAACTTATGTGTTTTGAATTTGGAACACATTATTCCATATTTGGAATCATAAGGTCCAAATTGTGTTATTAGGTATATTTTAGTTTTTGAACATTATGAATAGTAACATCACTAATTATTTTTTATTTACCATGGTTAAAGGGTAAATTTGGTAAATAAGGGTAAAACTAATATTTTAATAATATAAAACTACTATTACACATGTTCTAATATTATTGGATGTGTCATTGGTGATGAAAAAAAATTCTTAGGTGGAAATTTTGGCATTTGGGAGCCACTTGGTTGTGAAAAGGACATGTTATAATAATTAATTTAATATAAACAAAAATATAATATAAAAATGTATCTTTTTACAAAACAAATATTAATGTGGGTTTATATAATTTATATCTATTACTATAAATATTCCTTATAAATATAAAAATATTTACTACATCATGATATTTTATTTTTAATTTTTATATATTAGATAAATAAATTTATTTATGACATAATAATGATGCTGTGATTACCTAATTAATGAAAGATTTAAATAAATAATATTATAAATATTAAAATAAATTTAATTTGTAACTTTTGATGCCATAAAAAATTTTATGGATGATTATGATATGTTATTTTTGACTTAATTTTGTTTTTTAGAATCACTCAAGTTGTTATAGCTTTAACCAAAATAAATTACTAAATAGTGTCAAAATTGAAATAAATGAATTTTTAGAACAAATACAATTTTGTTAAATGATATAATAGCCATAAAATTATAATATTCTTCAAACTAATGTATATAATTTTAAGAATAAAATTAATGATCCACTTGGGGTTCTATTGGCATCTTATAGTTTCTATATTTACCATATAGTGAAAAAAATACTATAATTCATGATAAGAGTTAATTTATTTAAGTACGAATTAAAGCCCAAAGATAAGGTTAAATTTGTGACCTAAACTTTTTATTAACCTATTAGTTGAGAGGATTTAGACCCATACTCATATTATCCTAGAACTATATAACTATATAGTTATTATAATGATAAAATGAATTTATAATAAAATAATATTTCATTACATTCCTAAATTTTCCCTCCTTCCTCTTATAAAAGGTCGACACCTCTACCCACATCCACACGCCTCTCCATCCTCTTGACTCGACCAAATTATTCTCAAATAAGCTTGAAAATTCTCTTAATATATAATATAGGAAAAAAATTGGGATCTAATTCAACCTATGGAGTCCTTTTGTGAACATCAAAAGGATACACTCAAAGAAGAGGTAAGTGTTTTACCATTTCAATTCAATTTATTTTCTTCTTCTACGTCATATTTCAATGTTGTTTCCATAATAAAATAATTAATCCATTACATTATATAGTATTATATGTTATTATATTAATGGGAAAACTATATTACTTTTTTTACCCATAGTACGAATAATAATATCATCATGTGTGTCTATGTACGACTTACCGTCTCCACACCGTGGTGTAATTTGTTATTCCACTCTACTTTATTTGGATGGGTATAATGAATAGTGTAATGTATATAAATAAGGAATAAAACATTATAATGATTATGTATGATTAATATATATAAATTTATATACCATTTAACCATTATGTAAATGATACTGTTTCTCGTGCGTATGTACATATTATCGTCTCTACGATGCAAGGAGACCCATATTCCATGTTTTCCATCCAAGAATGATTATAAAAAAATATAAAAAATGAATAATTATAGAATATATTAAATAATAAGGCTACTGGAATAATATATATATATATATATATATTACTTATATATAATTCATTTACTTCCATCCAATCAGATAAGAAAACAGAAACATAGTTCATACATATGTATGACCTACCATCTCCACGACATGATGAGATTAATTATACACATTAACAATTTAAAAATTATTATAAATATAATATAATAATTAAATATAATATGTATTAACTTAATGCAATTTTTTATTTGAATAAAATAAATCCTATGCATAAGCAATATGACTTACTTAACAAAACATGCATAGGAAAACAATGAAGTTAACACCCGAAATAATGGTAATACTGAAATATTATTAACAAAACTAGATAAGAGGATTGTATATGATTTCATCAATATGTATATGGTCTTGGTATAATTTATGAACAATCTTTAACCATTATATACAATGTTAACACAACCTTTATTAAAATATAGTACAAGGTAAGGGGTAATTTCACAATCTCGTTACTATCCAAGATTGTTTATAGGTATGTATCTACTGGATAATTTTTACCATCAACATCTATGTTTCATATACATTTATTTCAAAATAATATTTATTTTTATATACTATTTTTTAAATTAATTAATACACATGTTTGAAATTTTATAAAATGTTTTGAAAGAAATCTTTTTTTCGTTTTCCCAATGAGGTACTATATGAAAATTTTGAATTTTTTTTAAAAGAATGTTTTTTAACATAAATGGAATGAGAGGATATTTTACAACATTATGGAACATTAACATTTTAAAGCTTTCCTTACAATATTACAAGGTTATTTTTAAATTTAATATTTTATTTTATAATTACATTGGCTTTTAAATTATTATAAAGTTAAAAAGGATACTTATTTAAAAGAGTTTTAATGATTTTATTTTATTACTTTCACCTATGTAAAAATAAATTGTTGGATTTTATTCTTAATTGTGGATGATATATTTTTATACAATCAGCCATATTGTACGGAAGGTTTTATGATATTTTGACTATGAATGTGCTATTTTTTATACCATACATGGTTTATAGTTGAAGTATTAACATATTGAATGATAGTTTTAATATGAATTTTTATGATACGGTTCACCCTTTTCATATGAGGAATACATTGAAATTATTATGTTATGGGAGAAGCCTGATATAGCTGCTCGTTTCATAAGTAGTTATAATGATAAAAACAGTTTCTTGGCACAGGGCCTTGACAAAATATTTGTAGATGGACTTGGAATGAGGTCTAGAAATAGTGTCTATGATGTATGATATTATAAATTCCCTCATGATGAGATTAGTTATTGATATTACCTATGATTATTTGACTTGTAGAATATCCATGTGAATGTATAAATGGAATTATTTGATTTATTATTTCCATATTATATTCATGTTTATTTTTAAAAGGCTTGTGTTTCTGTTTTGTACGTATCTAAAATTTAATAGTTATTTATGAAATATTATACTTATTTTTTAACTATATTGAGCATCTTATCTCACCCCTTTATTATATTTTATTTTCAGAAGATTCCAAGATGTAAATTATGACTAATATGTAGGGTTAATCCTGGATAATAATTTAATTATACATGGACTAACTATGTTGTATTTTTTTTTAATTGTAATGAAAAGTTCTTGTTTGTAATCTATTTTCTCATACTTCTAAATAGATCAATACTTCATGACTTGATTCCTTGTAATCATGTCAATGTATTAAAATAATACATTGGATCTTGGCTTCTAAGGTTGGGGCATTACAATTGTTTATTATTATATATTTTGATAAAAATTATTTGTTACATCATTTACTTCCCTAGGATTTATATCTAGAATCATCCTTGAGAGTGCATGAACTTTATCCCTTAAACATTCATCATCCCATTGATGGTACATCTCATCAAAAGTGGGGTATTCATTCATGGGATGATCAATGAAATTTAAAATGTTTTTTATTCCCAATATTGATTATCCATTTTATTTTATCTTGGTATTATATTAGGTTATTGTTGAGGATATTTAATTAAAGTAGAAGGAAATTAGGCTTTTGGATTATTTTTAAATGATCAAACTGAAAAGGAAAAGGTAAGAGAATTGTGGTGATAATAGAGAAGTTGGATGACAATAGAAGGAAAGTGTCTAATATAACATACTTGGTTCCACATAAATGGCTTCAAAATTTTGTTTTACCCAAATATACCCTACAGTTATATCCGATTATTGTAGTATAGGTACGGATTGAATCCACAGATACCTAAGAAGAAACCTACTAACAAATAAATTCTATATAGGATTGGCTATTATGTTTTCAACTAAGGTCTTGATTTAAATTGTGAAATAAAAAAAACAATTTTCATAAAATAATAGTATTAAATATATGAATGAAACAACTAATTATTTGAATTGAAATAATTAAATAAAATGGGTTGATCCAAGGTTGTTTTTAGGGGTATAATGGATGTAATTATTTTTCTATGAATTTTTCATTCAATAGTTCGAGATGTATCAAATCAATGAGAAAACTCCCAAATATCATTCTATAATTTAATACATAAACATACCCAATCCAAATCACAAATAAAAATAGAGTATCACTTTCAGGATCACCCCTAGGAATTAATTCATACTGGAACTCAGAATTTATAGTCGTTAACATATGCGAAGATAAAGATAAAGATAAGTCAAAGAAACAAAATCTTAAAATAATGAATAGATTAAAGAATTCGTGATCAAAAGATTAAATTAAATCCACATCATGAAACTACCTATCATAAAAATATAATATTTTTTCCCTCCATTGATTCTATTCCATCAAAGTAAGTGGGAATTCGACTTAAAGAAGCTCGATTAAAGAAGAAAACATTAAGAAAAACAAACACTCCACTATTTGGTGAGGAGTTCACAAGTTATGGTGTGAACAAATTCACACCTTGATTCAATGGTATAAATGTGTTAATAAAAGGAAAATAATAATAGAATAATAAGAGAAACTTTTATTTTGAAACATAAATGATTTAAAAACTTACATGGAAAAAATAAAAGTGTGATTACAAAATGAAATCAGAAAATTAATATTGAAAGAAAAACATGGATTCTAATTACCTTTACCACAATATTATTATATGTGAATATGATGAGCCTAGGCTCAATTACATATAAATAAATTCTTTCCCCATATTTTAGGAGAGTCAAAATGAGGGTGAGAAATCAAAGGAAATTGGAAAATTCAAAGTTGACCTGGAAAATAATCCAGATTCACCCCCCTTTGGATGTGTGAATTTGAAATACCATAAAACTAAATAATTGATTTTCATTGAATAGAAATATCTTATTAAGTATTCCTATAATATATTTAAACATTTGAGTCTAATTATAATATCCTTTTGGATTTTATACTCTAAATGGTGGGATGACTTTATTAGTGTTCATATCTGGCCATAAATTTTATCTTCAACTTTAATTGTGGATCACTATGAAAAATATTAAATTAGATCTATCCATAGTTCAATGAAATTATTTCAATTATTTTATATTTATACAGTCAAAAATCGAGTTTCATTAGACTTGGATAATGGCCCCACTTTTTCTTTATGGGTCTAAGGCCCATTATGTTTTGTCCCAAACTCTATATATTCCTTACTAAAAATGTTAAACTTCCCTTCTAATTCATAAATTGATCCTAAAAGACAAAATATACCACAAAAAGTGATCAATAATTTGAAAAAGTATAAATTCAAATAATTAAAATCATAAATTCAATATGAAGATGATTTATTAAGGCCAATTTTTTTACTTTAAAGACGAATTACACAATGTTGTGAAATATAGTTCAATTTATGAAATCCACTAAAACATTTTATTTATGGACAATGAAATAGATAATTATAAATATTTTAAAAATTAATACTATCATCTTTTAGTGGATAGTAAATGTCTATACTAGTAGTTCCTTATGGATGTGAAATATATAATGGTTAGTCCTCATTTTGAAAAACATTATCTCTATGTTGTTTATTATGTTGTTATTGATGGAGTGGAATATTATGAAGATAATCCTCAAGATTCATGACGGTTTTGTTCTTATAAATCCCATTTTTTTACTTTCATATATGTATTTATGTGGTTGGTGTTAAATACAATTTAGGCTGGATTTTAGTCCCTATTATTCATTTTTTTATTTATGTCATGATTAGAGCACAATTTTGATGTGATGGATGATATAACTTCTGATAGAATAGTTCCCTATTGTTCAATAAACTTGGTATTTTATCTTATTATATTTGGACTTGAATAGTAATTTGGAATATACTCGAGTGACTTGGGAAATTTTAATTTATTATGGACTTGGAATCCACAAGTGATGGAGTGTGATTTTATGAACTAATTGAGGGGTGAGATTTGTTATTGATAATACAAATTTTCCATTGATTAGTTACACAAGTTTGAAATCCTTGACAAATTGTTTCCTTCCTTTTAGATATTATTATTATAGATACATCATGAGAGTATAGTTTCTTATGTAAATAATGTTTTCTGGATTTTCTATTCATCTAATGTTTTTTGTTAAGCCCTTAGTTGTTCTCCATAGTCGGTGATTGGTGTCTCTTATCTAAATCAATGGGACATGATTTTCTCAAGTTACACCACTTTGAGTAATATTAAATTTTAGGGGAGAACTATTTTTGGTCACAATTAATTATCCATTTAACTTTTTTAAGGATAATAGGGTATTGATCTTGTATTTTTCATGATTTTATCCTTTGGGTGATTCTTACTTTGGGATTACAGACCATCCACCTCACAAAAGGAGTTAGAGATTCTTCTTATGTATTATTTTTCTATCTTTCAGATTGGATTTTTTTGGGATATAATGTTCAATTATGGAATATTTGTAACAAATAATTACATTCATTTGGTTTTTTCAAACCATTTATTTTATAATTATTTGATTGGATCTGTTGGGGGTGGTTTCTTTGGAAATTTTTGAATTTTTATGGTTTCTGGGAATGTTTATGGTTGGTTCATAGATTGAAAATTCATTCATCCAAATAGTGAAACCATTACAGTAGTATAATTAGTGGTGTATGGTTTTAAAATGGGTAGTAAAACCAAGCATCAAAATAATGAAACCTAAAAAAAGGGTGTAATGATTTATACATGTGTAAGAAACCATGCATACTAATCATAGAGCTCTTACAGTGGCTCTATTTGGGGTGGAAATTTAGGTTCTTTATTAGTAATAAGCTTACATACGACCCTAGAAAACTGCTCAGATGGGTTTTAATGCCCCATAAACTAAATTTAAATCATAAACCCCCTATGTTACACTAAAACCTACCAAATAGTACCTAATTCAATCCCTTGGATTTTAGGATCCATATAGAGGAATTTTTTCTCTCCCATATTCATTTCCTAGAATATAGTTGTTTCTATTTATGTGGTTATGCAATTTCAACTATTTCTTCTCCTCTCGTACATTGATCTCTCTTATTATTTTGAATCATTCTTATAATTGGTTGTGTTGTAATTTTGATTAATGTTTCCACCAATGGTTGATGTTTAATTTTTGATATATGATCTATTCTCACTTCAATCGGAATATACCATTATATATATGGCTATCCCCAACATAAGTGACACATCTAAGATTCACAATAGTTATATTATAGATATTCTAAATTATTGTTTCTATTTTATTAAAATAATTTATAATTCATCAATATAGGTTTATCATTTTCTAAATCACGATTTATGATTTTTTTGGAAATTACATATGAATTCTACTTTGAACCTCTTATCTTCGAGATGAATATTCAATTAATTAAATATATATGATATTTATCACTATATATTTTTTGTGAATTGTTTAATTCCATGATTGTATGGATTTTTTTCAATGAACTTATAAAGGATTCATTGGTGAAAGTGAGGGCATTGTATTTGGTTTTTATTCATAAAATAAAATATCTTGATTTGAATGAAATGAGATGCACTGTTTGATGTCTTATAAATTATTTCAAAATAGTTAATTTTAGAAATTGAATAGAACTAAATTTAAATGATGTTACATTTTTTTCAAATTGGGTGATGTTAGGTTATGTGAATTGTGTGATTTATTCTCACGGAAAGAGTTTTTAGACCCTTATTTTGAATTAATCTTAAGACTATATAAATTATAAATCATCCTTGAATGACTTTGGGAAATATTTAATGAAATTATTATTTTTAATTCCCTCATATAATTATTATGATGGTTTTTAAAAGTAAGTGGGTATGGACACATTTTTAATTTCTGAATTTAGAGAATGGGCTTGAATTGATTTGATGATGTTTGGAAGCACATTTAACACATTATGATTATCCTATCTTGTAATAATAAATTAAGATAACTTTCTTGGTTGTTTAATTTCATGGTTATGGGTTTTAAAAAATGTATAATTTAATTCAAAGTACCTTAGGAGTGATATTGATAGAAAAATTTAGGGAATGAACCCCTGATTGAAATGTTGATGGAATCATCCCATGATTTAAATTGATAAAGATCCCTATTTTGATCCTTATAACATGATTATCTCATTGACCTCTTTTGACTGGTCATAGGAACTTTGGTAGATAGATCAGGTGACCTAGATATATTATTTACTAGTGGAATCAAGACTCGTATACTACATTAATAGAGAACAATAATGGTTTATGCAACATACATGTTGCTAGAAAGGAGGGTTCACATGAAAAAGGTTTTCATGTGTCTTGTGTGACTAAATGCCACCCTAGTGATCAGTGGTGATGTATTTTAAATAGATAGTATATGGTGTACTAGATATATTTTCTCAGTTTAACCCATGACATACATATATATGATTTACAATACTCAACTAAATTTGTTTTCAATACATGGAACCAGAGTTTCCTTGCTTGATTGGTTCCTGCTCTTGATTCATGTTTTTGTTAAAAGGAATCACCTTCACTCTTTTTAAATAAATCTTTTATATATATCAATACTTTTTGTTTTATTAAATTTCAAATAGTATATTAATCTTTATTGTTAAATTGTTCTAAAATATATTTAAGAAAATATTTTGTTTTTATATATATTGAAATATCATGTTTTAAATGTTTGGTTTGATAAATTAATTTTAAATATTTAAAACACTTTTTTTAATCTAACCTTTATACATTCTTTATTGTAATCATATGTTATAATATTTTAATTTCCTTATGATGTGACTGCATTAGATATTTAGTGGAACCCTATAGGGCATTATAGATCACACCCTAATTTTAATACATTGTGTTTGCAGTAGTTATGTTCTTACAGTATGTGAATGTTCTCCCTTAATCTTTATTTTTGGGTCCATGCTAGGGTGACCAAGTGTGGGAGACTTGGAACATGATGGGAGGTATTGGACAACTTGAAGATATGATTTGGTCATTATGTTCCAATTTTTTGTCTTTTTTAAATCTATTTATACTCTAAAATATATGTATTCTTTTTTTTATCAAAAATGGTTTCCACAGTGTTAATTGATTTCTTTTTCTCTTATGGGTGAAATAATTCCCAAAGGTTATTTCTAGATTCATAGGTACTTGTGGCTAGCCAGTGGAAATCGGGAATTCTCTTCATGTTAGGGGAAAATTGACTTGATAATTTGGTAAGATTGTACTACGGGTCAGTTTATCACATGATAAATTATATATAGTTGATAAATATAACACTTATAAGACATGTGACTCAAATTAAATTTAATTATGGGTTATCCTAATATTTTTTGAGCTATGGGTGATCCAAAAATAGATATCCAATGAATTAGGTAATTTTTTGTGACATTAGAAGAATGAAGGTGGGATATTTGTGAGAGGTTTCTCCTAATGATTTAACTGGGCTGCATGTTTTTATTATGATGAGTGAACACTAGTTTTGAATATAATATTCCGAAGAACCAATATTCTTTTGTTGTGACTTCAATGAGTTTAAATGGTTTATATATCTAATATTTTCATTAAATGGATCATTACTAATTATATCGTGACACTTTATTCGATAAATCTATAAGCAATGTAATATTTTAAACAACTAATATTTTACTGTGTATAAATTTTCCATGTTTATTCTCATGCATATTTAATATGTCCCTATACACTTAGTTTCATTATATTCTCACATTGATATATATTTTTAATGAATATGTTATGCTTAAAAGGAATTTAATATCACCCCTGTCATGAGATTTATTTTACCCAAGTTATAAAGAATGTTATTAATTATAGTATGTCTGGAATACTTTCATTAGGTAGATGATGAAGGAATATTTCCATATATGAAAAACTAGTTAAAGTATGAAATTGAATCAAATTAGGAAATTATGATTTTTGTAAGATCCTACCTAAATATTATAAAACTCTAATACTAAATGGACCTTGGGTATAAAAGTGATATATATTCCCATTTTTTCACTTTTTTTCAAGGTTAATCATGGGTCATGTTTTTTGAAATCAAATATATTAATTTATTGATTAAAATTTTAACACCAGATCTAGGAGTAAAGGTTCAGGGTTGTTACAAAAACATTCTAAAGAGTGATAATAAGTCTTATATTAGAAACAATAAAGATAGAAATATGATGGTCACATAAAATAACACATAATTGGGGTTCCAAATATAAATAATATCATTAAGAAGATGAAAAATATAATCAAGGTGGGGGAACTTCCATTTCAATGGTTTTCAATTCTTCTCATCAATGATTTCATTTTTATCAAATAAATTTTATCAAGGTAAAAGCTTTGAATTAAAAGGTTGTTTTAAACATTATTAGATGACAGTTTTAATTAAATTAATGTATTTGGTTGAAATTAATTATTTTGTATTAAAATGTTCAATAAGAAAATTATAACATAATAAACAGAGTTGTGTCAAAAAAATCTTATAAGATTAGAAAAATTTCATTTGAATTCAATTTAAAGAGGGAACATGATACATATCTTTAAATCCCATGACATAAGAAACTATGGTAAAATACATTTAATACATATTCCCCATGCCATATTAATAATTCTACGGTGATTAATATTAAATATGTCTCTTGAAATAATATTTTATATGAATAACCCTATGCATTATTTCATGAAATCCATTAATGTACTTGAATATCCTTTATAATAAAATTAATTACCTTAATCAACTATTTTCATAACCCTATTAATTACTATTCAGTCTATAAACACTATTTATACTTATTTTCATGATTTATATTAATATGATATTATCTATATTAAATATCAAGTGGTACTAATCAATATCATTTTGAACCATTTTTTAATTTTGATATTGTAAATCATTTTGGGCTTAAGTTTCATCATTCCATGATCATTCAAGGAAGTTGAATTTATTATTTATTATAATTTATAATATTATAATCTATCATTTTGGAATTTGGGTTATGATCATTAATAATGATGTCGATGATGAGCATGTTTTTCTGTTTTTTAATAAAACAACATTGGTATCTTGATTATTGAGATTAATCATAAGGATTCCATTCCAAATAAAAAAATTAGATAAGTAATTTTGTATTACTGATTTATATGATTAATATATAATATCTCATAGTGATCATTAATATTATTTTATAGCACTATTTAGGTAGGTTATTAGACTCTACCAATCATAGACACACCGTAATTAAATAATGGATTTAATGTGATTATTTTTTGATAGTAATATTCTAGAGACATAATGAAATATTTTATATTATAGTAATTTGATAAATCAGAATTTACATGAAGTATAAACATAGTATTTTTGAACAAAACTATTAAAAGGAATGAATTAATTGTTCTTCCACATATTATGATAATATTTTATTGTTGAAGATAAAATAATAGTTTGTTTCTTTTATTATTAATTAGACATAAAATTTAAATTCTAGAATTATAATAATTTAATAAATAATAATGTATATACATTTAAACTGTAAGAACAAACCGAATTCAATAATAAAATCCATCAAAATTTGGCTATCACATGTTATGGGGAAAGCACGACAAAAAATACTAGTCTATAATATAAGAAAAACAAGGCACACAACCAGATTATGAAGAATAAAGAGATAATAAACCATTAAATTCTTACAATAAAAGGAAAATACACTAATCTATAATGTATATCAAGTCTCCACATTGAAAATAGTGACCTCATAACCAACCTGTACCAAAATAAATATAAAAAATATAAGCAACTATACTACTAGATGCTCTTCCGTCACCTAGATCATTCAAAACAACATCTCAATGTTCCCAAAGGAAAAAATTAGGGTGTGATACAAATCCTAGTAGGACAAAATTATATAATATATAAAATGTATAATATAACTAATTTATTAATTATATCATTTTTAAAAAAATATTTTTACAAATAAATTTTTAAATCAAAACTATTAAAAAAAATTTCATTTTTTTTCATAAAGTCCTATCATATTATCAATAACCAAATATTATAATTATATGTGATAAAATAGGAAAAACTATACGTGCATCATGACATAAATATCTAAGCACAAATCCATGACACAACCTATCATGAAAATACATGTGATATAACCTCATATATAATAGTTTGTGAGAAAAAACCCATGATAAAAAACCATTAATGAAAATTAAGCTCACATATTATCCTCTAGCCTATGGAACACTATGTACATGACACTCACAATCCTAAACAAGAATATGTTTTATACAATAGATATATAGTCCTTTCGGTTGATATCACAATAGGTTATGTCCTAGTGGTTCAATATATTCTATATCTAATCATGCCTCTTTCCCAATTCACCTAGGATACTCAATGTACAATGGTCCTATAAAGTTTTAGAACCATTCTCAAAATTTCATTGAAAATTTTCCAAAACTTTCACAATCTTAAATGAAGTTTGAAAACCCATTATAATATAATGGAAATAAATTTTCAATGAAAAAACTTTTTGTAAACATATATCATTCAATGAAATCTTATGAAACAATTTTTCAAACCATATAAATGAAAAATCAAAATAAATTTATCAAGAATAACTTGAAATTCATCAAATTAACCCATTGAAATGAAACACCTACCTCAACATGGTAGAAACCTAGTTACATTCAAAAATGATGATCGATAACACAAATAACATCCATCGAATGATAAATCATGCCATGAAATTTAAATGGATCAATAAAAAACACTATATGATCAAAAATACATATCCAAACCATAGTTATAACCAAAATCAAAGACGAACCGAAAGAATTAAATAATTGGATATTAAAAATACAACCACATTGTTGATCAATATCTGAAATAAGAAATACATATGGGAGGGATTCAACCAATATCACATACGAAGACCCTCTATGACATGATCAGGGAAACCTATCTGAATGAAATGAAAATTTCAAGAAAAAAAATGATTGGTTGAATCAAAACCTTGAACATTTACATGGTGTGTAATCCCATTATATGTTGTGTAATAATAGAGTCCCGTATATGAAAAAAACATTAATATTTTCATTAAAAATCATATTTTTTAATTGTAGGAGTTGTAATTATTATAAGGTTTTTACAGTTCTCACCTTATGAATCCAGTTCATAGGTTTAGTTTTATGTCCATTACATGTAAGGTATTCCCATTTCATGTCATGTAATTCCATTTAATTTCAAAAAATTTCACAATGAAATGAAAATAATGAAGGTTTTATATTAAAAATTCCATCAAATACCTGACTTATCTATTACAAATATCCTCGTAATTCCTTCTCTTAATCACTCAACCAATGGAAAAGGAAAACCAAAAAAATGGTTACAACATACCTGATAGAAAAATAATAGATAATTATAATATACCCACCATAAAATATATATTCCCCTAGAAATCCCCACAAATCTTAGATCTGAAAAAATAGAAGGACATTACTACCTCATCAATGGATCCATCTTCAATATATCATGAATATATTGTCTGTAATGACATTGTAACCTGACCAAGGGGATCATTTTACCTCACAACACCATATACTAGTAATATATAATCTGAACTGGCTGCTCATCCAAAGTTCTATCAATCCCCAAATCAACATCATATCATCATATCATGTGGTAAATATATGGAATATATCTCATAAACTAGGAAACATGAAACACATAGTGGAAAAATATCGAACTAGTTGAAAACTAGAAATAATAGGCTATCCTACCTAGTCGCCAAATGATCTCTAAGGGGAACACAAACATCAGTGCCAACACACCCTTCTTACCCAACTGATGATGTACCCAATAAAGGGAGAATCTGAGTTAGATCCAGTCACCAAACTAAAAATCCAACTACTAATTATGACCATCTATAAAGTATTTATCATGACTCTATTCCATGATCAAATGCATAAATATCAACTCCACTGTCAATGACATATTCTGAACAATACTTACACCAACAAAGGACTTCTCCACAACTCTTCTTAGCATAAGGGTGATCATTATGTCCACCCATAAAATTCATGGAAGGTATCTATTTATATCTGATCCTGATATCTATTGTTATAGGAAAAATCAACCAAAGGAAAATGATTTCTGTAAGATCTTCCAGAAATAAATATTACAATAATGGATCAGATCCCCTAGAACCTAGATTTCCTTCTCTGTATATCCATATATTTTTGGATGAAAGGATATCCTCAATTTATTTTGTTAACCCATCACCTCATATAATAATTTATAGAACTATAATATGAACCTCAGATATAAGTAAAAAATGTCTATAGAGTAAACACAATGACGCCTCATAATATATCATACATAATAGTAATCAATTTGATCCAGTTTTTATGTTTCCAAAGTAGGTATTAAATGAACACATTTTTTCCGTAGATCTATAATCACCAAAATTTTATCATTTATAATAGGATTCCATGAAAAAACTACGACAAAATACATATAAATATCATACAACTTATATACTAGAATGGGTAAATGTTGTAACAACCATATTTGTTTCTGGTGATACACTATGATTCTCTGATAAGAAAGGCACCTGAAATAAAAGACTCTATTGACCATATTATCTTGTTCCACCAATATTGACACCAAAAGTCGTTATACATATTGATAGACCCAGGGTTCCTGGAAAAACCAAAATTTTGTCCACATTCCAACAACTCATTTCATAAGTAAAAATTAACCACCAACCATCTATGGAAGAAAAAAGATCCATTTGAAGATATAAACCACTCACTTGAGGTATCCCCACTATAAATTATTTCACTAAATCATTATCTCTTTGTGTCTCTAACCTTCCCAATATGAACTCACTAATAAAAATATCAGTCCTCTTTAGTTGAAGCCAAGAACTCCTAACCACAAATCTCTTCCACTTCCATTCTCATCTTTGAAAAAAACTCATCAAAGACAACTAATCAATAGTTTCCTTCATGGATTTTGTTGGTAAATTCCTACTCAACACATCAACATAAAAATTTACATTCATAAGGATATATATAATATCAAAGTCAAAAGTTTGAATATAATCTTCCCATAATCTCTATTGAAAATTTATATATATCTGACTAAAAATATATTTCTAGTTATTATGATTAGAATATACCATAAAATTATCACCAAAGAGATAGTGATGCCATATTTTGAATGCATATATAATAGATTCCAATTAACTAACCTTATTAGGGTTTTTATTACTAAGAGGGAATAAATTGAGAAATATATAAGACAAAACCTTTTTTCCCTTAAGCTCCTCAAATTAACTGTGGAAGCTATCAATATGTTAAAACCATACACACATATGGGTTAAATATATCATCAATGAAGTGATGTTGGAGGGGTTATGGATCTAACATCATGAATAACCATCCAAACTTGAGGAACCCTTAATGTAAATCACATTTAAGGGTTTCCCCAAATATATAAATAACTATACCATTTCTAGATCAACTGAGAAACCCTCCTCAGAAATCATATACCTCAAGAAATTCCCACTTATGAATCAAAAAAGCACACTTGGAAAGCTTATCATACAATTTATTTTTGTTGAAGTTTTGAAATGTGATGTATAAATGGTTAACATTCTTATATTATTACATATATTACAGAAAAATACAATCTATTAAAACAAAAACAAAATAGTCCAAAAAATATTGTATGTTCCAGTTTATGAATGCCAAAAACACTAAAGGATCAATGGTGAGACTGAATAGAAAAACCAAAAACTCAAAATTCCCACATAAACTCTTAAATTATGTCTTAGGTATATCCACCTCTCATAATCTCAACCTATGATATGTTGATTGTATATTAATATTATAAAACCATTGATCCCATCTAATCCGATCAAAGAAATCATCAATCCTTGACAAAGGATATTTTCTCTTAACAATCATTAAGTTCATATTTATGTAATCAATACAATGTCTAAGGATACTAACATACTTCCTATAAAATAAGAATGGAGAATCCAATATTGAAATGCTAAGATAAATAAATCCTCTTACCTATAGGTCATTAAGATGGACTTTATATTCAACTAGCTTGGTAGGTTTAATATAGTAAGACTATATATTAATGGGTATCATACTAGGGAGCATGTTAACAGTAATCATGAAATATATATTTGAAAATAATCTAGAAATATCATATGTATATATCTTAGGGTACCCACACACTACTCAAGGATGTTTACCATCAAACCAAGTATCAAATTCACCAAGAAACATCTCAGATGACTGGCTTGAGATTTCCCCAACAAAAGAAACAACATGCCATGACCGTCCCTATCTAGTGTCCCACTATCCTTGTAAAACAAGTGTGAATGCGAATCAAGGAAAATAATTTTATATATGATCCTTAAAACTGATCATACAATCCATTCCAATAATAAATTCAAAGATGACATGATTAGGCATAAAGAAGTCCCACTCCACCTCAAAGTCGACTATGATCATCTGACTTGCAAGGCACTTGAAACCTTTTTGGACCTATTTCCCAGTGGTGTAGAAATTAAAAAAATTATGAAATAAGTTCCCAATGTAATAAAAAATAAAATCAAATATACTTGATAATATAAAATAATGATTATAACATATTTCAAAAAAATCTAGCAACATGGAACATGAAATAAATACCATACCTCAAAATGTCTCTAGTCCAGCTTCAAATTACTCTGGTCATACTACACTTCCTAAATTCATCTGATCTTAACCACATGAAAATATCACTTGTCTTGAGGAATAGAACCACCACCCTTGGAAAAATCTATATGATCCTGATAAACCTTCAAGATTGTGGATCATACCCTACTTTTATGAGATATAATTTTCAAAAAATATATGTAAATGGAAACATTGTATAATATAATGACTTATATTTGGATCTTATACATAGTTAAGATTGGTATGACATCACCCTCTATACTTCTGGAAGAAATCCTTTTGATACAATTTCATTACCCCTGAGACTTTTCTTGAGGAAAACTAACCAATCTTTTCCTTTCTTTTATGTCCATAAGGAACACATTTGCAAATAAATAAACCAACTAAAGCTCCACCCATACCTATCTTCCCAAATCTATATGTATCAGAAAAATATTCCTTATAAAATTCATCTAGAATGATCTTATGGCATAATATAATCATCATCAAAAAATTATTAGGCCTCATCCCTAACTAAAATCATCAATCCTTCAGTTACTAATTAATAAAAAACCACCATTATAAATAAAAAATTCATAAAAATGGATAGAATAACCCAGAATGGTATGATTTCATTGATCTAAAGTCAAAAAAACCCAGGGTCGTTGATGTATGAAATTTATCACGATAAAACTCTTATTAAATCATTTTATTGAAAAATTCCTCAGTATGTTCATCATGCAACATAACATGCACAATATATTCAAACCATCTCCTTCCTAGTCCCTTAGGAAAATATATGGAAAACCCCAACTTCAATTCCTAGGTACTCTTCATGAAAATAATGATCATCTATGTCCACTCAATCCACTCCTTGGAATCTTGGGATCCTCATTCCCAACGAATGATATGCGGGGGATGCTTAGTATATTTTGAGCCATGATCCACTGTTATTCATGGGTTCCTGACACCAACTTGACCTAGAGTCATAATGGTTTGGATAATATATCCACCAATGTGGGGTCCTATGGAGGATTCACATGAAGTACCTATCTTGCCACTTATTCTATGAGATTTGGAGGATCTATTCTTAGAGGACTTGTATAAAATAGGAAAAAACCAATCAGTCATGAAAAAATTTCAAAAACCTAGGAATAAGTTCTGTTATTGATAACAAAGTATTAAAATATAAAGAATTTAAATAAATTATAAAAACCCACACTTAAAAAAGAAAAGGTAAATTAATAAAATTATAATATATTTAATTCAAATGAAATCAATATTCAAATATCAAACATGAAAAAATAACTTACCACCCAAGGTAACACAATTTCAGTCATAGAAGTAAGATGCCTATGCCCCTTTTCGACACATACAATAAGAATTCCAATGGTCTTTTATCTGATCAACTCAAGACACCGAACCAAAAATAGGAAGTGTGAACACACATCTTCCTGAGCATCTTTTTGATATGAAAGTGTAATGAACCAACATAGTCCAATAAGAAAATAAACCCAAATCGGACTATAATATGTAACAGAAAAACAATATAGCAATAAATATCCCTAAATATAAGAAAATGATTTCATATAAAGATATTAAAAAGTATAAACTTATGATCAACCAAAAAATACATATAACCCAAGATACATAGTCTTAATGAGAAAGTTATTGAGAACCCATGTGACTAAAAATCCCCCTGATACTGACCCTTGGTGAAAGTAATTACAATAAGAGAAACCAATATATTTTAAGCTGTTATTCCCTTTACTTGGATCCTCAAAATCATCATATACCCATTATAAATGGCATAAGTTTGGTTTCATTTAAAACTTGAGTTAGATATGACCACATTTTATATACAATGTATAAATGAAATAACTATATCATTTATGATAAATCATTTCAAGAATGAATTATTATAAATCCAAAATATTTATAAATAATTTTCATTTTGTTCTTTATTTAGATTTCATAAAATCCATTAATATTCTCAAAATATAAATATGAAAAGTAGAAGTGGTAATAATAGAAAAATATATCTTTTCAAGAAGAGTTAAATGATTAAACAAATATCTGATAAATGATCTATCACATGAAGATTTATGATGAAAACTCATATAGAAATATTTGTGACAAAGAATCCATGGTAAGAAAAACTTGTGATAAATAACCATGAATGACAAAGACCCTTGCATTTTTTGATCTCTTCTATGGTACAATACACACTTGAAACTAAAAATCCAAAAAAAGAATATGTTCGATCCAAAAGATATGGAGTTATGAAAGTCGATATCCCAAATTCTTAAATCTTAGCCGGGAAGCACACAATAAGGCTACCTGTGTCTTTTTCCAGATGCTCCAAAGGTTCCCAATGTGAAATTGTAAAATAAATTTTAAAAAACATGATAAAAATTTTATAAAAGGTTTTTAATTCCAACCCAAACCACTTATATGTTTGAAAACCCATTCCTGAATGAATAAAATCTATTTTCAATGAAAAACCCATTCTCTAAATCCTTTTCATTTACAAGAATTTCTTTGAAACCATTAATCAGTTCAAATAAATAAAAAATAAAATAAATTTATCATAAAAAATAGTAAATCAAAATAACTAACCAATTTTATAGAAAAACTACTTCAATAATGTAAAAACCATGTCGATTTTGACAATAGTGGAAAAAAAGAGAAAAACCTTCAAATGATGAGGCATCAAAAGAAATTGAAAAGTATCGATATAAAACAATATCTAATAAAAATACATAAATAAACCATATCCTAAACCAAAACCAACAAATATAAAAAATTACTACATATATGGAGAGTTTAAATCTAACCACAATGATGATCAATCGCTAAATGAAGCGATCCGAAGAGGAGGGGGTCACCCAAAATATTGTTAGTAAGAGTTTGTAGTTCAAAAGAAAGGATTTATGTACAAATTAAATGGTTATTTTATATTATATTATTGTTAATAATGTACCGTTGTTAATTTATAGGGCGTATAATCGCATTACCCATCATCTAATACTCATGTCATGTATACATAAAAACCCCATTTTTTTATTCAAAAAAGAGATTTTCATTACATTATGTGTAACTTTTAAACATCATGTAAAATTATCACATTTAGAATCCATTTCATGAGTTCTATCCAGAACCCATTACTCTTCATGTATTCACATTACACATTGTGTAAATTTCTAGTTAAAAAATTTTATTTTCATAATGAAAATTATCACAAATCCCTAACTTCACAAATGTAGGTATCCTCCTAATTAATTCATGGATTAAAAAACCTTCCAAAAAATAAAATAATGTTACAAAATACCTAAAGAAAGGAAATGTGTAAATAAAAACACTATTATCATATGAAACAATTTAATAGGGTGATGAAAAATTGTAAACATCATTCCATGGGGGCGATAGTGTGCACATAAAAACATATTATGATTTCATTTCCATTGAATCTCTGAAATTTATAATGATGTTTATTATGATAAAATATAAAACATTTAAAAAATTTCATTATTAATTATTAAATTACACATAAGGAACACCAATGTAAGGGAATGATGGAAAATGGAATACATTACATCATATTGGTGAAAGTCTGCAAATAAGAATGATGGACATTTTTGATTATCATAATTGAAAAATTGAAATATGGATAATGATTATTCCCCTACCATAATAAAATTAATCACATAATATATAAATAATTATTTATAAATGAATGGTAAATGTTAATATTAAATTGTAAAATAGGAAAGGAAATATTTAGGGAATGATTATTACTCAGATTCGGTACCGAATTTTTCACTTAGAAGAACAATGGAAATGGAGGTCATTGGCTAATTCAAGTTATAGAAATCAAAAAATAATTAGATAATTGAATTTTTAAATGGATAAAGTTTATATTATCCTAAGGAAACAAAATTTTTTAGTTTTATTGAATGGTTGGTGGCTTACCTCTTTTATATATTTAGATAATGGTATTTATAAAACCCCAAGATTTTTATGAGATTGATTTTTTGAAAATTTAATTTGTGTCTTGTGGTGTATTCTAATAAATGGTATTATTGTGTTATACACAACACTAGCATAGAAATCAGTATAAACAACACCATTCATGGTTTGTGTTATTTATTATTTATATTTTTTTTGATAGAACTCATTTAAGCAAGATTGAGTTTAATAATGTTCATCAGATAATTAAATCACTCTTGATAGATTTTATTAATGAAATTCATATGTAATAAATTTAATATAATATTTAAAATTAATTTTATATGTTTTCTAGACATGAAATAAGAAAGATATCAATTTTTTAGATATAAGATATATTTTTTAAAAAAATGTAGTTTTGGGCCTTTTGATGGAACAACAATTTTATCTATAGTTTTTGATACTTTTTTATATTATATTTGGCAAAATAAAATTATTATAGTGAATTGGGACATAAAAATTTATTTTGAGTAAATTATTGGTATTTTTATGATAACTTTCATATTTTAATGAATAGTGTAAAATACTGAATTTTAATTCAAAACTGCTTTTTTATCTAATTTATATATATTGTTAGATTATCCTTTTAATTGGTTTAAAAGTATAATTACATTATGTTATTATATTTAATAAAATTTTTGCAATTTTATTTAATTTCACAATACAATTTTATATAAACACATTTCAATCTTTTGATGGTTTTTACTTTTTAAAAACTCATTTTCTAATTACCTCAATGAGACTAATTTTTATTTATTTACAACAGTTTATTTTTTTCAAATTTTGAAAAATTGATTCCATATTTGGAATCATTTGATCTAAATTATGATAATATGTTACTTTTAATTTTTCTGGATATTATGACCAGTAACAATGGTTATTTTTATTTAACGTGGTTAAAGGTAAATCGGGTAATTTAGGTTACTAATTAATAAGATAAGTACAATACAATTACCCAAACACCTGCTAAAATCATATTGGATGATTTAACAAAGATCTCTAAAAAATAATTATATTAATTGAATATTATAATGTACTTTGGTCCATGAAAATTTCTTAAATATTATTAAAATTAATGAAGGTGACCTGAAAGTGACAAAGTGTCACCCTCTTATTTCTTATAAGTATAATAATTTTAATATAAGGCTAAACATGATAAATATTTGATAATAAATGTTCTAAAAAAATATAATGAATGTATCTATACCATGGAAATATATTTAAAACTTTTAGAGATTAAATAATTACAAGGTGTATAAAATGATGATATAAGAATTATTTAATTAATGAAAAATCAATTAAATATTTTTTTTTAAAATCACAATAACCCGTAAATGAGAAAAGTAGTGGAATTTTTTTTATATTATTTCACAACCATAATTATCCCAAGGTCATGTTATAAACCCTTTGGATCTATATGAAAGTGATTATTAACCTTATAATATTATATTTAATATAATGTTAATGTTGTCACATTCATGTTTTAATATATATATAACATTTTTAATGCTTCATCTTCCAAAAGATATATTCGAATATATATATTATTATGAAATATATTAGATTTATCTTCCTTATATTTTTTTATTTTTAATTTTTAACCAAAAATATGTATATTGAACAATTAAAAAAAACTTATGTATTAATTATTTTATTAATGGTAATATCAAATTTAAATTATTAAAAATAATAAAATAATTATAATTTGGGAAAATTAATATATCCAAAAAATTCCCAAGATGACCTTGAACCCATTTTTATGTAATAAATTTTTTGGTTTGTGGTTAATATCATATATTGATTTTTGTATAAATCCATTAAATGAATATTTTCACAATTAACACTATAAATATTTTGTCAAAATAATGTTTTATTAAATTATTTAAAAATCAGAAAATATTTTTAACAATTAAAAAATAATTGTGTTTTACTATAAAATTTGTTATATTATTAATTTATGATCTAATTTAAAATAAATATGTAATAATTAAACTATTTTAATATTGAAAAATTTGTTGCCCTAATTAAAATTAAAAAAGAATAATTAAGTGTAAAAGGGATGATAAGGTTTAAAATGAAATCAGAAAATTTATAAAATTTGTTGGTTGATTAGATTAAAACATTATCTTTTATCAACTTAGAAATTAGTACTTCTGGAGATATTTCTATTGGGTTTTATTTTATTATAAATTAACATTTTTGGAGATCCCAAAAGTGCCCCTCACCTAAATTACAAAAATACACCTCCTCCATCACATATTCTCTTCACTTTTATCCATCAATAACATAGATCCCCAAACCATTTCCCTTATTAAATTCTATATTAATGTTCAAGAGGTTATCATCTTCTCAAAATATGAAATTCAGTTATTTATGAGGATATTTTTAGGGAGCACATTGAAGAAGAGGTAATCTCAAATATAAATTCTTTCAAACTATTTACCATTTTAATTTCTATTCCTAAGTTGTTTCTATTATAAAATAATAATTATAGTATAAAATATATACTAGGATGTTATTTCAATTATGAAACAACCATATTACACCTTCTATCCATCCTATAAATAATGAAATCACCATGTGTCATACGTATGACTTACCATCTCCATACCGCGGTGTAATATATTTTTCACCACCACATTACATGGATATATATAATGATAGAAATAATAACTATATATGATTATTATAACATGATATGGATTCTGGAAAACACACAGATATATATATATATATATATATATATATATATATATATATATTTATCATCCACTTCCATACTATTTCACAATTATCAGAATGATTTCATCTGTCGAGTGTACTTAAAACCTACTGTCTCCACGATGTGATGCGATTAATTCTACAAGATATTCATTAATTAAAAATTAAATAAATGCAAATAGTGAAGAAATATGGTATATATTTTTTTAATATTATTTTTAATGATATAACTATGACCTAATAAGGATAAAAAAACATATTTGATAAATCATGGATAATAGCATAAAGAAGATAATACCAAGATGATGAGTAAAAATGAAATGTTACTAACAAATGGATGATAATATGATCATAAATGATATCATAAAAAAACAATTATTCTAGAATAAGTATATCATTATGACCAATAGGGGCCTATATACCCTGAGAGGGGGGGGGGTGAATCAGGGTATGGATATTCTTTTTCAATGTTCTTCCTACCCCACTGGATCTTGACCTCTTTATTACAAGGGTCACTTTGTTTTCTCTTTTGTGTAAACTATGATCACTTATTTTCCTAATGATGATGCTTTGAATGCAATGCAGGGAAGAAAACAGGCAGACACAAAGATTTTTACTTGGTTCACCCTCACTGGGCTACGTCCAAGGAGCATACGCCGATAAGTTGCTGGTCTTACCAAATTCCACTATTCTTCACTAGATGTGGATACAAAGTTCAAGCTAGAACACTTCTATTCCCAGGATCACTGCCTTTAAAAAGTTTAGGGTCATCTCACTACTTTCCCAAGGGTCACTCCCTATTTCTCTCTCTCTCTCTGGCTCACTGCCGGTGGAGAGGATCACCTTTTCCTCTTCCTAAGCTCACTGCTCTAGAAGGGAATCCACTCATAGTTTATAGACCTGTAGGTATCTTCATTTGCATGAAATAATACATCTTCAACTGTTGATAGATGCTCTATTGAAGTCCAAATTTCATCCACTGATGAATACCTCTTTGCCTCTGAACACTGGGCAATTCCTTTTGGAAACACCTTCGTAAAGCACCCTACTTTGCGAAGCTCCCAATTTCGCGAAGCTCAAACAAGCCTTCGCAAAGCTCCTGCCTTTTCGTGAATCACTTTTGAGAAGAACTTTCGCGAAGCTCAAACATCACAAATAAACGTCCCTCACGAAGCTTACTATGCCAACACGGAGCTCGCAGGTTTCGCAGAGCTACAATAGCCGCCGCGAAGCTCCTCTTTCGCGAAGCACAATGGCTCCGCGAACCACCTTCACAATACGAGAGCAAAATATTTTCTATGAAAATTATCTCTACTTCTCTTGAGGGGGTTGGCCTCTATTTATAGGAGATTCCACCGACCCTCAAACTTTCCACGTGAAGTCAACGCCACGTCATCCCAAATTGCGTAGCACAGAAGTTTCTGCCGGAATTCTGTCCAAATCACGTAGCACCATGACAATTTTCCGTTCGCGGAGCTCATCATAATCATGGAGCATTACCGTCAAAATTCCTTCACACCTTCACCGCAAAGCTCCCTCGCAAAGCCCTTCACCGCCACGATGCACTTCAACTCTGCCATTCGCGAAGCTTTTACGTAATCTTGAAGCATCACCACCTCCATTTTTCTTGTCTTCACAAAATCCAATCCATGCATCCTCTCTTCATGAAATTCATGCCTTTTCCATATAAAAATATGATCTTCATGGATATCCACTTTTCACGATGCACACCAAACTTCAAATTTTGGACCCCAAAAATTTGGCAAACTCTGGGAAATGGCGCCACCATGTACTGCTCTTTTGTACCGCCTCCAGATCGTCATTTCCTTTGTCATCGTTCATTGTCAACAAGGATTGTCAACAAATTCTCGGGAACTCGACAATTATCCATGGAAACTTGCTTTGTCATCAAACACAATCAACCCAAAAATACTTCAATGTTACCTTGAGGGATTTTTTCCCAACATCTATGAAATTAATTAAATGATTATACAAGAGGTTTATATACATTAAAATGATATTAGACCTAAGGTATGTGATTATTTGGTTTCACTTTTTTTTGTGGGACATATGCCTTATTAAACACATATTTATTTTGAGTGGCCTTTATGGTGCACATGAATGTTTTTATGATTTTTATTAAGAAGGTTATGATATTCATATAATTTTCTTTATTTTATGAATCATATTATTTGACATACTATAAATCGGTAAGGGATAATTTGACAATCTTATTTTTATCTAAGATTGTATATTCGTAAGTATTTATAGGCGTATATTTATCATCCATGTCCATGTTATATATATGTAAATATATTATATAATATTTATTACATTCTTATAATTTTTTTAAATTCAATTTTACCCATTTGTTAATGTTTATTAAACGTTATGAAATGAATATTTTGGCATTTTTGATACTAGGTACTTGTTGACTTTTAGAAAAACGTACGAGCATAATGTTTTTTTAACATATATGGCACGAATGGACTTTTATGTCATCATACTGACATATTAACATGATTCTTACTTTAAAATATTTATTGTTTATTTTGAAATAAATTTTATTAGTTTAAAAATGTGAGGAATTTTGAGAAAAGAAAAAATTTATAAATAAGAATGGATATTTTTTAAAATAAATAATTTCAAGTGTTAAATCAAAATTATTTTATATACAATATTTTATTATTTAATTCTTTTATTTTTGAATTATAAAATCCCTATTATTCATATGGTTTGATTATATTTTTATAGAATTTTATTTATGAAATCCATTTGTTTTACATGGATTTTTTTATTATTTAATGATGTTTATGAAACCCATTTTATTCCCAGGGTTATGCAATGTTGAATGGTTTATGTTTTTGTGGAACACATAATAATTATTTAATTATGATATGTATGAGACCTATATCACCCTCCAATGCATTGGGAAATTATTTATATCTCATGAGGTAGATAGGACTAGAATGATAAGTAAATACAATTATGTTACACATGGCTTGACTGATAAGTAATTATAGTTTAATAATATAAGGATAGAACAAAGAGTGAACATGGATTAGTAAATGTATTTTTCCACTATTATGGTATTGGAAATGGTACTTGGCTAGTATGGAAGTTAATTTCTTTGATTTTGTGTTTTTGACAATTAAATGTTTTATGTCAATGTTATTTTCTCATGGATTATGTTCCTCTATGTATTATATCTTATAAGATACCAAGATTTATTTCATGACTCAAGATTTTGATATATGTTGTACATGGTATGATTATCAATGTTATGTTCATGTTTTTATATTATTATTTTTATTTTTTATTTGATATTTTCCTTGTTTACCCTTACTGAGAATCTGATGTCACCCTTTTTATGTTTTCTTTTTCCAAGGATATAAACAAAGGTTTTAGGTTGGAAAACCAAATGGGAAGATATTTATGGGAGATGTTGAAGATCATTCACTAATATATGAGAATGTATTCCCTGATTCCAAATACACTAAACAAATACAATCATTGGGTGTCTATTTGTGTCATGTACTAAGTATTCTAAAAAATTAATGTAATTTTCATTTATGTCAAGCTATGTTATTTAAATTTTGTAAAATATTTTAGGTTTAGTCACCCTTTGGAAAATAGGATGTGAAATATTTAGTGATATCCCTAGAGACATCTCTGTAGATTTCCTAAAGATAAGTTCATGTGTAGGTTATAATACTATAGTTTCTGTTATAATCATGAATAACCTAGGATTTGACCTAAGATATCATATATTGAAATATTATAAGTAATTTACCTTAAATATGTGTTTTTAATATTTGGTATTCATTTTCACACTTTTTCTTTCTAGTAGTTGTCAATATCCAGAAATAGATATAACACATTTAACATCAAATGTTTCAGATTTGGAATGTTTGGGAATTAAGTTAATTGATTATCTATGTAGAAATATCCTAAAAAGAATCATGAAGGTGGTATGAGTGTTGGTTACACTACTGAGGATAAAGATATTATATAATGGGAGAAAGGTATGGGGTGTTCTAGCATTACTGTTACCTTTAAACCTATGATTCTTGGTTTGATTAATGTTATGGAAATTTAATCATGGTTTATATTTTAGGAAAGACTAAGAATATGGATCCTAAGTAACGGTTTATTAACAATGTTGGATTATTTAGGTTTATATGTTTCAAAATTTAATGATTATGTTATTAGAATCATGAAATATATATGTGTTTCAATATAAATGATTCATTAAGGATTTTAAAGGACATGTTGAATAATTCTAAAGATATAGAGAATTTAATTAAGGGAACAGTTATATAACTGGATACCACATGATTAAGGGAAATATAACCCTTAATATTCCTCTTATGTTAATATAATGATGTTTGGATTATGATATGCTGGATTTTAATAAGTAAATTGGATAATACTAGATTCTCTAGAACTAATTATGGATTTTTTTCATGATGTTTAGGCTTTTATGGACGAAGTATAAAACATTTTGGGACATAAGTAGTATATCCAATATGTTTTGGGATAAGTAAAAATGAATGTTTTTCAATAAGTATATATGAAAATTCATGTTATGACCATGACTCAAGAGAATCCATGATAAAGGTCATCACATGTTTGGAATATGACCAACAAGAGATTCCTTATGATATATGTGGATAAATTTTAATCCAAGTTAGTGTACCTATTTATAAAGATTGTATTTTTATATTTCAAAAGGATAATACCATTATAAATTTATGGATAGTAAATGTTAAACTATAGATTTACATTGTTAGATTAAATTATTACTCACTATATATTGACTTATACATATTTGACAGCATGTGCTAACTTTTTGTTGTGATAAATTCATATAGAATGAAATATAATTCTACTTATGGATCACATGAATTGAAGAAGTTTCAAGAATAAAAAATTCAACTTCATTCATTTTAATAAGATATGAAGTGGAAATTGATCATGTCACAACCAATAGTGAGATTATACTGAAATCAAATATGTATATCTTCTCATAGAAATGAATCAACATTAGGAAATGGGACCATGATATAAAATGGTGTTCTATTATCATCATTTTTATGATATAAAATACCCCTTTCATATATCTTTAGTTTATGGTTTTTAATTGTTAATTTTTTCTAGATCACCCACTTTCTCATCATCAGTAATCTTCATCAATCTTTATGATTATTTACACTTTTCCTCTATGAAAAATTGATCAACTCTATTATAATGACCCATACATTACATATATTGATATTACTTAAACCTTTTTCATATATTAATTGAAAAATATAATTAATCCACAAAAATACTACATAGGTATAGTGTCTTTAGAAATTGGGAAACAAAAACCACTGGTTGATAAATCATCTACATTTTCTCCCTCTTATTTCTTCATAACTATACTCTTTTTTGACATATCATACTTAATACACTTTTTTCATGAAATGGGGAAAAGAAACATATGAAAGGTTGAGCTCAAATGATCAATAAGGGTAAACAATGAAAATGTCAATCATATCATAATCATAAGACATAAGAACATAACGTTTGAAAGTCTTATCAAGCATATGAAAGATCGTGATATCATGTAATTAGAAAAAAGTTCATAATAATTAATGGTTATAATCCCAAAATATAGAACATATAACATGATGTTTTTTTGGCATACTCATAATCATATAAAATCACTTCATATTAGTCAAGGATCATTTCCAAGTCTAATATATTAGAAAAATTTCATCACTAAACCAGGTTTACATTCAAATCCACCCCTGTATTACTAAACCATATTTACTTATCATTCTAGTCATGTATATATCATGAGATATAAATCATTACCCAATTAATTGGAGGGATATTTAGGTCCCACCAATCTCATAATGAAATCATTCATACACGTTCCATAAAAAAATCATTTATCATTAAATAACCCCAAGAATAAAATGGGTTTCTTAAACATCATTACATAATAACATAATCCATATAAAACAAATGGGTTTTAAAAATAGAGATACATGATAAAAACCATCAAATCATAGTATTAATAATAATAGAAACATAACCCTATTAAAAGAATTTCATCTTATACGAAAAGTAGTTTTGATGTAACACATGTAATTAATTCTTGAGAAAATTTTATTTTCTTCTTCAAATAAGTTTTCTTTTATCAAAACACCACACAATTTTAAAAAATAATTTCTATGAAAATAACATTGAAAACCTGTAAGCGATTCCTCATGGAAATAAGACATTATAAAATAGTAAAATTCTATTCATGCTGTATAAGATAAAAAAAATTCCCGTAATATTTCCAGAAAGTCAAAAATTACATCGTACTAAAAATGAAAAAACATTACTTTCAACGTGTTTAATAAAAATTAAAAAATGGGAAAGATTAAATTTATAAATTTTAGAAAAATATAAATAATATTACATACTTACGAACCAATGATGAGGATGATAAATATACCTCAGTAAATACATACATATAAACAATCTTGGATAATAATGATATTGTGAAATTATCCCTTACCTTAGGCCTGATATACTTTTTATGTATCTGAACCACCTTTATAATGATTTAAATGATGTTATTTTCTTATTCCAAAATCATAATAATTTATATGATATAATATATGATCATTTTATCATCCATTTTTTAGAAACATTTCATTGTCACTCGTTATTCAGATACTAACTGCTTTATGTTCTTATGCATTTCTTGTCAGATAAGATCATGTTTTACTTCATATGTAATAGTTATACAATTTATAGAATTATATTATTATAATATATATTATATTTACTCATTATATTCATGTATTTAATTATGGTTTAATTAATATCATCTAGAATGAATCACATTTCATCGTGGAGACGGTATGTCGTACGTATGCCCAATGGATGATATCATTCCCATATTTGTTTAATGGAATTAAAGTGGATGGTGTATAAAATTTTAGAATCCATATCATGTTATAATAAGCATATATAGCTATTATTTCCATCATTATACCCATACATGTAAGGTAGTGGTGAAACAATATTGCACCACGACGTGGAGAAGGTAAGTTGTACCTACGCACACGTGGTGATTTCGTTTTTCATATGATGGATATAAGGTGGAATATGTTTGTTTCATAATTATAATTACATATAAGTATATTAGTTATACTGATGTTATTACTTTATAATGAAACAACTAATGAATAGAATATAGAATAAGAAAAAAGTTCGGAAGAATCGGTAGAGGAGATTACCTCTTCCTTGACGTGCTTCCTCTAAATCTTTTCTTAGAGCACTAAAGTCGGCCTTTGATGTTAACCAGGAACCATAGAATTGAAATAGGAAATTTTAGAAGGAAAAATTTTAGGGGATGAATATGCTTTAAAGATCAAAGTGAAGTGAAGAGGTGAGGGAGGAGTTTCCCTTTTATAATTGAGGTGTGGGGCACTTTTGGAAACTCCGTAAATAATAATTTATAATAAAATAAAAAATACCCAAAAACCAAAAAATGTAAAAATTTGAAGATTAGATGAGATAGGGTTGTATTCATGTCAAAAAATAAATTTTTTACAAGAATTTTTGTCTATTTAAACCTTATCGTTTTACTTAACACTTTGTTATTCTATTTAATTTTTAACTAGGCTTACAAATAATTAAATATTAAAAGGGTGAAATATTTACTTATTTGATGTAAAATAGACCATAAATAAATAAATTAGATAATTTTATACCATATAATAATTATTATATATTTTTAAAAATATCTTTAATGATTTTAAATAATAAAATAAAACAATATTTTGAAAAAAATCAATAGTATCAATTTTGACACTATTCAATTCTTTGATTTCTAAAAATATTAATAAAATAAGATAACATCAAAAAATAATTTTATTATATTACTAGGAGGTCAATTTAACTTATAATATTAATTATACATGTTATTTATCCCCAATTATTTTTAAATTAATATGTTTAATATCATTTATTTGATACTTTTCTTACTAAAATAATTACTACAACAATATTTGTGTAATTATTTAATTTGATTATTTTATGAATAAAAATAAAAATAAAAATACTATGATGAAGATAAATCTAGTATATTTCAGAATAAAACATTTAGTAGAATTTATCTTCTGGAAAATCCAATTTTTAAAATGTTATATTTCTTAAATTATGAAGGTGAGAACTTTAAAATCACCTTAAATAAAGTAATATAACTGTCATAAACCAATATATAAGTCTAAAAATGGCCCATAACTCGACCCTTGGATGAATAGGTTCGAAATATACATGAAAAATAAGATTATTTCAATTGGTTGGAGATTTTAATGGGTATTATAATTATAATAAAAACTATATTACTGACTTTTCATCAATTAAATTGTTTCTGCATCATTAATGTATAAGCTATTAATGTAATTATTTATTTCATAAAAATTAAAAATATATTACCATGATAAATAATAACATTTTATAATTCAAATGGGTATTTATAATCTAATTTACCTTTTTTATTACCTTATATAAAAATTAATTATTTATTAAAATTTGAATGAGGCATATTTAACATTTTTAAAATAAAAAACATAAATGTCCTAATCTCATCCAAGTGGATTGAAATGGATACCATTTCAACCCAAGGGTGATTTATTTCAATAAAAAGTCATCCAATTATATTAAGACAATTGTTAAGATAATTTTATAATATTATTCTTACCCTTAATTTCTATGTTTACCCTTTAACTATATTAATTAAAATTATCGAAGTCACTATTCATTATTCCCAAAAATAAAATAAAATAAATTTATTTAATTTGGAACTAATTATTCCAAATATGGAGATAATTTTTCAAAATTAAAAACAGAATATTTTATAGTAATAAATTTAAAATTAATCATGTTGTTAGAAAAGGAGAATGTGTTTTAAAAGCTAAAACTTTGCAAAAGATTCAAATATTTTTACATCTGAATTCAATGTAAAATTAATTATAATGAAATAAATTATATGAATTGATTAAAATATATTATATTTTTTTAAAACCATTTAATATAATAATTTATCCATATAAATTATTTTTGATGATAAAAGTGGTTTACAGATAAAATTAATGTATTTTTACTATTCATCAAAACACGAAAGTTATCAGAAAATATCAGAAATTCATTCAAAGTAAATTTTTATATCCCTATTAAAAATAACATGTTTATGTTGTCATATAAAAATCAATTATATGTTATAATATAAATTTAAAAAGGGATTTCCATTCAATGGAGTAAAATTACCCTTTTAAAAAATATAGGGTTTTATACCTCGAATATGGTTTATTCGTACCCTATAAATAAAATATCCATTAGATGAATATAATTTTTTTACAAAGCATATAAAATATATATCTCATTAATATCATTAAAAATATTAGTTAAAAAAAATAAAAATATGTAATTGATTTATATTTTTCATAAATAATTAATAACCAATAAATTCACAATAAATTTTCATTAGTTATTTATACTCATTCCCACTATCCTAACGAATATGATATAATGGTAATTTTAAATAAAGTGCATATCATAGTTTTTTATGATCCCGATATTTTTCAATGCAAGCTACTAAATAATTAAAATTATTTAATGTAAATAACTCATAAAAACATACGAGTGTTAAATTCTAACCCCCTTTAACTGAATTTCCCCCACAAAATTCATCATAGGGAAAAAACATATGAGGATACATATCCCCTAGAATATCCTCAAGTTCCCACATAGCTTCCTCAAATTGGTTGTTCCAGCCTAAAACATTAAACAAGGGAGTGGTCTTACTTCGTATAACCTTTTCACTATGATCTAGAATCTATTTCGATTGTTCTTTATAAGAGTGATCTTGCTCCACCAGTACGACTTCAGTGTTTAGTACATGTGAAGGATTTTTTATGTAATTTCTCCAAAAAGATACAAGGAACACATCATGAACTTGAGAGAGATTTTTTTGAATCTCCAATCAATAATCCACGTTCCCAACGAGATATAAAATGTCAAAAGAACCGATATAACTAGGGGTCATCTTGTCATTCCTTCCAAATCTCATTACTATTTTGCTGGGAGATATTCATAGAAATTCCTTATTACCCACTGCAAACTCAATGTATTTTCTTTGGTTGTCATTATTACTTTTTTTTATCTATAAGATGCTCTAATGTGTTGTTGAATAAATATGTCATTTTCTTCCATTTCAACAACAAGATCAGGTCCTAATTACTTTCTTTTCCCAACATTATCCCAGGATGTTGGAGTTCTATACTTCTTAAAATAGATGAATTTTTAAGGATCCATATGAATGTTGGTGTGAATGTTATTTTTTTTAAGAAAATTATACCAAATGTAGGTGTTTATTATAACCACCTTTGAAATCTATAGAGAAAGATCTCAATAAGTCTTCTAGAGTTTGAATTTTCTTATCAGACTGACCATCTGTCTGAGGATGATAAGTAGTGATGAAAATTAACTTTATATCCAGATCATGCTGAATACTTATCAAGAACTTTGTGGTAAACCTTGGATCCCAATCATATATAATTTAATGTTGTACTCAAGGTAATCTTACCACATCCGTTATATATATCCTGGAAGTTGACCAATATTGAAGTCATCTCTAATATCAATTTAGTGTTCCTATTTCTTAAGATGATCATGTTGAAACTAGGGCTATTCTTTGACTGAAATAGAGTTTTGTTTTTGTTTTTTTTTCAATACATACTGGGATGATCATTGAGATTGCAAGAAATGGTATCATACAATTCAAGCAGAGAGTAGTATTGATGGTGTCTCTATTTGCCATAATTTGAAAAAATTTTGGGGTCCAAAATTTAGAAGTCACATTTTATTGTACCATATTTTTTTTCATGAAGGACTTATGAAAATATTTAAAAGGTATGATTTTATAGAAGATGAGTTTTTCTTGTTTTTTTTTGAAAAGACATAATGTTTTCTGATGGTGTGCTTCATGATTATGATGAGCTTCGCCATCGGAGAACGAGTTCTCTACAATTAAGAGGTTTGGAGATTTTCAGTCATTGACAGAATTTTTTATGAAATTGATGGGTTCCATTATGGGAATTTATGGGAGATTCCTCTATTATGATGATATTTGAGAATAGATAATTTACAAGGTTCCCTGTGAAGGGAGGAGCGCCACAAAGATGTGTTTGATGATCTAGAAAATCCGAAAAAAGGTGGTGGATATTTGTGAATGGCGAAGACTATAAATATGAGGATAACCCTCTCCATTTTCATTTAATTTTAGAGTAAAAATATGGAGATTCTTTTAGTTCATTAAGATCTTTGCGAACAAGATTTTCTAAACGAGCTGGTGCATCATGAAGTGACTAAAATTCTTAACTAATTCCCATGATTTTGAAAAAAAGTTACTTCATGAAAATGAGGTTTTCCACATTGAATCAATGAGTTTTGCGAAATTAGTTCTATGAAGGTAGGGGTTATTTGTAAATATATTTTGTTCTGCGAAGGAAAGTGTGCTTCGTGAAGGAGTGCGTCTCACAAAGAGGCTTCATGAAGAGTATTTTTAGACATTTTGTTTTAGTGGGAAGGGAATTCAAAGAGCATAAACTATGGTCTATGATTCAATAAGAGTCCCTTGCAAAGTTAGGTACAAATTATTTAATGCCGAATTATTAAAGAGACCTTCAAGTCAATAAACTAAGTTGAACTTCTCCCGGATTAGTTAGCTAGGGGGAGGCAGCAAAAGTGATTTGAGGGTCATAGTGAGTGTTCCCTGAATTCTTGTAAAGGTCGTGATCCTGGAACATAGTGACTATGATCTAACCATTTCATTACATAGATATAAAACTTGTTATATTTTGGTACAACTAAAACACTATTAGTGTATGATCCTTAGACATAACAATTAGTGGTGAACTAGGTAAAATTGTTGTGTGGTATTTATGCATGTGATTGTTTGATTTTTTTCATCATCCATCTTACATGTTTAATGAGTTCCTACCAACATGAGAACAAGGCCCTTGCTTTAAAATATAAATTTGACACCCTGATTCACCACTCCCCTCTCAGTGTTCCCCTGTGTCCTATAAGTGGTATAAGAGAGTTAAAGTTACTGGTGTTAGATTAGTCCATTGTTGTTATGGAGAATTCAACCAATGCAAGGGGAATACCTATCTTCGATGTAATTAATTTCTAGATTTTGAAGAATAGAATGAGATCTCATCTAATATCTCTTAGAATAAATGTAATTTTTCTACAGTGTAAGGAATACAAGATACTGGTCTAACATGGATTTCTATGACTAATGATGAAAGGAAAGTTCTTGATGCAGATGAAAATGCTCATAATCCTCTAACTGTGGCTCCTTCTGATCAGATCTATATAATTTTTATTATTTTTACTTTAGCAAAGTCTTTGTGGGATAAATTTAAAATATTTATGAAGGATATTGAAAAGTGAATGAGGAAAAAGTTAAATTCCTGTTCAATATGTTTGATGATCTGAAGATGCATCCTTATGTGAATGCAGATTCACTTTTCAATCAAATTACTGAAGTTGTAGGAGTAATTCGAGGTATATACAAAGAAATAAAATATACTGGTATTATAAAGAAAAATTTGAGAAGAATTCCACCCATTTACAATGAAAATTTTTCATCCCTTGAGGAATGATATCTGTCCAAAGTTTCTCTAGATGATCTGTTAAGCAACATGGTGGCATATGAAAAGCGAGTCAAACTAGAAGACACTACAGTTCATGTGAGTAATTAAATGCAATTTAAAGCCCTGGAAAAACTAAAAATTTTAGAAGATAGGTGAAGATGATGAATAAAAATAAATTATTTTTCTCATTGGGAAAATGTTCAAAAAGGGAAAAGGGATATTTGATGGTGAGTTACCTTTGGCTCGCTTTCGGTGTGGAAGAGTTGGGAACATTGCCTTTTAGTGCTCAAGAAAGTTAAAAGATGAAGAGAGAAAAGCTAAAAACAATGGGAATCCTCAGAAATGGTTTTTTAAAATGGGAGACTTCAAATATGATAATAAAGTACAGAAGATGAGTATTGTTTGTGAAGAAGAAAATAATGATAATGAATTATGTGAGAAAAATAACTAGATTTTAAAAATGGAAACCATGCTTCCATGATGGATACCATCACAAATTTATAACCATTTAGAATATGTTGATCAGCTTGAAACTGAAATCAAATGAATGGATGAATTGGTAAAATTGCTATCAACAATCATTAAAAGGAATAATTTTGTGGTGGAACTAAATCTCATAATCGAATAACATTCAAACATTATTAATGACCATACCTCTAGACTAGAGGAGATGTCCAAGACCATAGATGTAATTGAAGAGGTAGTTGTTTCTCTTTAGATCAAACATGAAAGTGAATCAAACATAAAAGAAGGAAGTATGAAAATAAAATTTGGAAAATTCTCAGATTCTGAGTAGTTGGAAGGAGATAAGTGTAAGAACTCAGAACTTCTTTTTAGGTAAATTTTTCCTTTTTCAAGAGTTTTTGAGAAAAGAGGAGTTTCAAGAAATTTTTCAAGGACACTCCATGTAATTTGTGAGTACACTCCATGTAATTCGTTGTCGCAGGAGGACATGTGCTGGTCGTGTCATGGCCACACAAATGGTCGTGTGCAGTAACGTAGAGGCCGCCTAAATCGGAGTACAAAAATAGAAATTACACGTTGTGTACTCAAAAAGTACATGCCGTGTATTTTGTTTTTTTTCATTAAATGCACTAGGGTCATGGCCGATGGACAGAACCATATTCTTTTAGGTCCCGTTTATCCAAGAGAACCCATACAGCTGTGGATATTCAAAGAACCCCCAAGCCTCCGTCCGTCCTTTGAATCCAACTCTGTCGGTTGCGTTGGAATCACATTGGTGAGTTCTCTCTTCTCCCAGAGCATTGTTTTCCAATTTCACCTCTTTCGTGAGTTATCATCGGTTGAGCGTTTTGTGTGTTTCTTAGATCTACAATGTTATAAGATAATTCAAGACTCATGGTTTACGTATGTTGATCTCCTAACCCCAAGGTAGGTTGTTTTTGACATTCCATTTGAATTCTTTGAGTATTATGTGAAAATTCCACCAATACTCTTGAACAGAGTATTGTGTGTTTACCATTTTACCCCTTTTGTTTTCTTGCCATAATTTATGCCTATGTAGAGGTAATTTGGATATGGATTGGTTTGATTGCTATGATTTGGATGTGTTTTTCCCATGCATTGTTCTGTTTATGACCATTTGGTCCAGTTTAGCCTTTGTCTGCCTTGCCTGTTTTCCATGCCTGTTGTTGTAGGATGGAAAGTTGTGTTCTGAAATGTTTGTTATGTTGTAGACTGTTTAGCCAAGTAGTTCTATAGGTTTACTTTTTCTATATTACACTTCTATGCATTTCGACTTTCACAGGGCCATGAGAACCTGGGGTAGTAGAGTATAAGTTGAATTGACCGGGTGAGCTTCCTCACAGAGTCTTTGAGCTTTATGCTATATGTGGATAGAATTTTTGAGCTTCCTCAGAGAGCCTAGGATGGATTTGGGCTCTAAGGGGATTGACTGTGTAATCTTCCTCAGAGGGTCCTTGACTTCTTAGACTATAAAGGGATAGACCGTGTGAGCTTCCTTAGAGAGTCTTTGTTTTAATTTGAATTACATTGTTTCCCTTTCACTATAAGAAGAACTAATGGTGAGTGCTTCCTTAGAGAGTCTATGAATGACCTGGGCTATAAGGGTAATTGATCGAGTGATCATCCACAAAGAGTCCTAGACCTCAGGGCTATAAGGGTAGTTGACATGTGATCTTCCTCAGAGTGTCCTTGACTACCTTAGACTATGTGGGGAACAGACTTTGTCATCTTCCTCAGAGAGTCTTGCTTTACCTTTGACTATGAGGGGATAAATTGTGGTCGATTCTTCCAAGAGTCTTATTAAATTCCTATGACTGAACCAGATGGGTTGGGATGTGTGTACTACCCAGAGGGTTGTTTGTACTTCTTATATAGGAGTAGAGGGGGTGGCTGTGAGTACTTCCCAAAGGTTTACCTGTTGTTTCACTGCTGCTTGATATTGAACTATGGACTGTTTACTACTGAGGAGTTTCCTATTTACTACTATCTGTACTTTTACCTGCCATATATTCACTAACTATTAGACACAGATCTTCGAGTGGTTTCCTACTAGGATTTAGTCTCATACCCTGTTTGGGTCATGATTTTGGTCCCAAACAGATTATATTGTTGCAGGCATTGATAAGGGAAAGTTCCCTTCTAATTCAGGTACTTGATTGCTGTGGAGCTGGAGAGCAAGGGACCAAGCTATGGCTTGTGATGCTAATGAGTTGTTATTTTTATTTTTGTATTTTGTTTAGCACTGTTTGTATTTCCAACATTATGAATTGTTTGGATGCTTTCCTAGACATATGTATTATGCATCATTTCATCTATATATATGTGCTCCAGTTGTTTATTCTTTCAGTCTTCCACTATTCACTTGTGTATGGATTGTTTACTGCTTCTTCTATTTTTTATTTGATTCTCTTACGCTGTGTACTTTGCCAATGAGGGAATAGTTTCCCCACTATCACACCCAAGGCCCTCACTGCTAGTCGGTAGCCTCTGGCGTTCGGGAAAATGTGCATGGGGCCAGGTGACCAATTTGGTATGGTGGCCTCTGGGTGGATTCTAGAACCGGGAGGTTACAAAGTGGTATCAGAATAATTATTTTCACATGATTTGCTGTTTGGAGCCTTTATCCAGGGATAGAAAGAAATTGGTACTTGGTAATAAGATGTGCCCGAGAGTAACTAACCCGTGTACAGGGAAAATCCAATCTACCTCATTATTGAATTATTTTATGGTCTTCCAATTATTACAGTTGATTTTATTTCACCTTGGGTGATTCACATGATTTTTTCCGTTATTGTTGATGTTATTGAGGTTCTATTTCTGTTGAAACCTGATGAGATGAGGGTATTCCATCTCATGCATTATATTTTGGCACTTTACTAGAAATCACATGACATGCATTTTTGTCATGCCATCTTGGATGAATTAGATATTTCATGTTGTTGTGATAGATGATGTGTAAAATATGCATGCTATTGGGATAGTTGACTTGATAGAAATACCTGTTGTTTGATAAGGTATTGTTTGTGTAGAGTTTTTATTGATTGAATGTCAATATTTCGTTCTTGAGGTGTTATTGGTCCTCATGGACTGGAATTTGACGGATCATTGCACTTTTCTCTCTTTTATAACTTGTATAATATACCACAATTTTATTCGTGGGAAGTATGGTCCCTCACGGATCATAATTTTTCATTTCCAATGTTCGTTTCAATGTTTTTCTGGGTCCTAGAGAAGTTTCTAAGGCTTACTGTCCAAAACAAAACTTAGAATACACACCGTGTAATGTTAAGTACATGCCATGTGTTATTATGTTCGGGAGGAAATAGATTTTATGCTGTGTACGTTATGTACATGACGTATAGTCTCTGACCATGTCATAGGCCATGTGGGAAGAGACACGGGATGAGAAAAGTCTGGTGGAAACACACTGTGTCCGCAATGAACACGCCATGTATTATAATCCTAGGAACACAGCCATGTAGCTAACAACACGGGTTGGTAGAGCCTCTTCTTATACACGTCGTGTCCATCTTGAACATGCTGTGTAGTGTGACTCAGGTACCCGGCCGTGTCACGAACAAACATGGTTCGGTGTTATCCTTTCACATACATGTTGTGTCCATCTGGAACACGTCATGTAGTGTCATTCGTGTGTCAGGACGTGTCACTAACAACATGGGCCAGGTGAGGCTTGTTTAGTACACTCCATGTCTGCCATGAACATTCTATTTAGTCTTGTCTTAGGAGAGCAGTGTGGCTTAACCGTATAGAAGGACTTGGGTAGGGAAAAGAGTTTCAAGTACACGCCATGTTCTAGATGACACGCCATGTGTTTTGGGGTGTTACATGACCAATTTTAATAGGAGTACACGACCATGTGAATGACTTAAGGGAACACGTCATGTAGGGGAAATATGCATCCTGTAGTCATGTTTTTCTTAAATTGAATTCCTTATTTCTCTAGTTTTCTTCTTGTTCCTTCAGTCTTGAGTCATCTATAATCTTGAATCTAAGTGTGAATTTGACCTTCCAGAGTTGTGTAACCTAGATGTCCTACGGTTGACCGCCAGTTGTATGGAAGTGATCAGATGCCTGATATGGATGATCAGGGACTTTCATATAGATCCTTATGTTGTGCCAGCCTTGGCACCAACAATTATACCAGTTGTAGGCGCTGATGCATAGTTTAGGGAGGGTTTTATGAAGATGAAGAAGGCCTTCCAAGGAGCGCCTCCTCATTCACCGTCGATGGAAGATTTAACATGGGTTTTCCAGTAGCAGAATCCTCCCACCTTCTCAAGGGAAGGAGGACCACAGGCTGCAGAGTCGTGGCTTGAAGCCACACTGACGACATTCAAGAATATCGAGGTACCACCAGAGGGGAGGGTGAATCTTGGAACCTACATGCTCTGAGACTCCACCAAGAGGTGGTGGGATATCATATCTCAGGTGGGATGCCACCAGAATATGGCTTAAGAGGAGTTCCAGCATATATTTTATGATTACTTCTACCCAGATACCTTGAGGTATGATCGATCCCGGGAGTTCATGAGCCTGGAGCAGGGTACACTTTCTGTTATGGAGTATTCCTCTCACTTCACAAAGATGTAGCGTTTCACGCCTATTCCAACAGGTGATGAGTTGTTCCTGGCTAGGAAGTTTGAGGATGGTCTCAGGTAGGAGATTCGTTCACAAGTGAACATCTTTAGGTTGACTTTGATATCCTCTATCGTCAACCAGGAGCTGATTACTGAGAGAAATATGAGGGATTCTCGAGCTGTGATCTAGTTCGGTTTGGCATCCAGAGTTAGTATTCCTCCAACTAAAATCAAGAAGCACCATAGGGAGACTGTATAGGGAGATCAGTGTCAGCGGGATGCACCTTCTGGTAGCCATGTGGTGTGATACCAATGCCGGATGAGTGGGAATACAAGTCCACATTTCCTGAGAGACCCGATTGAGTGACAATCTTGCGACAAGATGGGCCATCTCTAGCGTTTCTGTCAGTTTTTCTCTTCAGCATCTGGAGACAGGGGTTCTTCTATGACCCCACATTCGTGAGTATCACCACTAGTTTCTCACCAGTCTGGGAACTGGAGTTCTTCCAACCGTTCCGACCGAGGTGGAGGTCTTGGTTAGGGTAGTCAGTCCCTGGTCCTTCAACGACAATATGGTGGATCGGATTAGAGCGTTCAACCAGGGTCACAGGGCTGTGGAGTAGGCCAGACTTTTTCGGTGGAGCAGACCCAGTAAGAGAAGGATCCCAGACCTTCTACCATTCTAGGTACGATATTAGTAGCCTCAGTCTTAGCATTAGGTTTTTTTGATACAGTGGCTTCCCATATCTTTATATCTGTTGCTGTTGTGGAGATCCTTGGACTTGGTATCTTTTCTTTTACTGATATCATGATGCTAGAAACTCCATTTGGGACTAGAAAGACAAGTGTACGTCAGTGCAGAGAGTTCCCTCTTTAGGTTTCTGGGTGTCACTTTCTATGGGACCTCTATGTCCTAGAGATGACAGATTATGATGTCATTCTTGAGATGGATTGGTTAGTTCCCTTCTGTGAAGTCATCGACTGTTATCACCAAAGTGTGAGGTGCATATCACCAGAGGGTGTATCTTTTCTTCATAGAGGCGAGTGGGATGTCCAGGTGAGTAGAGCGGGTCCAGAGCATCATGGGTTGGGAGGAGTTACAGCCCAGATTTGTAGTCTTTATACGGATGACCATGGGACTACATAGTTATATTTTCCTCTAGTCTTGGATCTTTTTAGAGATTTCTTTATAGATGACTTTTCAGGTTTGCCTCCAGAGCGTGATGTAGAATTCTCGATTGAGCTTGTTCCTGGAGTGGCACCAGTGTCCTTTCCTCCTTATAGAATAGCTACACATGAGTTGCAGGAACTCAAGAAGCAGTTGGAGGAGTTACAGGAAAAGAGTTTCATCTGACCCAATACTTCTCCTTGGGGTTCACCTATCCTTTTTGCGAAGAAGGTAGAAGTTACTCTTAGGCTATGTGTGGATTATCAGAAGTTGAACCAGTTGACGGTCAAGAACCGATATGCCTTACCAAGGATTGATGACCTCTTTGATTAGCTTCAAGGAGCCCAGGTGTTGTTGAAGATCTATTTGATGTTTGGTTATCATCAGTTATGTGTTAGACCATATGATATACCTGTTATAACTTTCTAGATCAAGTATGACCTATACTAGTATATGGTTATGCCATTCGGTCTCACGAATGCGCCTGTAGTTTTCATGGCACTGATGAACCGAGTATTCCATCCATACTTGGATACTTTAGTGGTTGTTTTTGTAGATGATTTCTTGGTTTACTCTCACACTAGACGTGACCATACCACACATCTTGATATCGTTCTGAGTACACTGAGAGAGCATCAGTTATATGCTAAGATCTCAAAATTCCACTTTTGGATAGATTAGATTCACTTCATGGGTCATTTTATCTTAGAGATATGAGTATCAGTAGACCCATAGAAAGTGAGAGGAGTAGTTTATTGTAAGCAACCGAAGAACATATTTTAGGTGAATAGTTTTCTAGGGATAGATGGATACTACAGACGCTTAATTTAGGTCTTTTCCGGCTTAGCATTACTGCTTAAGGGTCTGACTATGAAGGGTGCGAAGTTCTTATGGTCAGATTTTTGTGAGTCAGCCTTTCAGGAGCTGAAGGGGAGGTTGACGTCAGCACTGATACTAGTCTTGCTGGAGCAGGGAAAGAGCTATACTGTTTACTGCGATGCATCAGGTATCAGTCTAGGAGCTATGCTTATGCAGGTTGATGGAGTCATTACGTACGAGTCTCGGAAGTTGAGCCCACACGAGAGGAACTACCCGATGCACGATCTAGAGTTTTCTTCTATTGTTCATTCCTTACATTGTTGAATAAATTACCTTCTGGGGGAGCATTTTGTGGTTTTCACTAACCAAAAAAGTCTCATGTACATTTTCACTTATCGTGATCTGAACTTGAGATAGCGGAGGTGGGTCGAGTACCTAAAATAATTTTATTTCGAGCTTGCCTATACTCTTGGGAAAGGAAATGCAATGGATGATGCATTGAGTAGAAGGACTCAGATACAGGCAGTTCAGGAGGCTAGTAGTGAGTGAAAACTTATGGATCTGTTATCTGAGATTCATTTGGAGGTGCAATACAGTCAGGGGAAGATGTTTCTTTCTTCTATACCTGTTACCTCTACTCTTTTGGAACGAGTTCGAATAAGGCAGCTATTAGATTCTAAAGGCCTAGTCCTAAGGGAGAGAGTGTCAGGAGAAGACTCTATTTCTAGGCGGACCATATATGAGGATGAAATATTTCTTTTCTAGGGACGCGTATGGGTGCCAACAGATATACACGAGGAGCTGATGCAGGACTTTCATTCCTCAGTTTGGGCAGTTCATCCTGGTGTCACCAAGAAGTATCGTGATCTACATCATTAATATTGTTGGCCAGGTATGAAGAGGGACGTTTCCGGTTTTGTCACGAGGTGTTCCACTTGTCAGCAGGTGAAGGTAGATCATCAACAACTAGCATGGACTTTAGATCAGTTATCCATTCCCGAGTGGAAGTCAAATAATGTTGCGATGGACTTCGTGACTGGTTTACCGAGGTCACCTCGAGGGAATGATTCCGTTTGGGTTGTCATTGACAGACTCATGAAGGTTTCTAACTTCTTTCCAATCAAGGATAACTTCATCATTGATGATCTGGGGTGGTTGTACATCCGAGAGATTGTAATTCTTCATGGAGTTCCACACTCCATTGTTTCATAAAGGGATGGCCGTTTTACTTCTCAGGTCTGGTTGAGGGTTCAGAAGGCTTTGGGTACACAGGTACTTTTGAGTACAACTTACCACCCCTAGACAGATGGTCAGTCCAAGCATATGATTCAGGTGCTTGAGGATATGCTCTGAGCATGCATTTGGGATTTTGGAGGTTCTTTGGAGAATCATATACCTCTTTTAGAGTTTTCCTACAACAATAGTTTTCAAGCAACTATCCATATGACACCTTATGAGGCTTTTTACGGTAGGCCATGCTGATCACCCTTATGTTGGAAGGAGGCAGGAGAGGTAGCTTTGCTGGGACCTCATCTTGTTCATGAGACCACAGAGTAGATAGAGTTGATTTGGAAGAGGATGGATATTCCACAGTATCTTCAGAAGTCTTATGCTGATCAGCGGAGACGACCTCTAGAGTTCGAGGTTGGGTATCAGGTTTTCCTATGTGTCACACCGAGGTTGGAACACAAGAGTATTAGGAGGTAGGGTAAGCTTTCTCCAAGGTACGTCAGTCCATTTGAAGTGTTGGAGAGAGTTGGTCCAGGGTCCTTTCGGCTGCAGTTACCTCAGAGGTACCAGGCTATGCATGACTTCTTCCACATTTCTCAGCTCCGACGTTACTTTTCAGACCCGTCTCATGATTTCCAACCCGAGGAAGTCGAGTTAGAAGTGGATGCATGTTTTGTGGAGAATACTATCCAGATTGTCGATTGATGTATGAAGGTTCCCCATAGCCAGTCTGTTCCTTTGGTACGAGTGCTATGGTAGCACAGACGGGTCCAGGATGAGACTTGGGAGAGGGAGGATAATGTTCGAGCATAGTGGCTGGAGCTGTTCGGGGTTTCTTCTTCTATGCCGTGCTAGGAAATTCAGGGACAAATTTCTTTAAGGGGGAAGTTTGTAAGAAACTGAGCCTTCTTTTTAGGTAACTTTTTCCTTTTTCTGGAGATTTTGATAAAAGAGGAGTTTCTGGAAATTTTTGAAGTACACGCTGTGTGATTTATGAGTAAACGCCGTGTACTTTGTTACCGCAGGAGGCCGTGTCATTGACACACACACAGTCATGTGGGGTGACGTGGAGGCCACCTAAAGAGGAGTATGGAAATAGTAAGTATATGCCGTTTACTCCAAAAGTACACGCTGTGTATTTTGTTTTTCTCATTAAATGCAACGGGGTGGCGTTCGACAGATAGAACCATATTATTTTAGGTCCTGTTCATCCGAGAGAACCCATACGCCCACGGATATTCGACGAACTCCCGAACCTCCATCCATCCTCTGAATCAAACTCCTTCGGTTTCATTGGAATCACATTGGCGAGTTCTCTCTTCTCCTAGAGCATTGTTTTCCAATTTCTCCTATTTCTTGAGTTATTATAGGTTGAGTGTTTTGTGCATTTATTATATCTACAGTGTTCTAAGATGATTCAAGCCTCATTGTTCACATATATTGATCTCCTAACCCCGAGGTAGGTGGTTTGTGCCTTTCCATTTGAAGTATTTGAGTATTATGTGCAAATTCCACCAATACACTTGAACGAGGTACTGCGTGTTTACCATTTTACCCCTTTTGTTTTCTTGCCATGCTTGTATGCCTATGTAGAGGTAATTTGGATATGAATTGGGTTGGTTTCTACGATTTGGATGTGTTTTTCCCATGCAATGTTCTATATTATGACCGTTTGGTCCTGTTTAGCCTTTGGTTGCCTTGCCTGTTTTCCATGCCTATTGTTGTAGGATGGAAAGTTGTGTTCTGACATGTTTGTTATGATATAGACTTTTTTTCCAAGTAGTTCTATAGGTTTACTTTGGATATATTACATTGATATGCTCATTGACTTACACAGGTCCGTGAGAACCTGGTGCAGTAGACTATAAGGGGAATTGACTGGGTGAGCTTGTCAGAGAGTCTTTGAGCATTAGGCTATAGGGGGATTGACTGTGTGAGCTTCCTCAGAGAGCCTAGGATTACTTTTTTCTATAATGGGATTGACCGTGTGAGCCTCCTCAGAGAGTCCTTGAATTCTTAGACTATAAGGGGATAAAGCATGTGATCTTCCTCATAGATTCTTTGTTTTACTTTGAATTACCTTGTTTCACTTAGACTATAAGAGGAATTTATGGTGAGTGCTTCCTCGGAGAGTCTATGAATGACCTAGGCTATAAGGGGAATTGACTGAGTGAGCTTCCCCAGAGAGTCCTAGACCACTGGGTTATAAGGGTAATTGACTTGTGAGATTCCTCAAGGAGTCCTTGACTACCTTAGAATATGCGGAGAATAGACTGTGTGAGCTTCTTCGAAGAGTAATGGTTTACTTTTGACTGTGAGGGGATAGATTGTGAGCACTTCCTCTAAGAGTCTTATTAAATTCCTATGACAAAACCAGAGGGGTTGGGCTATGTGTACTTCCCAGAGAGTTGTCTGTACTTCTTAGATAAGACCAGAGGGGATGACTGTGAGTACTTCCCAGAGGGTTACCTATTTGAGATTTAGCTGTTGTTTCACTATTTCTTGATATTGAACTGTGGATTGTTTACTGTTTATCACTTTCCTATTTACTACTTTATGTACTTTTACCTTCCATATATTCACTGACTATAAGGTACAAATCTCCCTATGGTTGCCTACTGGGATTTAGTCTCACACCCTATTTGGGTTATGCTTTTGGGGCCAAATAGATTATATTGTTTCGGGAATAGATAATGAACAATTCCCTTCTACTTCAGGTACTGGATTACTGTGGAGATGGAGAGAAAGGGGCCAAGATATGGATTACGATGCTGATGAGCTGTTATTTTTCTTTTTGTACTTGGTTTAGTACTATTTTTATTTCCAGCATTGTGAATTGTTTGGATGCTTTCCTAGACATATGTAGTATGCATTATGTCATCTATATATATGTGCTCTAGTTGTTTATTCTTACAGTCTTCTGCTGTTCACTTGTGTATGGATTGTTTACTGATTCTGCTGTTGTTTATTTGTTTCTCTTCCACTGTGTACTCTGCCAATGAGGGCATAGTTTCCACACTATCACACCCAAGGCTCTCACTGCTATTCGGAAGCCTCTGCCATTCGGGGAAATGCGCTTGAGGTCATGTGACCAACCTGGTATAGGGAGCCTTTGGGTGGCTTCCGGAATCCGGAAGTTACACTAAGGGGGAGTCATATGGGGTTGAATTGATCTTGAGTGACCAAAGGAAAACTTTCATGGGAAATAGTGGAATCATTTGTGAAGCTAATACATAAACTTCTTGAAATAAAGTGGGCTAATAGAAAGAAAAGAAGAAAGGTGAACACATTGAAGAGTTGAATGAAGTGATGAAAAATAAACCATCAGTCCAAATTAAAATAATAACTAAAGATTATCCTCAATCTTTCTAAAATGACAGAAAATCAAACTATTTTTCCATGGAAGAAGGCATTTAAAGAAATATAAGTGAGAAGATATTTCCTCTCATGAAGTACCAGTTCTGTGGATTTCTGATCCATATAATGTCATATTGTGAGGATGAGAGGAGATATTTGAATGGAAAAGATCTAGGAATTTAGAAAAAAAGTATAATTTAATTTCTTATATCATATATAAGAATTAGTTTCTATAGATATTATTTTCATTGTTCTAACATGGGTCATAATGCTGTGTATTGCAGGTAGAGATATGAGAGGAAAAATTCATACAACTCTCAGAGACAGTTCAATACTCACCAACCAGACGTTGTTGTCCTCACAAACATGTTTTCTTCTCTAGAATAAGAGTATGGATATGAAAAATCTGATTATGGGGGTGAAATAATTGAAGGGACCTTAGTGTCCTATGTTAAATCCAATATCTCATGGAAATAGAAGATGAAAATTAAGAAATCCAATATTGAAGAAGTAGACCTCAAAGCTACAAAGAGCATCATCACCTAGATTCTTGATAGCAGATGATCATCTCATAGTACATGAAATTCTGACCTTTTAAAGAACATTAAGAAGAATGTTGATAGAATAGTGAGGTTTGGTAATGATGGTGCTTCAAAGATTAAAGGCAGTGGAAATACTTCACTGGCCAATGGAGAGATAAATAAGATTGAAGTTCATTATGTGGGCGGTCTACGTCACAATCTACTCAGTGTGATTCAACACTGTGACTCAAGGCTTATAGTAAATTTCAATCAAAATGGATTCACTAAAAATAGAAAGACAGATAACCCCCCTTGAAATGATGCATGACAGTTGGAAACTTATAGCAGGTTGACTGTAAAGAGAACACTTTTTATTTGTCTTTTGAAAAGGAAAAAAACATGTGGCATCAAAGGATATTGTACATTAACCAAAAAGAAATGGAAAATATATATAATATGAAGATAGTCATGGATATCTTCATTCGGAAATGTGAACATAAAAGACTTGTAATGATTTCATACAAGGGATACTAGTCTGTAGTTCATAATGGCCGAAGAAGAAATGGGTAGTACACCTTATTTATCTCATCCATAAAGATGTATGTGGCCAGATAAACATTAATAAAAATCATGGAGAGAGGTAGATAATTCTTTTCATTGATGATTATAGTAGAATGACTTATATAATGGTTATTCATAAGAAACAACAAGTACTTTATGGCATGATAACTTATCATCGAATTACCAAGAGTGATACTGGATAGATAGTCAACGTTCTGTGATCTGACAATGGAGAGAAATACATGTCCACTGAGATTAGAAATTACATAAAAAAACATGGAATATAGTATGAGGTAGCCACTATGAGAAATACGCTGCAAAAATTTAGTAGATGAGCACCAGAATTGACAGGTCAAAAGCATGTCGAAGACTGTGTTAATTGAGAGTCGTATCTCTCATCATTAGTAGAATAAATTTATTGAAGATGCAGTGAAAATTCAAAATCCAAAGTGGCCCTATATGGGAGAGAGAAAGACAAAATATGAATTATGGCATGTAAGTAAGCCTTTAATGAAATACATTCATGTTTATGGAAGTAAAATTTTTATCTGAAACAAAGAAGGAAATCAAGGGAAGTATGGTGATAATGCAGATGAAGGAATATTCCTTGGATATCCAATGAACAACAAAGCATTCAAGTGTTTTAATAAGTGATTGGGTATAATTATGTAATGTAGTGATGTTAAGATTATTTAAGACAAAAAAAAATGCTTCAATGAATTCATATACAAATGAAATAGAAGATGGTGAAGAATACGAACATAGAGTGAATGAAAATATAGAAATAGAAAAAGGTGTACAAAAAATAAGGATTCAAATCAGGATGTAAACTCATAAGAAGAATTTGAATATGAAACCATGGATAGGGAGAATTGGGTTCATCCTCAATGACGAAATCGAATAGAAAAGATAAATCGATCAAACATAATTGGTGATTGGATAACACTCACAAAAAATAAGGTGAATGGGGAGTAATGAACAATATGTGTTTCTATCATTTTTGGAACTATCCGCATTTGAAGAACCTACAAAGGATGAATTACTGGTAAAATCCATGATTAAATAGTTAGATCAAATTGAAATGAATCAAACATGATATCTAGTAAATATACCTGAAGGTCACAATGTGATTGGTGAAAAGTGGTCTTTAAGAAGAAATATGATGATCATGGTAATGTGATCTAAAAAAAGGGAAAAAAGTGTGCAAGGGTTAATCACAGATTGAAGGTGTCGATGTGGAGGAAACATTTTCTACAGTTGCAAGATTGGAGTCAGTCAGGCTATTCCATTCCATTGAAATCCAATTTTTTTAAAAAGTGTATTAAATCGACATTAAGACAACATTATTAAAAAGATTTTATGATGAAGAAGTCTATCTTGAACAAAACAAGGGGTTATTGATTGGAATTGATGAAATGAAGGTTATAAAACTAAAGAAATCACTCTATGATTTGGAACAGGAACCTTAGACATGATACTCTCAATTAGATTCATATATGAGAATGCAAGAATTCATAAGAGGAGTGTTGGGTCACAATCTATATGTGAAGAATTATCAGAATGATCAGATTGTGGTATTCATATATTTGAATGATATTATTCTTGGTGGATGCAGGCATGGATAAATGGATAAATTTTCCAATCACTTGAAATTAGAATTTGATATGTCCATGATTGGTAAAGTCACATATTTATTAGGGCTGTATGCGATTCAAAAGAACAATTATACATTCATTCCTCAGGAAAAGTATGCAAGAGGGATGCAGAATTAATTTAATATGCATGAATCCAAACCAATGTCGACACTGCTAGCAGTTGAAAAAAAACATGAAAATCATGATGATAAGACATCTTTAGATCCCACAATGTACAAGAATATCATTGGGAGCTTATTTCACATTACATAAAAAAGGCCAGAAATTGTCTTCACAACATGTTTAACGGCCCGATTTCTGAGTAATACGAAGGATGGACATATGTCAACGGTTAATAGAATCATGAGGTATATTCAATGAACTCAAAATTATGGCATATAATTTTCTGTAGGTAGTGATATTAAACTACCATCATTATCTGATGCTGACTAGGCTTGTGATATAGTGGATATAAAGTCCCCTTGTGGTGGATCATTCTATATTGGGAAGAAATGTGGGGGATGGTTAGGTAAGAAATATGAAATTTCTTTTCTTAGTACTACTGGAGCTGAATAGATATCTGATACATAGGCATGAACACAGTTAATTTGGATGAATGAGAAACATACTAACATTGGTAAGGAGATGAAATAACCATTGTAGATTTACTGTGGTAAAAAGAGTGAAATAGATCTTATAAAGAATCTTGTTCATCATTCTCATATGAAAAATATTGAAATCAGATATCACTTCATCATGAAAAAAGGTAAGTAATTCATAGTCTAATTGGATTATGTGGGAACTAATAAGCAACTGGATAATATCCTAACCAAGAAACTATTAGTAGCTATGTTTTGGAAACATCGGTTTAGCCTCGGTATTCAGCAACCTCCTAGGGAATAAGGGGGTTAGGATATTACCCCTCCCAATTTTTTCTGTGATAATCTATTTGGGGAGGTGATACAGGTTTATGGGGGAGATACAATTCTGGGGGAGTATGATCTGGTCTCTACAAAGTTCAAACAATATTAATTCGGTTTATTTTAAAAGGGGGATAAAATGGATAATTCAATGTGAAAATAGAGAACTTCAGTGGAGAGAATGTGAAGGGGTAAAATAGTTTTGTGTCATGAGGAAGAAGTTAGAGAATTTATTTGAACACACAAGAACACAATTCATGTCTTCTCTCTTGTTCTCTATAACAATCATTGCTCATGTATACTTAGAATGTTGGGTTAAATTATTCTTCCATATCAGGTCTTCATTATGATTGGGGCTCTATTGAAATTATCTATATATTTCCAACAAACCCAAAGGGTGAGATTGTTTGAACCAAGGAATTTTTTTGCTAGAAATGGAGTTTGGATTGGGTTTTTTGTCTATCCATAAATGGATGATTAGGGAGATTGCAAGGAAATGTATCATTCAATTCATGCTGAAAGCAGTATTGAAGGTGGTTTCATTACACAATGTTTGTCAAATTTTTGGGGTTTATAATTTGGAAGTTAACTTTCATCATATATTTTTTCTCTAGAAAGCCTTATGAAAATATGAAAAAAGTACGAGTTTCATAAAGATGGGATTTGTGAGTTGTATTTCTCAAAGACATAACATTTTCTGATGGTTTGATTCATGATTACAACAAGCTTCATGATTGAAGACATAGTTCTTAGTAATTACCAGGTTTGTATCTTTGCAAAAATTGATGTAATTCATTTCAAAATTAATGGGATCCACGTTGGGAAATGAAGGAATACTCCACAATGACGGTGGGCTTTGCGAATCGATAATTTCCATGGTTATCTATGAAAGGAGGAGAATCATGAAGACATGTTTGATGATCTAGAAAATATGGAAAGAGGTGGTGGAGCTTCATGAAAGGACAAGCATATAAATATGAGGATACCTCTCTCCATTTTCATTTATGATTATAGGGGAAATTTATTGAGTCATTGAGTTTGTGAAGAGCTTTAGGAATACAGATTTCTAAGCGAGCCGGTGCATCACGAAGAGACTATAAGTCTTAATTGATTCCCATGATTTTGGAAAAAAGGTACTTCACAAAAATTTGGTTTTCCATGTTGAATCATCGAGTTTCTCTAAAGTAGTTCAGTGAAGGTATGGGTGATTCGCGAAGGTAGTTTGTTCTGTGAATGTAATGGTTCATTGAGATGGAGTGTGTATTACTAAGAGGATTCACAAATATTAGTTTTTAACATCTGATTTTAGTAGACATGGAATTCAATGAGAATCAACTAAAGTCTATGATGCAAGAGTAATCCCATGCTAAGTTAGGGACAAAGTATTTAATGCTGAATTATTGAAGAGACCATCAATTCGATAAACTTGGTTGAACGTCTCTTACGGAAATGAGCTAGGGGAAGTTAATTAAAGTGATATGAGAGATATAGTGAGTGTTCCCTGAATTATTGTCAAGGAAGTGAGCTTGGAATAAAGTGACTATTACAAAATCTTTGTATTCCAAAACTAGTGAAGTTTAATATATTTTGGTACGATCAATACATAGTCTGCGTATGCTCTTTGGTCATAGCTATTAGTGGTGAACCATGTAAAATTGATGTGTTGTCTCTGTGAATGTGATTGGTTGGTTTATATCCTCACATTTCTTACATTTTTAACAAGTTCCTACCAATGTGGGAATAATATCTATTTTTTAAAAGGAAATGCTGGCACCTTGATTCACTCCTCCCCTCTCAGGGTGTCCCAGGGTCCTAAAAGTTGTATTAGTGGGTAAAAGATAATAGTATTAGATCTTTCCTTTATCATCATGGAGAATTAATCCAATGCAAGGGGAATAACTCTCTTTAATGGAAAAATATTTTAGATTTGGAAGAACAAAATTAGATCCCATCTAATATTTGTTGGAATAGAAGTACTCTTTTCTAGAATGCAAAGAATACAAGTTACTGATCCAACTATGCAACCTATGAAAAATACATATATGAATGTTCTTGATGTAGAAACTAAAACTCAGAATGCTCTAACTCGGGCTCTTTTTAATTAGATCAATCTAAAGGTGATGTGTTTCACCTAAGAAAATTATATGTGGGATAAATGTGAAACTATTTATGATGGGGATAACAAAGTGAAGGAGGAAAAACATCAAGTCCCACACAATAAGATTGACAATATAAAGGTGCATCAAATTCTTATTCAATTGAATTAATGAAATGAAAGGAGAAATTTGAGTTCTAGGTAATGAAATCAAAGGCATTGGTATTGTATATAAAATACTGAGAATACTTCCATACCTTTACAATGCAAATGTGTCAGCCCATGAAGAAAGAGATCTTTCTAAGTTTTCTTTAGATGATCTTCTAAACAGCCTGGTGGCATATGAAATGAGAGTCAATCCAAAAGATGCTACGACTCGTGTGGGCAAGGAAATAACATTAAAATCCTTGGAAGAAGTAAATATTTGGGAGACAGTAGTGGTGAAGACAATGAAGAAAAAACCTTATTTCTCTCATTTAAAAAAAGTACAAAAACGGAAAAGGGAAAATTGATGGTATGTTACCTATGAATTATGTTCTATGTGGAAGAGTTTGGAAGGTTGCCTCTCAATGCTCAAGAAAGTTCAAAGATGAAGAGAGAAAAGTTAAAAACAATGAGAAGCCTCATACAATGTTTTTTAAAAAGGGAGAGTTTAAATTTTGAAATAGAGTACAAAAGATGTGTTTTTCCTATGAAGAGGAAGATGATGATAATGAATTTTTTTGAATAAAAATAACCAGAATTAAAAATGGAAACCATGCTTTCATGATGGATACTATAAATAATTCAGAACCATTGACATATAAAGATAGAGATAACCAGTTGATAACTAATTATGATCACATTGTGCAACTTAATTATGCTTTTGGTATACTTTCTAATATGTGTAGGAGAAGAAAAATGTTCCAAGAAACGGTGGAAGAATAATCAATATATATTGATCATCTTGAATATGATATGAAATGAATAGAAGAACTGGTGAAAGTGTAGTAAACAATTCTTGAAATGATTGAGGATGTGGTATAACTAATTCTCAGAATTGAAGAATAGGAAAAGGTCATCAATGACCTTACTTCCAAACTAGAGAAGAAGTCTAAGACCATTGAGGGACTTAAATATGGAGTTTTTACTTTTAGGAGAAAACTAGAGAGTGAATCAAACCTAAATGAAGGAAAGAAGAAAATACAATTATGAAAATTCTCAGATGTTGTGTTGGTGGAAAGATCTATGAGAGGGTCATATGGGGTTGAAAAGATCTTATGTGATTAGAGACCTACTTTCATGGGAAATAGTGGGATCAATTGTTAAGTTTAAAAATCAATTTCTGAAAATAAAGTGAGCCAAAAGAATTAAAAGATGAATGTTAGATCAGTTGAAAAGTTTCTAGAAGTACTGAAAAATAATCCATTAGTACAAACAGATATAAGAACTAAATATTATCCTTGAGGATTCATAAATTATAGGTAGTCAAACTATTTTCTCAAGGAAGAAGGCATGAGGAGAAATATAAGTGATAAGAGATTTCCTCTCATGAAGTGTTAGTTCTGTGGCTATCTAGGCCATACCATGTCATATTTTGAAGTGGTAGGGAGCTATTTTAATGGGGGAAGATATAGGGATTCCACAAAGGATACCAATTCCATACCCTACATCTTATATAATAAATAGTTTCTATGGATATTGTTTTCATAGTTCTAAATGTTTCCACAAAGATGTGTATTGTAGGAAAAGATACAATAGGACAAATTCATACAACTCTCAATGATGGGTCAATACTTTCCAACGAAATTGTGTTGTTCTGACAAAAATGTTGTCTCCTCTAGAAGAAGAGTATGTGTATGAAAAATCTGATTATGTTAAATAATTAATTGAAAGGACATCACTGTCCTATGCTATATCCAATATCTCATGGAATGAGAAGAAAAAATTGAGAAATACAATCTTGTAGAAGTAGCTATCGAATCTACTAAGAGTAGCATCACCAGGATTTTGGATAGTATATTCTCATATCATGTGATAGGAAATGCGGACCTTTTAAAGATCATTAAGAAGAAGGTTGATGGAAGGGTGAGTTTTGGTAATGATAGTGCTTTGAAGATTAAAGGTATTGGAAATACTACACTGGACAATGGAGAGATAAAGAAGAAAAAAGTTCTTTATGTGAATGGGCTATGTCACAATCTCTTTAGTGTGAGTCAACTTTGTGAATCCAGGATTATAGTAACATTCAGAAAAAATGGCTACACAATAAAGGGAAATATTGGGAATTATTTAATGAAAGGCTACAGAAAATATGGAAACTTATATCAGGTTGACAGTAAAGATAACTCTTGCTATCTATCTACTGAATAAGAAGAAAACCTATGGGATTGAAGGGTGGGGAACATTAACCAACAAGTCTAGAAAATATATCTAAGCTAAAGATAGTCATTAATATTCCTAACATGAAACACGAGGAAAAGACTTGTGATTCTTGAATATAATGGAAGCTAGTCTGTAGTTCACATAGGCCAAATAAGAAAAGGTAATCCCACCTTCTTGATCTCATCCATATAGATGTATGTGGCCCGATAAAAATTTCCATAACTCATGAAGATAGGTACTTCATCCTTTCCATTGATGATTATAGTAGAATGTCTTGTGTAATGAGTATTCACATCAAGTGGCTAGTACTTTATTGCATGATAAATTATCACTGAGTAGATGATAATGATATGGGATGGACAATTGAAGTTATGTGATCTGATAATGGATGGGAATACACATACATTGAGTTTGAAAATTACCTAAAAAACATGGAATACAACATGAGGTAGCTACTTTGTGAACTCCACAAAAAAAGGAGTAGATTATCACCAGAATCGATAGGTCGACAACATGGCCCAGACTATACTAATTTAGAGTCATTTCTCTCTCCATTACTGGAAAGAAGTTATGGAAGTTGCAATGAACATTCAAAATCGAATGAGGCATTATAAGAGAGAGATAAGGACACCATATGAATCATGGCAATGAATTAAGCCTTAATAAAAATGATTTCATGTTTTCTGAAGTAAATGTTTCATTTGAAATAATGAAGGAAATCATGGGATGTTTGGTCAAAATTCATATGAATGAATATTCCTTATAAATCCAATGAAAAAAAATCATCAAAGTATTTCAATAAGTGAATGGGTAGGATTTTGGAAAAAAGTTATGTTAAGATCATTGAATAAAAAAATTCTTCAAGGAATTCTTATGTTGATGAAATAGAAGATGAGAAAGAATATGAACATGGATCAAATGCAAATACAAAAATAGAGGACGGTGTACCACACTCACAGGAGTCACAATGTGATGTTGACTCAGAAGAATAATATGAAGATGAAACCACGACTATAGAGAATTTGGATAAACCTCAAATAAGAAATTGAAGAGCAGAAATTGATCGATCCAAACTCATTGGGGACTAGACTGCACCCACACAAACGAAGAGATTGTGGAGTAATGAAAAATCTTCATTTCTATAAGCTGTGGAACTATCATCATTTAAAGAACCTACCAAGGATGAATCATGGGTAAATGGAATTAATAAATTGTTATATCAGATTAACAGGAATTAGACATGGTATCTTGTAAAGAGACCTGATAGTCACAATGTGATTAGTACAAAGGGGATCATTAAGAATAAATATTATGAGCATTGTAACGTGATCCCAAATAAGGCACGACTAGCGTGCAATAGATATACACATATTGGAGGTCTCTATGTGGAGGAAACATTTTCTCCAATAACAATATTGGAGTCAATCAGGCAATTCCTTAACAATGGAAATAAAAAGAGGTTAAAAAGTGTACCCAATAGATGTCAAGATAGACTTCATAAATGGAGTTTTGGAAGAATATGTCTACATTGAACAACCCATGGGGTTCTTTCTTGGAAATGATGAAATGAATGTTTTCAAATTAAAGAAAGAAATTTATAGATTTAAATAATCACCACGATCATTATACTCTCGGTTGAATTCTTATATGGAAAATATTGAATTCAAAATAGGAAGAGTGGATCACAATCTCTATGTGAAGAATTCACAGAAGGATTGGTTCATTGTATTGGTATATGTGGATGATATTATTTTTGGTGGAAGAAGACAAGGATCAATTGATAAATTTTACAATCATATTAAATCATAATTTGAGATGTCCATGATTGGTGAACTAACATATATCTTAGGGATTCATGTGATTTATAAGAATAATTTTATATCCATTTCTTAGAAAAAATATGCAAGATAGTTGTTGAATAAATTTAATATGCATGACTCCAAACCAATGTCAACTTCAATTACAGTTGTCACAAAACTTGGAATTCATAAGGATGAGACATCCGTACATCACACAATGTACATGAGGATCATTTGGATCTTATTGTACATGATAGTAACCTTTCCAAACACTGTCTTCTCATTATGCTTAGTGACCCACATTCAGAGTAATCTGGAGGAAGAACATATGATAATAGTGAAAAAATCATGCAATATATTCAAGGTACTCATAATTATGGCTTATAATTTGTATCAAGTAGGGATAGTAAACTATTAGTGTTCTCTAATATTGAATGGGCTGGAGATGTAGTGTACATAAAGTCCACCAGTGGTGGAGCAGTCTATATTGGGAAGAAATGAGTGGGATGGGTAAGTAAGAAACTAGAATGTAAATTTCTAAGTAAATTTGAAAATGAATATTTATATCCAAAACAAAGGTGTAAAAATAGTTACATTGGATAAAGAAGCTACTAACTGACATTGGTGATTAGGTGAAACAAATAATGGCGATTTACTGTGATAACAAGAGTGCAATTGATCTTACAAAGAACCCTGTTCAGAATTCTAGTACAGAACATATTAAAATTGGATAACACTTCATTAAGGGAAAAGTTAGAAAATGCATGGTTAAGAAATATCATGTTAGTACTGATGAGAAAATGGATGTTATCCTAACCAATCCACTATCAACAACTGTGTTTGATAAACATCAGTTTAATCTTGGTGTTCATTCACCTCCCTATGTATGAGGAGGTTATGAAATTCCCCTCTCCCTATTTTTTTTCCTATGATAATTAGTTTGTGGAGGTGATTTAGGTTTATGAGGTAGATATGATCCAGGTAGAGTTTGTTTTGAGCTCAATAAATTTCAAACACCGATTCTTGAATTTGTTTCCAATGGGGTATAAAATGAAAAAATTCAATGTGAAAATAATGAATGTCAATGGAGAGAATGTGAAGGGAGAAAATAATATGGTGTCACAAGGAAGCAGTTAGAGTGCTTATTCGAACACATGAGAACATGATTCATGTATTATATCTTTTTTTCTACAATGAGCATTCTTCACATAGAATTACAGTATTGTATGAGTTTATTCTTGTGTCTCAGGTCTTGATTGTGATTGGTGATCTATTGAATTTATCTACAGATTGCAGACAAACCCAAAGAGGGAGACTAATTGATCTAGGGCTATTCTTTTCTGGAAATGGAGTTTGGTTTGTGGTATTTTTTAATACTTATATGGATAATTGAGGAGATTGAAGGGAATGTATCATACAATTCAAATCGAAAGCAGTATTGATGTTGGTGTCATTTCACAGTGTTTACCAAAATTTTTGGGTCCAAAATGTGGAAGTTAGATTTCATTATACAATTTGATTTTTCTTGAACCCCTTATGAAAATATGAAAAAGGTATGAGTTTTGCGAATATGGGCTTTGTGAGTTTCATTTCACAAAGATATAAGGTTTTTTGATGGTGTGTTTTGCGATTACAATGAGCATTGTGATCAGAGATAGAGTTATCCATGATTATGTGGTTTGGAGCTTCGTGGTCATTGATAGAATGCTTTGCGAAATTAATGGGTTACTTGAAGGGAATTTAAGGAAGACTCCACGATGATGATGATCTTTAGGAACATATAATTTTCACGGTTCTCTGAGAAGGGAGGAGTGACGCGAAGACATGTTTGATGATATGGAAAATATGCAAAGAGGTGGTGGAGATTCACAAATGTCCAATCCTATAAATATAAGGCTGCCCATCTCCATTTTCATCTATTTTTAGAGGGGAAATCTAGATATTCTTTGAGCTCATGAAGATCTTCATGAATAAAGATTTCTAAGTGAGCTGGTGCACCCTGAAGAGACTATAAGTCTTAACTGATGCCCATGATTTTGGAAAAAGGGTACTTCGTGAAAATGAGGTTTTTTATGTTGAATCAGTGAGTTTCTTGAAATTAGTTTGTCGAAGGTAGGGGTGATTCATGATGAAAGATAGTTACATGAGGGAAGGGATTCTTCACGAAGGACTATGTATCACAAAGAGGCTTCACGGAGAGTAGTTTTGAACATCTGATTTTAGTGGACAAGGAATTCAAAGAGAATAAACTCTGGTCAATGATGTAAGAAGAGTCTCATGCTATGTTAGAGAAAAAGTCATTAATGCCAAATTATTGAAGTGACCTTAAAATTGTTAAACTATAATGAACTTATCTTAAATCACTAAGCCAGGGGGTGTCAATAGAAGTGATATGTGGTCCATAGTTAATGTTCCCTAAATTCTTGTAAAGGCAGTGAGCCTGGAACTAAGTGACTATGATCGAAACATTGTATTCCACAGCTAGTACGGTTTAGTTAATTTTGTTATGACAAACACAGTGTCGGTGTATTCTCATTCGATGTATCCCTTGGTGGTGAACTAATTAGAAGGGAAATGTGGTATTTTTGCATGCGATTTTTGGATTTATGTCCTCATATTTCTTACAGTTTTAATGAGTTCTTACACACGTGGTAACAAGATCCTTATTTTAAAAGAAAAATTTGACACACTGAATCAGCCATCCCTTCTCAGGGTGTCTCAATGTCCTACAAGTGGTATCAAAGGGTAAATGTTACTGGTGTGATATATTTCCTTTATCGTCATGGATAATTCATCCATTCCTAGGGGAATCCCTCTCTTTGATGGAATTAATTTTTGGATTTGGAATAACAGAATGAAATATCATATATGATCTATTGGAATAGAAGTACTCTTTGCTATGGTTCATGGAATACAACTTAATAATCCAATACATATTTTTATGAATGATACAGATAATAAAGTTCTTGATACAGATACTAAAGCTTAGAATGCTGTAACATAGGCTCTTTCTGATCAGATATATCTAAAGATGATGAGTTTCACCTCAGCAAAGTCTATATTGGATAATATTGAAAATATTTATGAAGTAGATATCAATGTGAAGGAGGAAAAACATCAAGTCTTGTACAATAGGTTTGATGATCTAAAGATGCATCCTGATGAGAATTTAGATTCCTTCTTCAATCAAATTACTTAAGTGGTTGGAGAAATTAGAGGTATAAGTGAAGAAATAAAAGACATTGACATTGCAAGGAAAATATTGATAATACTTCCACACATTTAAAATGAACATGTATCATTACTTTAGGAATGATATCTTTCCAAACATTATCTAGATGATCTGCTAAGTAGCATGGTGTCATATGAATTAAGTGTAAAACTAGAAGATGATACGAATCGTGTGAGCAAGGAAATGGAATTCGAATGCATGGGAAAACTAAAAATTTTAGGATATAGTGGTGGTGAATATGATCAAGAAAAATAAATTATTTTTATAATTTCCATAATGTTTAAAAATGGAAAATAGAAATTTGATCGTAAGTTATCTCTGTCCTACTTTCGATGTGGTAGAGTTGGGAACATTTCTACTCATTGCTAAAGAAAGTTCAAATATGAAGAGAGATAAGCTAAAAATAATGACAAGCCTTAGAAAAGAGTTTTTAAAAAGATAGAATTAAAATATGGAATGAAAGTATGGAAGAATAGTTTTGTTCGTGAAGAAGAATATGAAGATAATGAATTCTATACGGAATAAGAACTAGAATTTAAAAATAGAAACCATGCTTCCATGTTGGCTACCATCGAAAAGTCAGAACCAATGAAAAATAAAGGTACAGATAACCAATTGAAAAATACTTCCAATCCCATATTTCAACTTAAATAAGATTTAGGTATTCTAGAGAACAAGTGTAATATATGAAACAATTAGAATGAATTGGTGGAATAATAATCACAATATATTGGTCATCTTGAAGCTGAAATTGAACGAATGGAAGAATATGCGAAATTACAGTAAACAATTCTTGAAAGGACTAATGATGTAGGGGAAATAAAGTTCAGAATCAGAGAATAGAAAAAGGCCATAAATGACCTAAACTCCAAACTAGAGGTGACATCAAATACCGTAGAGGGACTTCAAGAGGGATTTGTAACTCTTAGGATAAAACTCGAGAGTGAATTAATCCAAAAAGAAGGAAGGATGAAAATAAAACTCTGAAATTTATCTAATGCTAAGTTGCTGGAAAGGGATAAGATAGGGTTGGATGGGGTTTAAATGATATTGAGTGATGAAAGACCTAATTGCATTGGAAATCATGGAATCAATTTTGAAGATGAGACATCAACTATTGGAAATAAATTGAGCCAAAAGAAACACAAGATGAAAGTGGGACACGTTGAAAAGTTTCTTGAAGTGCTGAAAAAAACCATTAGTCCAAACTAAAATAATTAATGAATATTTTTCTTGAGCTTTCAAAAATGAAACAAAGTCAAAATATTTTCCCGTGGAATAATGAATGAGGAGAAATATAAGTGATAAAAGATTTCTTCCCATGATGTGTTAGTTTTGTGGCTATTTGAGCCATAACATGTCATATTGTATAGAGGAAAGGAGCTATTTGAATGGGGAAGATCTGGGAAGTTAACAAAGGATACCGATTTTATATCATACATCTTATAGAAGAAATAGTTTCTATTGATACTATTTTCACTGTTCTAACTTTGTCTATAAAGCTATGCATTACAGGCAATGATATGACATGACAAATTCATACAACTCTCAGAGACCTATCAATACATGCTAACTAGATGGGGTTTTTCTCACAAACATGTTTTCTAATTTGGAATAAGATTACGTGTATGAGGAATCAGATTATGTGGAAGAATTAATTGAAATTCCATAAGCTTCCTATGCTAAACCCAATATCTCATGGAAAGAGAAGATGAAAATTGAGAAATCCAAACATGGAAATGTAGCTCTCAAAACTAAAAAGAGCAGATGCACCTAGATTCTTGATAGTGGCTGCTCATCTCATATGACAAGAAATGATGACCTTTTAAAGAACATTAAGAAGAAGGTTTATTGAAAATTGATGTTTGGTAATGATGGTTATTTGAAGATTAAAGGAAATGTAAATAATGCACTGGACAATGGAGAGTGATAGAATACTGAAATTCTTTATGTGGATGGTCTATGTCACAATCTCCTCAGTGTGGGTCATCTTTATGACTTCGTGCATATAATAAGTTTCACTCAAAATGGATGCACTATAAAGGTCAAGATTGGGAATTCTCTAATGAATGGCTGTAGAATAGATGGAAACATATTTCAGGTTGACAGTAAAGATAACTCTTTCTATCTTTCTGTTGAAGAAGAAAACAATATGTGTCATCGAAGTCTGGGACACATTAACCAACAAGACATGTAAAGGATATCTAAGATGAATATGATCATTTATATTCCCATTCTAAAACATGAATGGGAAAATATTTTGATGCTTTCATACAGGGGAAGGTAGACTGTTGTTCATATCATCCAAAGAATAAAAGGTCAACACACCTTTTTGATCTCATCCATACAGTTGTGTGTGGACCTATAAACGATTTGGAAACTCATGGAGAGAGGTAGTTTATTCATTTTATTTATTATTATAGTATAATGGCTTGTGTAATGGTTATTAAAAGAAGTGGAAAGTACTTGATTATAAGAAAAAATATTGTTGAACTACTAAGAATAATACTGGAAGGACAATGAATGTTTCGTGATCTGACAATGGAGGGGAATACACATCCAATGAGTTTGAAAATTACCTAAAAACATGGAAATTAGCATGAGGTGGCTGCTGTTAGAAATTCTGTAGAAAAATATAGTAGTTGTGTTCCAGAATCGAAAGGTTAACAACATAACAGGACTATGCTAATTGATATTTGTATTTATCACCAATACTAGAAAGAAGCTATTAAAGTTATAGTGCAAATTCAAATTTGAATGAGGATTTATATGGGAAAGACTAAGATACCATACAAATTATGGAAAAAAAGAAGCGTTCATTTAAATAATTTTTTGTTTTTGGAAGTAATTGGTTCATCCGAAACAAAGAAGGTAATCAAGTGAAGTATGATGACAATACAGATGAAATAATATTCCTTGGATATCCAATTAACAACAAATCTTACAAGTGTTTGAATAAGTGATTGGGTAGGATTGTGGAAAGAAGTGGTGTAAATATCATTGAAGAAAAAACCACAAATATTTCAAGGAATTAAAATGATGATGAAATAGAAGATGATGAATCATGTGAATATGGAGAGAATGAAAATACAAAAATAGAGGAAGGTGTACAAAATTACTAGGAGTCACATCATGATGTTGACTCAGAAGAAGAATCAGAATATTAAGCCATGGCTAGAATGATTTTAGTTGAACCTCAATGAATAAATTGAAGATTAAAAATTGACCGATTCAATATCATTGGGTATTGGATACACCCAAAACAACGAGTAGAATGAGTAGTAATGAAAAATCTATGTTTCTATCAGTTGTGGAACCATTCTCATTTAAAGAAGCTACAAGTGATGAATAATGGGTGAAGTCCATGAACAAAGTGTTAGATAATACTGAAAATAATCAGACATGGGATATAGTCAAGATACCCAAAGGACACAATGTGATTAGTAAAAATTGTATCTTTACGATAAAATATGATGATAATGGTAATGTGATATGAAATAAGCTGTGACTAGTGTGCAAGGGATATTCACACATTGAATGTGTCGATGTGGATGAATCATTTTCTCCAGTAGAAATATTGGAGTCATTCAAGCTATTCCTTTCCATGGAAATCCAAAGAGGATATAAAGTGTATCAAATGGATATCAAGAAAGCATTCTTAAATGGATTTTTTGATGAATAACTATACATTAAACAAACCATGGTGTTATATCATGGCAATGATGAAATGAAGGTTTGAAAATTAATGAAACCACTCTATGTCTTGAAATAGGCACCATAGGTGTTTACTTTCTATTGGATTCTTATCTGAGATAGTGTGAATTCAAAAGAGGAGTTGATCACATTCTCAATGTGAAAAATTCTTAGAAGGACCAGTTCATGGTATTGGTATATGTGGATGACATTAGTTTTTGTGGAAGAAGACATGGATAAATGGATAAATTTTCAAATCACATGAAATCAGAACTTGAGATGACCATGATTGGTGAACTCACATATATCTTAGGGCTCCAAGTGATTCAATAGAACAATTATTTGTTCATTTCTTAGGAATAATATCTAAGAGATCTACTGAAACAAATTTAATATCCATGATTCAAAACCAATTTCAACTTCGATTTTAGTTGGAATAAAACTTTGAAAAAATGAGGATGGGACATTCGTATATCCCATAATATACGGGATGATCATTGTGAGATTATTGTACCTAATATCAACAAAGACATACATTTTCTTCACAACATGTTAAGCAGTCCGCTTTCACAGTAATCTAAAGGAAGAACATATATCAGTAGTGAATGAAATCATGAGGTATATTCAAGGTACTCACAACTATGGATTATACTTTTCTATAAGTAGTGATTGTATACTATCATCATTTTATGATTCTGATTGGCCTAGTGATGTAGTGGAAAAAAATTACACCAGTGGTGGTGAATTCTATATTGGGAAGAAATATGTGGGGTGTTTGAGTAAGAAATAATAAAGTGTTCTCTTTTTACTACTGAAGATGAATATATATCCGCCAAAAAGACACAAACTCAGTTACTATGGATGATACGACAATTGAATGACATTGGTGATTAGGGGAAATAACCAATGGTGATTTACTATGATAACAAGAGTGAAATTTATCTTATGAAGAATCATGTCTAAAATTATCATACAAAACATATTGAAATATTATATCACATCATGAAAGAAAAAATATGAAAAAGGCATGGTTAAAATGGATCATATGAGAACTGATGAGAAGGTGGATAATATCATGACCAAGACACTATCAGTCGATATGTTTGAGAAACATCAGTTGAACTTTAGTTTTTAGCCTCCTCCAGGTGTATAAAGTGATTACTAAATTCCCCTCTCTCCATATTTTCTATGATAATCTGTTTGTGGAGGTGATGCAGGTTTAGCGGGGAGATACAATCTTGGGGGAGTATGTTCTGAGCTCTACAATGTTCAAACACTGGTTCTTGGGATCATTTCCAATGGGGGAGAAAATTACTAAATTCAATATGAAAATAGATAATTTCAATGGGGATAATGTTAATGGAGAAAACAATTTTTCATCATGATGAATCATTTATAGAATTCATTAGAACACATGAGAACATGATACATGTCTTCTCTCTTATTTTCTACAATGGTCATTGCTCACATAGACTTAAATTGTTGGTTGAGTTGATTATTGCATCTTAGGACTTGATTGTGACTGGTGATCAATTGAATTTATCTTTAGATTTCTAACAAAACCAAAGGGGGAGATTGTTGAAAATAGGGATATTATTTTGTTGAAATGGCGCATGGTTTGTTTTTTTTCAATCCTTAAATGGATGATTAGTGAGATTGTAAGGAAAGGTATCATACTATTCAAGAATAAAGCAGTATGGAAGGTGGATTTGTTTCCTAGTGTTTGCCAAATTTTTAGGTTCCAAAATTTGGATGTTAGCTTTCATAATTCAATTTGGTTTTTTAAAGGCCTTATGAAAATATGGAAAATTTATGAGTTTTGAAAAGATGAAATTTTCAAGTTGCGTTATACAAATAAGTAACGTTTTCTGAAGGTGCGCTTCACGATTAAGGTGAGCTTCTTGATCAGAGATGGGGTTCTATGTGATTATGAGGTTTGGAGATTTATTTTTATTGATAGGATGCTTTACAAAAATGATGGGTTCCATGAAGATAATTAAAAGAATACTCTATAATTATGATGATGATATTTGCGAATAGAAAATTTCCATGGTTCTCTACAAAGGGAGGAGTGTCGTAAAGACATGTTTGATGATCTAGGAAATCCGTAAAAGTGGTGGTGGAGCTTCATGAATGGCGAAGCCTATTAATATAAATCTACCCCACTTTATTTTCATTGATGTTTAGAGGAAGAATCTTGGGAGTCCTTGATTTCATGAATAGATTCATGAACTGGGTTTTCTAAGCGAGTTGGTGCATTGAGAAGATACTATAAGTCATAACTAATTCCCATGTTTTTAGAAAAAGGGTACATTGAAAAAATGATGTTTTCTGTATTGAATTATTGAGTTCTGTTAAGGTATTTCCACGAAGGTAGGGGTGATTTACAAAGGTAGTTTGTTCCAAAAGGCTAGGATGCTTCGTAAAGGAGTGTGTCTTGCAAAGTGTCTTCGTGAAGAGTTGTTTGGGACATTAGAAATTAGTGGATAGGGAATTACAAGACCATCAACTTCGATATGCGATGTAATCATAGTCCCATGCTATGTAAGAGAAAAAGGATTTAATGACGAATTATTAAAGGTACATTGAAGTCGATAAACATACACAACTTGAAAATTCAGCCACGACCATAGTTTGGAATTGTGGACTTATGCCCAAAAATCGTGGCAATAGGTTATGTCCATGGTTTTGGAAGACTATGGCCACTATCTTCATGGTAGTAGGCCCATAGTACCACAATTTTAACTATAGAACTATCATTTATATGGTATAAAAAAATTAATTTGGTTTCCCCTAGTTCCCACCCCCTTGCACCCCCATGCCCCCTAGACAGCCCCCCTACACCCCCATTCCCCCATGGACAGCCCCTTTTCACCCCCAAGACAGCCCCTTACACCCCATGGACAACCCCCTTGCACCCACTGGAAAGACCCCTTCACCCCCATGCCCCCTGGACAACCCCTTGCACCCCCTAGATAGCCCCCCTGCACTCCCTAGACAACCCATTACACCCCCTGGACAGCACCATGCACCCCATGCCCCCCTAGACAGCCCCCTGATCACCTAATGCCCCCTAGACAACCCCCTTGCACCCCATTGAACAACCCCCTGCACCCCATGCCCCTGGAAACCTCACATCCCCCTTGAACAGCCCCTACACCCCATGCCTTCCCTGGAAACACCCCTTTTACCCTTGGACAACCCCCTTCCACCCCATGGAAAACCCCCTTGAACACCCCCTTGAACACCCCCTTCACCCCCATTCCCCATAGACAGTCCCCTTTCTCCCCCTAGAAATTCCCCTTGCATCCCCTAGACAACCCCCTTACACCCCTTGAATACCCCCTAAACCCCATGCCCCGACCCCCCCAGGACATCCCCTCCCAGTAGGAGACCCCCACACTCCTAGACACCCCCTTGCATCCCCTTGAACACCCCCACACACCCCCTATGGATAATCCCCTTACCCCCCTGAACACCCCCATACCACCCCCAGTAGTAGGAAACCCCTAGGAGATCCCCTTTCACCCCCTTGAACACCCCTTGTAGTAGACCACCCCCTGGACAACCCCCTTTTACCACTATGAACACCCCCCTGCGGTAGCCCACCCCCTAGATACCCCTTGCACCCCCTGCAGTAGAACACCCCCTCGACAACCCCATTTCACCCTCCTAAACACCCCCATACACCCCCCTGAAGTTACCCCCCTATAGTAGCCCACCCCCCTACAAAGCCCCTTGGATATCAGCCCCCCATGAAGACCCCCTTATAGGATCCCATCCCCCATGTACACCACCCTTTCACCCACCTTACAGTATCCCACCCCTGGACAACCCCCATTCACCCCCTTGAACACCCCATGTTGATTCCCCCCTGCAGTAGCCCACCCCTGCAATGCCACCTGGACAGATCACCCCCTTATGGACACCCCCTCCACCTGGAAACGTCGTCCCTCCTGGACACCCCATGGACCCCCCTAGACACCGCTTCCTCTTGGAAATCCCCCCACTCCCAGAAAACCCCTTGAACTGCCTTGGACAACCCCCTTGGACACCCCCTGCACACTCATTCCTGCTTTCACCCCCTGACAACCCCCTGCGCCACCCCACAAACAACCCCCTGAAAACCCCCTACACACCCATTCCCCTGACCCCCTCCTAGACACCCCCACCCCCTCCTGGACACCACTTCTGGGACATCCCCTTGCACCCCCTTCACACCCATGCACCCCTCCTAGGCATCCCATCCCACCTGGACACCCCTACTCCCTCCTGGACACCCCTTACCCCCTATCGAACAACCATGCCCCCCTTTCACCCCCTTTTAGACAGCCCTTCCCAAATGGAAAACCCCCACCTACCCCTACACACCCATGCCCCCTTGCACACCCATCCTGGATACCCCCTTTTCACCCCCTTGACTGCCCCCTTTTACCCTTTGAACACCCCTCTTACACACCCCCTTCAGACCCATTCATCCACCCCCATCCTGGACACCCCCCTTGCACCCCCCTGCACACCCATGCATGGGGTCTTTTGATAGGGAAAATCATCCTGGGCATGCATCCATTACCAGTAACCAATATTGACAACTAAAAACACCCACATATGGGTTTGTTCCTTAGTAGATATGCGAATGAAATTTATAAGTTCATCTAAGGGAATGGTAGTAGGCTATATAGAATTTCATCTAGGTATATGTCAAGGGATACATTGAATGGTGTGAAAGAATAGGTGTTCAATGTAAGGGCATGCAATTTATAGCATGTGAGGTTATGCTCCTCAACGAGATCTAAAATGCACTATAAAAATATAAGGACCCCAATAATAACAAAATCCATAATTAAAATTAACTGAAGAATAAAAACAGAATAAAACTTATCCAAATCTGATGTTGAACTCACTATCTTCGATGGTGGTGGATAGAACCATCCTCATAATAAGAAACCACCTGTAAGAAAATTGTGGGAAAAGAAATTAGATATGGAGACTTATAATATATATAAATATATATATGATAATTTTGTCAACTTTTCATGATAAATGATACCTAAATCCATACCCAATATTGAAAAAATAATATTCAGATTGATATGTATGTCCCAATACTAAATAAAATGATCATTAATAAAGAGTAAAATTTAAAAAACACCCATTAATCAAAGAAAAACACATCCCAAAACAACGACTTTACAAAATAATTCTTTCTCATTAAAAAAATATATATTCCATAAGGAATAAAAAATCTTTTTTAGAAACACATGTTTGAAAAACAAGGCATGGTGAACCCAACTTCTCCCCCAGCACACACAACACACACCCAGACCAACCCCTGCACACCCCTCCCTCTCCACTGCACACTTCCTGCCCCTACACACACTCCCTCCACCCCTACACACTCTACCACACAACCCCTGCCCCTGTACCCTTCACACCCCCTGAACACACCCACCACACACCCCCTACACACCACAGGATAACCCCATCACACCCCCCCCTCAAATGAAAACGTCCTCCCCCCTATACACTCTCCTTCTACCCCTGCACCTTGTACACCCCCTATACACACTCCCTCCACCTTTTTCACACACCCCTCCCTTTTACCCTGCACACCCCCTACCCCTATACCTTACACACCCCTACCCCTATACCCTGCACACCGCTTACACACACCAACTACACACACACCATCCACTCCCCACTACGCCCCACCACCCATTCACACCCTCAGAAACCCTTACAAAACCCCAGCACAACCCCAGCACAACCCCTACACACCCCCTCCAAAGTCTAAAATAAACCACAGACCAAAAAATAAATTCAATGTTAAATGGATCCTAATAATTTCATTTGTCTAAAATTCAAATGAAGATGATCAAGAAGAGAGGCACAAAGAAGTTGAATAATCCTATATACCTAAAAAATGATTCATTGTCCATATTTGTTTCTAACCACATATAAGATGCTTCATGAAAAACTAATAATTGAGATTCTATATAACTTCAACATGTTAAAGATGAACCAGGACACCCAAATCCAGATTCTAGTAGGGTCTAGAAAACCAGAATATTCACTGTTTAAAACACTAAAAGAAATCCATCCAACTTATGTGAGCTAGATAGTTATTCTCTAATGAAGACTAAGTCCACCCAAATCTGAATGAAGGGAAAATCTATAGTGAATAACTCACATATAACTAAACCCATCACTATCCATCCCACCATGATAGAGTTAGGGGGATGGAATGAGATCAACACAATTTTAGGAGCCAACACCATGAGAAGAAAAAACCTTACAACACTACCATCTTCACCCCCACTGCCCCTTGTACCCCTACCCCTTGCACCCACACAACCCCTACCCCATTCCCCATCCCACCAACCCTTCACTCCCACTGTACCCCCTCACATGCACCCCTAATGCCCCCACAAACTTACACCCCCACTACCCTCCACTCCCCCTACTATTCTAGCCCCTCCCCTCCCCCCTACAACACCAGCCCCTCCCTGCCTACTTCACCACCCCCCTACCCCTACCCTGTACATCCCCTCCCCATCCCCCTACGGCTCCAACCCCTCCCATACCCCTACTTCTTCTATATTTACATGATTGGTTTTGGGGGTGGGAAGTGGTACTACTAATTAAAATTGTACACTAACTCATATTGTGTGTGTGTTTATTTCCATCTCAATGAGAGGTAGTCAATAGATGGGATAAGATTTTCTAACTAATTGATGTTAAAATAAAAATAGGTTAGATCAAAGAGAAAATATAAATACTTTAAGAGGATATACATGTGGAAAACGTCTAGAAGGAAATAAGTGATCTAGAGTAGAAATAATCTGGTCTAAAAATTACCCTATGAGTTGTTTCCATGATTGTAGGAGTTAAATGAAATCATGAACTTTTATTGTTGTTTCTAGTAGAAACATATCAACTCTAATGAGAAGTTATTTCCATATTTTGAGTTAAGTGTGAACAAACACATTAGATTACAAATATACCCAGAAATAAATTACAGATAGGCAGAAAAATTCAAATTCTAAAATTAATCTTAGCAAGTAGTTCAACCATGAACCATTGGATTTGGGAGGAGAGACGACACGTCTCAAGATATAAGTGAGAGATGAAGTCATGTGATACCTAAAGCTCTATGTAATTGGTCACTATCACCGTTATTCTATCCCCATTTATATCTATCAACTCACTATTTCCTATATGCATCACCTCGTTGAAAATTCCTTACCAATGTTACTGAACAACACTGATCCTTACCCAGTTTCACCTAAACATTCATTTTCATCATTAAATGAAGAAAATACTAAACCAACAATAGACAAACCATCATCAAATTACACATAATTATAACACCCAAAATTACCTTCACCAATGATAACATCAACCATGAATACAAACAATGTTGATCCAAATAATCTAACTTAATAAAACTAATCAAACCAAATTGATTCACTAAAATAAGAATAACTAAAAGATATGGACTTGAACTAAACCAAATAGATGTGACCTGATCCGAATAAAATGGAACATATAACTAATACAACAACAAATGAGAAAACCAAACTAGTTTAAATAACAAACTAATAAAATATACAAGGCTCTAACAAAATCAATGTAATCAACCAAATTGATTAACTAAAATAAGAACTTAAAGTTATAGACCTAAAAAAAATCAAGAATATTTGGACTAATCCAAATTAAATGGAATTAAACTAACACTACTATAATAGAGAGAACCCAACTAAAATTAAACCAATAGAAATAAAAATTATATGAAGTTACATAAACTAAATCTTTAAGCAAGCTAACAAATTCTCAAAACCAAGCATTATACCTCCAGATTACACAATCCTTAGAATCAAAAACCAAACAAGTAAAATGTATTTAATAAGAAAAAATTCAATATTTTTAATAAATATAATAAAAAAATAGTAAAATGTGTTCCTTGAAAGAAACATATATATATAATTGATAATACTATGATTTTACCCCTACTTCCCCCAACACCCTTACCCCCCACTACACCCCCTACCCCAAATGAAACCCCCACCCTCCCTTCCCCCTACACCCCACCCCAACTGCACCCCCTTTCCCCCACACCTCACACTATAACCCCCCACCCCCATATCCTCCCTACACCATCCTTCCACCCAACCTTCATTATTTTATATTATGTTTTCCTTATTTAAAAATTTTCTATCACTTTATCAAATCTAAATAAAATCACCTATTTGGTTTTCATCCTTTGGTTAAGAGAAATCTCTTACCTTGAATTATAAATTTAAGAATCATTTATAATTTAGATAGAGTTTGTTACTATTTTATTATAAACTCTTAATCCCCATAAACATATACTTTTTTAGTAAATAGTGATAATATGGTAGAGAACATAACTCAATTAAAATGACCAATTAGAGACTTGTGTGCAAAAAAATTTTATCTTTTAGAATACATTATTGTTGTTTCCAAATAATCAAGTAGACTTTGAGTTAAATCATGGTCTAATCCAAATGTTTCATATTTTTCACTTTTTGTTAGGTGAAGACCCCAACAAAAACATGAATGAATTTGGAACCGTGTTCATTGCCGTAAAAATGAGAAACATTTCATAAGACTAAATAAAATGGAAGGAATTACCATTCTCTATCAAGGTATTAACAAATTAATCGATGAAACAAATATAACTCAGAGAGGTCACAAGGTAGTTTGAGCCCTAGATATCCATTATTTAAATTTTATTCATTGATTCAAGGATAACATATTAAAAAAATGAGATTTATAGAAAAAGTAAAGCTAGTGGATAAGCTCTTTAAGGGTATTAGGACATGTTCTAGAAGTTTAATACTAGTCACCCATATAAAAACAATATATATGAAGATAATTTCTAAAACATATTATATTGATGCCTTCTGAACAGTGATAGAAAGCTATTGGATTCTTCATTTGGTAAATCTCTGATGGGAAAATATTTAACTAGGTCCACGGATTTGATAGATAAGTTCTCTTATAAATCTCAAATTTTTCATACATGGACCACTAATAAAAGTGGGATAAGGTAAAAAGTTTTAACTCACATTTAGTTGAGGCTATAATTAATGAACTGACCTATCATATGAGATAATTAGTGTTGAGAAAAGTGAATGAAGCACCAACTAAACCCCCATTGGTCTCTAAATTGTGTATTATTTTAAGAGTTTTTATAGACATTTTCTCTTAAATTTATAACACTGAAAGATGTGACACTATGAACAGAAGATAATTCAAACAACCAATGAACAACCAATGGTTCACGGAGTATTCAATAGTCTAACATAAATATGGAAGGAAATATCAATCAGTGTCACCTTTATAATATATTTTATAATATATTTATCATCCCCCACACTTCAAGTAGATATATAAAAACTCTCAACCTTCAATAGGTTACCAAACACAAGGACCAATTCAAGATCCATCCATAAATGACCAATAGGGTCATATAGAGTACCAAGGTAATCATCAATCTACTTTGACATCCCTTGGTTCTAAGCATAAGGAGTTAAAAATAAAATATGGAAATATCTTTATTATTTTAAATACATTGATAAATCAAGGTTAGGGTAAACACTTATATTAACTAAATCTTAACCCATAGTGTTATTTTAATAATAATTAGTTGGGAGGTATAGGGTAGGGTAGATTATCCTCTAGAAGAAAAACCTAATACTAAACACCCAATGGGAAATGAATAAGACCATATAGGGAAACAATATACTTTGCATCTATCACATCATGGTTTCATAATAGAAATATTCTCTGTGACTCGTCATAATAATTTTGAATTTTATTTATATTGGAAAATTATTTTCTATAATTATTTTTGATAACTAAATATTCAATTTTGTAAATCCTCCAAATATTACTTTTAATCAACAACTGCAAAAATATTGTGATATGTAACATATCCATCACTATGAAACATTGGTTTACATTAAAATTTTTTTATAATAATAAATGAATACTATATTTTTATCAAATTTTCTTTTAAAACTCACCATAGACCATTCATAAATCTTAAAATAATATCATCATAACTTCTGATTTATTAAATTTGCATATTTAAAATCTATAAGAAAATCAAACCCAATGAAAAACAGAAAAATAAATTAATTAAATCATACCTGACACAATAATTGAAAATAAATAAAATCTATCAAAGAAAAATGTAACAATTAAGAAAAAAATAAGTCGAAACAAATTAATCTTACCAAATGAAAGTTGAAGATGATGTGGATTTAAAATCAAAGAAACCATTATTCATGGAAAAAATCATAGGGAAACTGAGGAATTAGAACCATCATGGTTCATATATATGCTACTGTGTATTGGATAAAATCAGTGATAATTGAAACCAAAACAACGCAAATAGAATAATCATTTGAGGGGCTAAAAAATAAACCCAAACACACCCTACATAAGGGGACTCACAAGCTATGAGTCATGAACCGCCCACCTGTGAGAATTAGAGTTGTGCCTAGAATGTATGAATACAGAAAAGACATTACACATTGGTGAGTTTAGGAGGAGGGTGGCTTGAAGTAGGAGGTGGATCCGAAGCTGCATCAGAAGAAGAGGATCACAGGGAGGTTGGGTGGTCGTGTTGTTGGAGGAGGATCGTCCCGAGGTTGGGTGGTTGCGTCGTTGTCTGGGGATAGTTACAAGTTTGTGTGTCCACGTCCTAAGAGGAGAATCATCATGAGGTTGGGTGGCCACATCATCATAGGAGGATAGTGGGAGAGTGGGTGGAAACATCGGGTGAGGAGGTTCCCCGACTCATGGGGAGGAGATATTGAAACCAGGGAAGGGAAAACTTGTGGTGGAATCACGATGAGGGTGGGGTTGGGGGTGTAGCACCATGGGTATTTTATGACCTGTGGGATTATGGTTGGGTGTAGACATGGGTTTTTTTAAACCATGGCTATGAATGTGTGGTGATATCTACCATTTCTAGTAGTGTAAGTTGATCTTCTCAGAGAGTAGTGAGCTAAGGGGAGTTATAGGAAGTGATCTGAGTGATGTAGTAAGTGTTCCCATAATTCAGTTTAAGGAATAAATCCTAGAATAGAATGAATGTGATCGAACCATTATATTCTGAAGCTACTGAAGTTTTGTGGATTTTGGTTTGATCGAAACACTATCGGCATATTCTCTTTGGACGTAGCCCTTAGTGGTTAACCAAGTAAAAGTGTCATGCAGTCTCTATGCATGTGGTTGTTTGATTTATGTCTGCATATATCTTACAATTTTAAAGATTTACTACCAATGTGGGAACAAGATCCTAATTTTAAAATAAAAAGATGACATTACGATTCACCCCTCCACTCTCAGGGTGTCCCGATGTCCTACAGATCAACTATAACCTAGATAAAATTAGTGCCTTTGGATGTTTTAGGAAGTTCGATGACAATATATATTTTGATGTTTTCCCATTTCTATTTTATTATGGGTAATGGTTGTAACATAACCTTAGACATAGGTTTCTCAACTTTAACTTTCTCACAAACCAAGCATCGAGATACATATTTGACAACATATTTTTTCATGTCACCCCAAACAATAATCTTTCATGTCGATGTGCATCTTTGTGTTTCTAGAGTAAATATAGAATTAATAACTATGAGCCTCATCCAATAGCTCATTCTTTAATTCTGGTATGGGAGGAATATAAACCAAATTCTTGAACATTATTATTACATCATAATCAAGGTGGAATTTTGGAACATTTCTCACCATATTTTTCAGCTATACATATTTCTTATGCACCTCCTTATTCATGACATGTATAAATGGTTGAAAAGTCATCTGAGAAAGATAAAATTTCACCCCATACTTTAAAATTTTAAGATACATCCTTTTCAATTCCATAAATATCAGATATTTTGTGAACCTCATCATGAATAGGAAATCATGGTCTTGTCAACTCAAAGCATCTACCTCCTTGTTCACATTCATAGGGTGTAAATGTATTGACTAGTAGTAATAGATAATCAACTCCAACCATATTCTTTGGCATATATTCATATAAATTTGTGTGAAAATATAATTTAATCTTTTAGGATTAGTAAAAATATCACACATTTCACCATAAAGATAATTCCTCTGAATCTTTAATGAAAATATTTCCACACATATCTCAAAATCAAGATTTTGGGTAATTTTTTCATGGATTTTAAACTACTGTGAGGCATAATATATGACCATATTATTTTACATTAGAACAAATCCCATCTCCTTCATGGATGAATAACTGTAGATCGCAATCCTTTCTCCCCTACAAGGTAGTGCAATCATAAGTGACCAAATAACCTTCTTTTTTTTTCTCTTTGAAATTCTTTTCACATTCCACCATCCATTGGAACATAACTAATTTCTGAGTCAATTTGGTGAGTGGATTAGATAATCATGAAAAATATTTCATAAAAATAGATAATTTATTTCCAAACCAATAATATATTGGATCTCAATTACCATTTTTGATCTCATCTATCTTTCAACAGCTTCTTTTTTTGATGGATCCGTAGATATCCAATTATTTTAGATTGTATGACCCAAAAATGAATCTTTCTGAAGCCAATTTTCAACCTTAGTAAATGTTTTATAAAAAATCTGATATTTTATGGCCTTTATTACAATTCCCAATTGGTTTTAGGTTGTTCCATGTTATTAAAAGTTACAATAATATCATATATAAAGACTACCACAAACCGATCATGATAGTGTCTAAAGATTATATTCATTAGATCCATGATGATAGTGGGGGAATTAGTAAGACAAAAAATGCATCACTATAAATTCATAGTGACCATAACTAGTACAAAATTTTGTATTTGGTATATCCTCCTTTTGACCTGTAATTGGTGATATCTTGAATGAAGATCAATATTGGAAAAGTATTGATTTTATCATAGTTGATTGAATAATTCATAAATGCAGGGAAGATGATGTTTTTTCTAGAGAGTGATCTCATTAAGTTCTCGATAATAAATGTAGAGTCTCATTGATACATATTTCTTATTAACAAATAGAATAGGTGATCCCTAGGGTGACACACTAGGTCATATGATTTTCTTGTAAAGATTCTCTTGTAGTGGCTTCGTTAATTCCTACAACTCAATTGGGGACATTATATAAGGTATCATCGAAATAAGAATAGTTCACGGTATGAGTTATATTGAAAACTAAACTTCACGATTTGGTAGAGGACCTAAAAATCCATCCATAATGACATCATTAAAATATCATACAATTGGTGTATTTTTAATTTTTAATTTATCCCAACCATTTGGGATTGATAAACTTCGTTTTTAGGTATCCAGACCCATAAGATGGAAGAAATATCTATTTTATGATTATATGCATCCTTCCATCGATATATAATAATAAATTGATATGAAATATGAAATGTGACGTCCCTCCCTTGGAAATTAATATGAGATCCATATATAGAAATCCAATACATTCCAATAATAACATAAAATTCCTCTTTAGGAAGGATCACATGATTTTTTAGAAGCACTTTTCCACAATCTTTAACCAGAGAAGAATTATAAACTTTTCACGAGACCCTTTTTCCATTAGGAGTTTTCATAGAGAACTCAAAATTTTTTCATTGAGGTAATATGATGATAACCATAGAAAATTATTCCAAAATAAAATAGTGCGTGAACCCAGAGTCAAAAAACAATTCTACATTAGAGTGTATGGTAAGTGTACCTTTCATCACATGATTATCGTATTCCACATTGTTGCTAGTTATTTAATGTGACTTTCCTTTGTATTTGTCCTTAAGAGTTTTCTAATGTTGATAATCATCGATAAACCTTAGATTAGGATATTGATTTTTATAATTCCACATTTCCTTGCACTTGAGCATTGAATTTTAGGAGATTAGTTTTGTGTATCCTTTTATATGTTCACATCACTAGACATCTCTTTACCATCACTTCAGCATTCAAAATCCTGATGACCTTTGTTTTCAACACATACAACATTTACTTGTCCCTTTAAGAAAATTTCCTCCATGTTTCCTTTCACACATTGTGTATAATGGAAAACACATATTTTTTCCAATGTGGTCTCTAGATTTTCATTTGAATTCTATTTTTATTTTATTATAAAATCCATAAGACTGATTGTTTACTCCAATATCCATCTCAAATTTGATATCACATCAATCTATTTCCTAATTTATATTGAATTCCATAGTGGCTAATGCCCTTCGTAGACATGGTTTTATGCCACTAAAGAATCGATAAATTTTACTCTCAGGTCAAATAGTAATTCCAGAAGTGTACCATGAAAGTCCTGTAAAATATTCATTATAGGTACCAATGGATTTATCATAAATTTGATTAAGTTCAAGGAAATCCATCTCGATATTTGTTCTAATAATATGAGGAAATTAATTTTTGAAAAATAAATTCTTGAACACTTACCATTCTATAGACTCAATTTCATCTCTTTCCTTCATATTCTGGTTAAGATTCCACCATTAATTAGCTTCACCTTACAAATGATATATTGATAAGATGAATGTATCATGTTCAAGAACATTATAGAAATGAAAATATATTTTCAGTGGTACTGATACACTACTCATTCACAAATAGATCAGAAGACCCACTGAAAGAAGTTAGAAACTACCTCATGAAGAACTTAAAAAAATGTTGCACCCTATTATTCTCATTTGGAATTCCTACATGAATGATTGAAAGAGAAATTTGTGTGAGCAAAGATTTTATATTTTTCATTAAATCTCCCATAAAATTTTCTTTCTAAGGAGTTAAATTGTTGCATTTCCCATCACATTTATCATTAACGCAGTTTCTTTAGGTTCTAGCCATTGACTAAAACCAAGAAGCATAGTGTGAGAAACACTAATCATAATCGGAATACCAAATAATCAAGAATAAAATTTAAATTTACGACACATTAGGTTTTATCCTAGGTTATTAATGGTTACTTCTAAGACATTGGGATTGTAATTTATACATAGAAATATATTTAGGGTTCTTACTAAGTCTTTCTCAACCTAGTTTCTAATAATTAACAATACCTTTCCTCTGATACCAACTATAATGACCCATACATCACATACATTGATATTATGTTATAATTGATGTATATTCATTAAAAAATATAATAAATCCATCACATTACTGTATATATATAATTTATTTATAAATGGTGAATCATAAACAATAGGTTCATAAAACATCTACATAATCTCTGATTTATTTCTTCATAACTGAATTCTTTTTTACATATCTTACTTAATACCATTATTAATGAACTATAAAAAAGAAACATATGATAGTGTGATCTCAAATTCTCATTAAGGGTAAACAAGGGAAATATAAATCATATCATAATCATAAGACATAACAACATTACATTTGAAAGTCTTATCCAGCATATGAAAGATCATGATATCATGTCATGGGATAAAAGTTTATAAGAATTAATGGTCATAATCCAAAAATTCCTAAAATAAGACATGAAGTTGTTTGGAATAATGATAAGAATATATAATCATTTCATATTAGTGAAGGATCATCTGAAAGACCATCATAGAAGACACTGTCCATTACTGATCTGAGTTTACTTGTCGTTACAACCCTGTTTACTGAACCAAAATTTATATGTCATTCTAGTCACGTCTATATAATGATATATAAATATTTTCCCAGTGCATTGAAGGAAGATATATGTCCAACCTATCTAATAATTAAATCATTCTTATGATTTCCATAGAAACATAAATCATTCATCATAGCATAACCTAAAGAATAAAATGGGGTTCTTAAACAACATTCCACAATAACATAATCAGTGTAAAAAATGGATTTTATTAATTGAATTCCTTCATATACATAATAAAATAATAATATTAATATCAAAATAAACATTACCATATTTAATGAATTTCATCATATATAGAATTTAATTTTTGATAAAACAAATGAAAATAATTTATAAGGAAAATATACTTTATTTTTCAAATACCTTTTATTTTCTAAAAAATCCACACAATTATAAAAGAAACGAATTTCATTGAATTTATCGTTGAAATATTCTAAGGGATTCTCCATGGAACTATGGAATCAGGAAAAATCAAAAATATATTCATACCTTATATGCTTAAAAAACATTATTATCACACTTTTTTCCAAAGAGTCAAAAAGTACATCATACTGAAAAAGACAAAAGATTCCTTTCATATCGTTTAATAAAAATTCACCAATGGGTAAAATATAAATTAATAAATTTTAGAAGAATAGAAATAATATTACATACTTATGAAACATGGACATGGATGATAAATATACCTCAGTAAATACATACGTATAAATAATCTCATATATTAATGGAACTGTGAAATTATCACTTACCTTTGGTCTGATATCCATTATATGTGTCTAAACCTACTTTATAATGATTCAAATGATGTTATTTTCTTATTATAAAATAAAAATTATTTCTATGACATCATATCTGATCATGTTATTAATGGTTTTTAGTAATATTCCATTGTCACTCATTATTCAAATATTAACTTCTTTAGGTTCTTATGAAAGTTTTGTCAGATAAGTTCATGTTACAATTCTTAGGTAATAGTTATATAATTTAAAGAGTGATAGTAGTATATTATAAATCATATTTATTAATTCCATTCATGTATATAATCATGGTTTAATTAAGATCATGTATAATGAATCGCATCGCATCGTGGAGACGGTAGGTCGTACATACACACAAGCAATGATATCATTCACATAATTTTTGATTGGTATTGAAGTGTAAAGAGTATAATACTATTGAGATGGTATCATGTTATAATTATCATATATATTTATTATTTACATCCGTATACCCATCCATGTATGGTGGTGGTGAAAAAATGATTACACCATGACATGTAGCCGGTAAGCCATACGTACGCACGTGTGGTGATTTTATTTTTCATGGAATGGATATATGGTGGAATATGGTTGTTTCATAATTAAAATAACATATAAGTTTCCTATTTATACTTATTTCATTACATTATAATGAAATAAAAAATTTATAGGAATTGGAAGAATAAATAAGATTTAATGAATCGGTACTAGAGATTACCTCATCGTCGATGTGCTTTCTCTAAATCTCTTATTAGAGCACTAGATTTGGACTTGGAAGATGACCAAAAAATATAGAATTTAAATAGTTAGGTTGATAAGGATACATTTAATGGGATGTTCTAGATTTACGGCTTAATGTGAAGTGAATAGGCAGGGGAGGATGAGACCTTTTATAATCAAGGTGAGGGGCACTTTTGGAAACTCCATAAATAATAATTTATAATAAAATAAAACCTTACCCAAAAAACGTCAAAATGTCCCAATTTATAAGATGATATGAGAAAGGGTTATAATCTCACCAAAAAATAAAAATTTAAAAAGTATTTATAACAATTTATACCATATCTTTTTAATTAACACTTAGTTATTCTTTTTATTTTTTAACTTGGGAATCAAATAATTCAATATTAAAAGGGTGAAATATTTAGTTATTTGATGTAAAATAGACCATAAATAAATAATTAAGATCATTTTATACCATATAATACTTATTATATATTTTTATAAAATTATTACCGATTTTTAAATAATTAAATAAAACATTATTTTGATAAACAATATATAGCATCAATTTTTACACTATTGAATTAATTGATTTTTTAAAAAGATAACTTCAAACAAATTTTTTTATATATATTTCTACGAGGTCTAAGTAATCTATGAAATTAATTATACATGTTATTTAGCACAAATTATATTTACATTAATATTTTTAATTACATTTATTTTATATTTCTCTTAATAAAATAATCACAACAATCGTTTTGTATAATTATTTAATATGATTATTTATAGAATAAAATATAAGAATAAAATAATAAAATGAAAAAATATCTAATATATTTGATAATAATAATTTTAGTCTAATTTAGGTTCTAGAAAATTCAAAATTCAAAATGTTATACTTATTAAATTATGAAGGTGACAACTTTAACATCACATTAAATAATGTAATATATGTGTCACAATAACTTATATACGGATCTAAATGGACCGTAAATATACAATTGGATGATTATGTTTGTGATATACTTGACCAATAATATATGGTCAAATTTTTTGATCTTTTAATGGGTATTATTATTTTAATAAAAAACAATATTATTAACTTTTCATTAGTTAAATAATTTATGCATCATTAATGTATAAGATATTAAGGTAATTATTTATTTTATAAAAAAGAAAAATAAATTAACATAATAATTAAAAAAATATATATTTAAAATGAGTATTTGTAAACTATCTTAGATTTTATACAACCTTATATAAAAAATATTTAGGTATTAAACTTTGAGTGAGACACATTTATCTTTTATTGAAATAAAATAAAATAAATGTCCTAATCAAATCCAGGTGGATTCAAATGGATACTATTTCAATCTAAGGATGTTTTATACTGGAAAGGACTCATAAAATAATATTAAGACATTTTTTTGGGTAATTCTATAATAGCATTATTACCCTTAATTACCTGGTTTACCCTTTTACTGTTTTAATAAAAAGTATCAAAGTTGTTATTCAAAATGCCCAAAAAATAAAATAAATTTAAAAAATAATTAAGAAGTAATGATTAAAGGTATAGAGTTTTTTTACACAAATTTAAAACAAAAAATTTACATTAATTAATTTAAATTTAATCCAATTTCTGGAAAGAGAGAATGCGTTTTAAAAGCAAAAACATTACAAAAGATTAAAATGTTTTAACATCAGAATTCAGTGTAAAATTAATTCTAATGACATGAATTATATTGAATAATAAAATAATATTCTATTTATACATTAAAACCATTCATTATTATAATTTAACAATATAAATTATTTTGATGAAAAAAGTCATTTTCACATAAAATTTAGTGTATCGTTACTATTCATCAAAACATGAATGTTTCCAGAAAAATATCATAAATTCATCTAAATAAAATTTTTAAATCCCTTGTAAAAATAACTTGTTAATGTTTCCATATAAAAATTATTAATGTGTTAAAATATTAATTTAAAAGGGGTTCTCCATTCAATGGAGTAAAATTACCCTTTTAAAAAAATATAGGTTTTTATACCTCAAATTTGATTTATTCATACCCTATTACTGAAATATCCAATCGATGAATTTAAAAAATATTTTATTTTGAATATAACATATATATATAATTAATTTAATTACCAATATTAATTCAATTAAAAATAAAATATCTAATTGATTTATATTTTTTATAAATAATTGATAGCCAATGAGTTCAGAATGCATTTTTATAAGTTCGTCATAATCATTACCGCTAACCTAACAGCTAGGATATAACTGTATTTTTATACTAAGGTAATATCATGGTTTATTTAAACTCACGACATCATGAAATGCAAGCTACTAAAGAATTAAAATTATTTAAAGAAAGTGTTTCATAAAAACATCCAGGTGTTACCTCTGTTCTCCTACATAGAGACCTATGTTATGATTTAATTTGGGTAACCGTTATTTTCTAACTATTATTTTTTAAAATTATGTTTTTGTATTTGTTTTTTAGATGTAGGTTTCTATCCATTTATAACCCTGATGAATTTTATGGGTGATATTCATTTTAAGGAGGTTTAATGTAACACCTTGATATTTTTATAAGATAGATGTTTTTATATTTCTTTGATGCCTAGTATTGTAGTCTACACAGAGTAATGTTTGTTCTATATACAACATTGTCTTAGATTATGGTATATGAAAAACTATGTTTGGATTTTGTTATAGATAATTTCTAGTTATTTGGATATAACTTGGTTCATGCAAGATTTAGTTTAATCGACTTTATAAAATTATTAAATCACTCTTGATGGATTTTATTAATGAAATATATATTTAATAAATTTAATATATTTTTTACAATTCATATTATATGTTTTCTAGACATGATATAAGAACAAAATCAATTTTTCTAATAAAGGTTGTATTTTTCAAAAAATTCATTTTTGCTGCCTTATAATGGAGCCCCAATTTTAAATCTAGTTTTTGATACCTTTTTAAATAAAATTAGAAAAAATAAAATTCTTTTTTGGAACAAGGACATAAAAATTTTTCTAGGATAATTTTTTGGTAAATTTTAATAACTTTCATATTTAAATGAATAGTGAAAATACTACATTTTAATTCCAAATGATTTTCCCATAATTTTTTTATATTTTTATATTTCTATTTTAATTGGATATAAAGTAAAATTAGACTAATTTTTTATCCTTTAATGCAATTTTGGCCATTTTAATTAATTTAACATTGAAATTTAATATCAACACATGTCTATATTTTATGGAATTTACTTTTGAAAAACTCATTTTATAATTCCCTCAATGGCTATAATTTTAATTTAATTACTTAAACTTATATGTTTCATATTTGGAAAAATGGATTCCATATTTGGAATAAGTGTATCCAAATTATCTTAATACATTACTTTTATTTTTTGAATATCATAAATAGTAACTATGGTAATTTTTATTTAACAAGATTAAAGGTGAATTGGGTAATTTAGTTATCAAATTAACATGATATAGAAAATAAAATTACCCTTACACCTATAACAATTGTATTATATGAGTAAAAATTGAACCTTAACACCTAATGATTTTAATTATCTCTTTCAGTGGACTTTTTTCCATGAAAATGATATAAATATTATTAAAATAAAATAAAGTGAAATGAAAGTGACATAATGTCACCCTCATATTTCTTATATGTATAATAATTTTAATATAGTGATAAACAAGATAAAACATGGATAAATAATAGTTCATAGAAATTTAATGGAATTATACACATCATGGTAATTTATTTTGAATTTTTAGAGATTCAATAATTACCCTAAATTCTTATACAATGATGATATATAAATTATTTAATTGATGCAAAATCAATAAAGATATTTTAATTAAAATGATTATAATAATTGAAAGACTAAAACACTTTCCCAAATCATATTTGTAGATTATACCTCGACCACTATCATCCAAGGGTGTATTTTGACCATTTGGAGCCATATAGAAAGGATTCTGATACTTATAATACTTTATTTAATGTGATGTTAATTTCGTCTCATTCATGTCTTAATAAATATATCATTTTTAAGACATGATTTTCAAGAATATAAATATACTATAAGTATCCTTATAAAATATATAAGATTTATCTTCATCATAATATTTTATTTTTAATTTTCCCCAAAAATATGAATATTAGATAGTTAAACAATACTGATGTAGTAGTAATTTTATTGATGTAAATATCAAATTTATTATTATGAAATATACTGAAATAAATTTAATTTGGGATAACTACTATATCAAACAATTATTATAGATTAAATTGACCCCACTGAGATATAATAAAATATATGGTTTGATGTAATCAACTTATCTTGATATTTTTAAAATTTTAATTAATGAGTAGTGTCAAAATAGACACTATTCACATTTTGTCAAAATAATGCTTTATTAAATTATTTAGAAATTGTAAAATATTTTATAAAATACAAAATAAATATGTATTACTCTAAAATATTCTATATTTTTCATTTATAGTCTAATTGACATCAAAAAAGTAAAAATTACACTATTTCAATATTGAATGTTTTTTCTACATTTGGCCCATAAGAGATTGTTGGCCATTATATCTCACTAAAATGGTTTTAATTATAAAAATTCATGTAAATATTGTAACATATCTCTTACCACATTATCAAAAATCATTTTCTAATCATAATTCACATATCATACCTCTTGACAGAACCTAAATCATGTCAATTCGTATCTTGTATATCAGATCACGTAAATTATATAACTAATTATATTTTTTAAGTATAAAAAAGATTATAACTAATTATCAATGTGTAAATATGGGTATTAACAAATTATGAATTTTTAATACTATATGAAAGACAGAACATCTAAAATTATCTATGTATGAGTCACAAAAACTGATAGATGAACGTCTCACCGATAGAAAGACGAGTCACTGACTGAGGTATCACCAATAGATAGAAAAGTCACCAACTGATAGTAAAATCACCAACTGATGTCTCACAGAAATTTGACTAATCGATGGATGTCTCACCATCACTTGTCTCACAGACGGATTTTTCACTGATAGTCGACTCACCTACTGATGTCTCACCGGCCAAACGACTCACTGATAAACTGAATCACCAACATATGAGTAACCAAAAGTATGTTTAAATTTTAATTTATTATAATTATTCATAACAATAATATTTGTGTCATTTAAGGATATTGGCATATTCAATGATCTTGTGATGGAATTTTGTAGATAGTATTAGTGACGATGAACCTATGCATGCAGAAAGATCATGCTCTCTGTCGGCCTGCCAGAACAAAAGATTTTTTTTAAAAGAGAAGAAGTAAGTTGTGTGGCATGACCGCATGAGATAAATACTAGAGAAAATACACTACTCTCTGGAACCCACTGTGAAATTAAGATATAAAGGAAGAACACAAGAGGAAATCTAACTATAGCAATACATTGAATTGCCAAACTACTTAAGCATATCAAATAAAGAGAAGAATATACCAGAATAACCATACTTGTACCTGGAATCTGGAATACGACACTCTGGTTTAGTGTCAACTTCTAAAAGAGGACTCAATCCTCATCTCAGCTGTATCTTAAGAGTACAGATCTGCATCTCAAGACACATAGATACTTCTAAATCCTTTCTCATATTTATTTTCTCTATTGTGTGATTTTTTACATATTTTGAAAAGTGTGTGTATCTGTCTGTTAAGCACACACTGTCTCCTCTATGAAACTAAAGGGTACAAAATGTCCTCCACTCTTACCTTCTTACAATTTTTTACTCCAATAGAAAAGTTTGGAAGAGGTCCTTTTGTGACTTGGCAGTTTTACCCACAAATAATTGTGGTAGAGTTATTGTGACCAGGACAGCCTGTGTGCTGTTGTGAACGATGATCCATGGTGTGGATCGAAATGATTATTATTTAAACTTCTTGGTGTTTTGTGATCACAAAGTGGATAGGATTAGGTCTCTCCTTGATACTAAACAACTTGTTTCATTTCTACTATGCATTTACTTTTTATTTTACTCTATTTTATCAAATATTTCATAAAATAAATTGAACTCTGATAGTTAGTTTTAGCAAGTGTTTATAATAGTATTGACTTATTAGGTTAGTTTCAAATGTTTTATTAATTATAAAATTGACATAAATGAGAACTAATCACTATTTTGAGAACTTAACTGAATATTCAAGCTCTTATAAATTAATCACTATATGAATAGTAAATTAAATTTAAAATTTGGGGGAATTTCAAATAATACCTTTTAACTAATTTTTTATAGTTACTCAATTCACCCCATCTTGAGTACTCTACTCCGACCAACAATTACCTCAGTTAAAATAAATAGAGGATAATTAAGGGTAAAAAGAAATGATAAGGATTATAATTAAATCAAAACATGTATAAATATTATTAGTCGAGGAGATTATAGACATACATCCTCTCATATTGTAAAATTAGGACATTTTTATGTTTTTATACGGGGTTTTATTTTATTATAAATTAATATTTTTGGAAAACCCAAAAGTTCCCTTTACCTCAATTATAAAAGGGTACCTCATCTCTCACCTCTTCACTTCGCATTGAGAATTAAATCTTGGTCATACCCTAACCATTTCCCTTATTAACCACCTTATTAATATAATTGGTTTTTTGATCTTATAAAATGTTCTAATCTAGGGACTTAAATGGATATCTAGAAGGAACATGATGAAGGAGAGGTAATCTCCTCTGCTGATTCTTCCAAATTATTTCTTCTTTTAGACCATCTTCATGAGTTGTTTCCATTCTTTAGTAATAACTATAGTATCATTTATACAATGATATTTTATTATAATTATGGAACAACCATATTCCATATTCTTTCCATCCTATAATAAATTAAATCACCATGTGTGCATAGGTATGAATTTCTATCTCCACAGCGTGGTGCAATATTGTTTTCATCACCACATTACATGGATGGATATAATGACGGAAATATTAACAATATATGATTATAATAAAATTATATAGATTTTAGAAACATATATATATACAATACACTCCCATACCATTTCACAATTATCAGAATGATATCGTCGCTCGTGTGTACATATGACCTACCATCTCCATAATGCGATGTGATTTATTCTATAAGATATCCATTAAATAATAATAATATAAATGTATAGAATGAATAAATATGGTAAATATTACGTTAATATCATTTTTAAGGATATAACAATGAACTAATATAAGGAACCGTAACTTATTCAATAAAACATGCATAAAAACATAAAGTAGTTAATAACTGAATTATGAGAAACAATGAAATGTTACTAAAAAATGAATGATAATATGATCATAAATGATATCAAAAAATGACTTTGATTCTGAACTAAAGGAATAAAATTATATAATCATTATATAAGATGTTCATATACATTCAAAGGATATCATACTGAAGGTAGGAGACTATTTTGTTTCACTTTTATTTATGTGGTACATATGCCTTAGACACCACCTATTTCTTTGAGTGGTATTTATTCTTCTCATTAATTTTTATATTCTCTATATTATGGACCTTATATTATCCATATAATTTTATTTATTTATTGAGGCATACAATTATACTAATTATAAACGGGTAAGGGATAATTTTGCGATCTCATTTTTATCCGAGATTATTTATACGTAAATATTTACTGGGATATATTAATAATCCAGGTCCATGTTTTATACATATTTATTATAAAATATTATTTAAATTATTTTATTGTTTTTTAATGTCAATTTTACACATTGGTGAATTTTTATTAAATGGTATGAATAAAATCTTTTCTTAATTTCGATATGAGGTAATTTTTGAGATTCCAACTAAAGAATGAGAGGAATGATTTCTTTTATCTTATACATCATGAACATATTTTTACATTTTCATAATTCCAGATTTCTATGAATCCTAAATAACAATATTTAAATTATATTTTCAAATATATATTTTTATTTTCAAATTGTGTGTAATTTTGAGAAAAGAAATCATTTATGACGAATAAAGTATATTTTCCTCAAGAATTATTTTCAAGTGTTCTATCAAAATTATTTTCAAACTATGATTAAATTAATTAATTTTGTTTTGTCTCAAGTATAATACCCCTATTATTTCTATAGTTTGATTATTATTTTTTATGGAATCCTATTTATGAAATCCATTTATTTTACATGGATTATGTTATAATGGAATGATGTTCAAGAAAATCATTTTATTCCTTGGGTTTTGCTATGATGACTGATTTATGTTTTTATTTCACACGTAATTATGATTTCATTATGAGATGAATTGGACCTATATCTTCCTCTAATGAATTGGGTAAATATTTATATCTAAGGAGATAGATAGGACTGGAACATCAAATAAATCTGTTCCACTAATACAGGGATGCTATTCCATGTAAATATAGTTCAATAATACAGGGATAGAATTAAGAGTGAAAGTAGATTAGGAAAGGACTTTGTCCACTATGATTCTCTTGGAAATGAAAATTAGATTATATGGAAATAAATTTTTATGCTTATATGTTTTCCATAGTTCCATGTTTTCTTTCATTGTTATTTTCTCATAGTTTATGTTTCTTTATGATTTATGTCTTATGAACTACCAAGAATTATTTCATGTCTCATGATTTTGATATATGGTATACATGGTTTGTTTTTTAAAAGGTATTTTCATGTTTTTAAAATATTATTTTCATGTTTTATTTGATATTTTATTTATTTAATCTTATTGAGCATTTGAACTCAAACTTTTAATATTTTAGTTTCCTTATGATATAAATAATGGTTTTTGGTAGGAAAATTGAAGGAGAAGATATTTATGGGATGTCTTGAAGATCTTTCACCATTTTAGGAGAATATGTTCCCTTTTTATAAATATAGTAAATAATATAGTAATTGGGAATCTATTTGTGTCATTTATTAAGTATTTCAGGCGTGGTTTCAACCACTTTACTATAGGTTTCAAAACCTGGATAATATCAGTGCGGAGGTAGGGAAGATGGAGAAAAGACCAGAAGAATACTAAGAGGAATTAGTTTTCTTGTGTTTGTCTCCTAAGAAAAAGGATTTGTGTTTGAAACTTCTGGAGCAGGATCGTATGTTTTTCAAGAAGTCTAGGATTAATTAAATTAATGAAGGAGATATGAATTATGCTTACTTATATGATTTCATCACATAGAAACAGAGGATTGTCAAGCCAAATATTCATATAAAAGATGGATCTTTCTCGAATGGCCATGACACGATGACAGTTATGGAGGGAATGCATTTCAAAACTATACACGTAGGTGATAATCCTCATATACATGGTGGTTACCTGGGAGGTCATGAGGATATTTTGGATTATATTCCCCATATTGTGGATTGTAACACCACGAGATTTTATGAAAAATATTTTTTTTAATTTTATTGATGTCTTGTGTTGTACGCTACAAAAAAGGAGTCTTGCACAACACGCAACCCTAACTTGGTTGCATTAAACGCAATCACGACCTTCCTCGATAGCGTGTGTTGTATGCAATACTGAGCTTCACTAAACAACGATATGCTATTAAAATATTATTAAAACTAGCTGTTATGAATAGTAATAACCACTTTTTAAATTTTTTTAAATTTCATCTTTCAAAATGGACTTCATTTTTGGATTCGTAATATCTAAATTAGCCTAGGGTGAAATTTTGGTATTTTTCTGAAAACTGTCAATTTTTGATGAATAGTGAAAACACTGGGTTACTATTTAAAACCGACTTTTTATTTAAAAAAGTATTTATTCTATTTAAATTTATTTTAGGTCAAAATTGACACATAATACCTATATAAGTTCAATGTAATTCATTAGAGTCATTTTATAATAATTTTAGATATATAAAAATTTTATTGAACTTTTGACTGTCTTTTACCCACCTCCTTGGAGAATTTCCAAATTCACATAAAACATAATTTTACCGTTTCTGTGAGTGGAATTTCAAAAATCCGAGAGACACGGTTGATGTCAGTAAGTAAAATGTTGTTCAATGAGATGAAAACAAATTTTGGTGAATAGTAACTTTTTACTTTTTTTACCACGGTTAAAAGTAAATAAGGTAATTAAGGGTAAAAATGATATTATTATTACCCTAACACATGTCCTAATTCTATTGGATAAATTTAATTCGACCAAAAACAACCTTAGGAAGAAAATATGACCATTTAGGCCCACTTGGATTAGATTAGGACATTTATTATTAATTTATTTAAAGAAGGGTTAAAATAGTTAAAATCAAAGTTTAATAAGTAAATAATTTTTAATATAGGGCTATACATGAGATAGATTAGACTATAAATATTTATTAGAAATCTAAAAAGATTTACTACATAATGGTATTTTATTTTTAATTTTTAGATATTAAATAATTGAATTTATTTAAGACACAAAGATGACGCAGTAATTATCTTATTAATGAAATATTGACATAATTGATGTTATAAATACCCAAATAAATGTAATTTGAGACTTTTTATGAATTAAACTAATTTTTTAGGTTAATATGACATTTTAGTACTGATTTAATTAAACTTTTTCGAACTAATCATTCTGTTATGATTTTCACAAAAATCAATTACTAAATAGTGTCAAAATTGACATAAATTAGTTTTTAAAACAAATATTATATTATTAATTGTTATTTTATTCCTAAAAATATAATGTTCGGAAAAATGACTTACATGAGGTTATATATATTAATAATAAACAACTTGGGGTTTGTTTGGCTTTTTATAGTACGTTTATTAACCTTATAGTGTAAGAACACAAAAAGACACGGTAAAAGTAAAATTATCTAACTTAAAGTTAAATCTAAATGATAAGGTTGAAATAGTAAACTAAACTTGTTCAAATTCTATTGTATGATAGGATTTCAAACCATCCCCACCTTAGCTTAGAAATAAATCAATTTTGAGCTATTTAAAACCGAATATGGCTTTATAATAAAATAATATTTTTAGTTTTTCCAAAGGAGCCCCTCTCCCCCCTTATAAAAGGGCACCTCCTCCCTCTCTTCCTCACACCACTTTGATCCTTAAAGATCGGCCAACCACTTCCACTTTCTCCTATCCACTTCCCTAGAAACATCCTAGAGGTCCTGGTCTTCTTCAAAGACCAATTTTTGTGCCCTAAGAGGAGGTCTCAAAGAGGCACTTCAAAGAAGAGGTAATGTCCGTTACCGATTCTTTCAACTTTATTTCTTCTTCCACTTTTCTTCTTTAGTTGTTTAATTATGAAGTAATAACATCAGTATAACTCATATACTTATATGTTATTATAATTATGAAACAACCCTATTTAACCATCTATCCATCCTACAAAAAACGAAATCACCAGGCGTGCGTACGTACGGAATACCGTCTCCACGCCGTGGTGAAATCTGTTTTTCCACCAACACCTTACATGTATGGGTATAATGGTGTAAAGAATAACTATATATGGTTATTATAACATCATACTTATTCTGATATATTATACCATCCACTACAATTCTATTAAATAATCATGGGAACGATATCATCGCTCGTGCGTACGTACGGAATACCGGCTTCACAACGCGATGAGATTCATTCTCAATGATTAACCATTCATAAATGATTATAAAGTATATATAATAAGTAACAATGAAATATATTAAATAATAATTCTACTGGATTTATGTATATATATATGTATGTCATCTATTTAGTTTCATTCAATTCAATAAGGAAACGAAAGCAGTGTTCATGCGTACGTACGACCTACCTTCTCCATGAGCGGTGTATTTCATTCCTTTTATCGATCTATAATATATATATGTATATGATGAATATATATTATATATATATATATATATCATTTTTTACATTCTGGAATTATGTAAATCAGGATATAAGTATTAATATCAAGAACGACAAGTCGAAACACATACGATAAATGAAATGATTTTAAGCAAAACACTGCTTTAACATGGTATTTACAAAAGAATGGGTAATATAAAATCATAAGTGAAACATATATGATATCATAACAATGAATATGATTCCGTAATAAGTCAATTAAATTATTTAAATCATTATATAGGAGGTTCAGATACGTACAAAGCATATCGGACCTAAGGTAAGGGATAATTTTACAAATCTCATTTTTATCTAAGATTGCTTATTCGTAAGTATTTACTAAGGTTATTGCTATAATCCATGTCCTTGTTTTATAAAAGTGTATTCATGTATATTTAAATTCCTTTTTACCCATTATTACTTTTACCCCATGGTATGGATGGAATCTTTCTTTTATTTACCCTACAAGGTACTTTTTGACTTTTCCGAAAAAAGTACGAGAATAATGTTTTTTTTCACATATACGACATGAAAGGATTTTTATGGTTTTATAAAGCCTTATTTTAATGAAGCTTCCTACAAAATATTTTGATGACTATTTTCAAAAAAATATCTTTCTTTTAAAATTTCATGATGCTTTTTGAAAAGAAATTGATTTTGAAGAAGAAAGGTTATTTTCCTCAAGAATTCATTTTAAGTGTTTGATCAAAACCATTTCTCCATATAAGATGACATTATTTTATATGTTTATGTTTCAAGTATAATGTACCTATTATTTACATGGTTTCGCTTTTCTTATGTTGATATATCCATTTGTTTTATATGGATTATGTGATGATGGGATGATGTTTATGAAACCCAATTTATTCTTTGGGTTATGATGAATGTTTCAAGTTTATTTTGTGGCACAAGTAAGAATGATTTAATTATGAGATGGGTGGGACCTATATCTACCTCCAATGAATTGGGTAAAGATTTATATCTCATGAGATAGACATGGATGGAACGATAAGTTAATATGGTTCAGTATTACAGGACTGGAACGAGGAGTGAACTCGATTCAGAAAGGGATTTTTTCAGTAAGATGGTCTTGGAAGCAATGCCTTGGCTACTACGGAAATCATTACATGTGCTTAATGGATTCCATAATTACATGTTTTATTCCCATGATATGTTATCATGGTTTATGTTCCATTATGATCTATCCCTTATGTACTTCCATGTTTTATGTCGTTGCTCAAGATTTTGATGTTTAAACATTATGTTCATGTTTTTAAGTTAAAATGTATATGGTATGTTTTACCCTTACTGAGCATTTGAGCTCACCATTTTTATGTTTTATTTTCCCCCAGGATTAAAATAAAGGTTTTAGGAAAGGAAACAAAAAGTGGAAGATCTTTATGGGAGATGTTGAAGATCTTTCACCACGATTAGAAGATTACGTTCCAAGTTTCCAAAGACACTAAACTATTACGGTCCTTGTGTGTCTGTTTTTGTTATGTATTAAGTATTCTGCAAAAGTAATGTGTTGTCCATGTACGTCATGCTTCGGGTCTCTACAGTTGGTATCAGAGGAAAGGTTTAGTCAACCATTGGAAACTATGATGCGGGGACTTTAGTGAGATCCCTAGAGATACTTCTAAGGTATGTTTAGGGATGTCCCTAAGGTTAAGTATAAGTATAGGTTATAGTCCTAGAATTATGGTAACGATATTAGATTAAACCTAAGATGTTAAATATTGAAGTTACTCCCACATTATTATGATTTTTTCCTCTCACACTATTCTTTTTGGGTTTTAAAAAATGGCTGGAAACAAGATGATTCAAGATAATGGAGTATATGATGGACAATGGAATGATATTATTCATGAGAAACCAAATGAAATGGGATCTGGAAGTCCAAACATCATTATTATGCCGAATCAAAAATCTCATAATATGATCAATAAACTCAAATTTGGTAAGTTTCCTGACTCGGCTAATAAGAGAAAGATGGAGTTTCATGATGCTCATAGAGGGATTAAAGTTCAATTTCCCCTATGTAAATCATGTGGGAAGGGGAATCAAGGAGAATGTTTCAAAGGAACTGGAAGATGCTTTGGGTGTGGAAAAGAAGGACACAAAGCCAATAAGTGCAAAGGAAAAGGTTCAATTAACACCATGGATGAGGATAATGGTATTGCTACGACATCAACAATGGTTAAATGTTTTAAATATGGAATATATGTGCGTTATGCAAACCAATGCCCTAAGGGAAAGTCTCGTGAATAGAATCAGTATGGTCGTATGGGTAGTATTTATGTTGTTGATGATGAAGAGACTACAAATGATATGGGAGATGAATGAATTGTTGAAGCTCAGTCAATGGTTTAAGAAGGTAGTTGAATGATTACATGTTTATCAAGTGTAATGTTGTATAAGTAATCTCATAGTACTATGGAATAAAGAGACATCTAAGGATTGTTACACTGTTGTCTTTCCTTAAGTTTTGAAAGTGTATGATGAATGGTACCAGTAACCATGAAATGCTATTCAGATATTTTTGTAAAGTAGATGATATGCACATAATGAAGGGATAAGGAGAAAATTAAATGTTTGATAGTATTCATGAGCTCATGACTGATATAAGGAGAGGGTTATATCATGGTTTGAGTATATAGAATTTTTGGATTTTGGTATGTGGAAAGAGTTAACTTTTTAAAGCATTCATGTTTTCACTAAGGTTTAATGGGTATTCATTTTTCAAGAGAATACATGATCAAGGTATTCACATGATTGGAATGTGACCAACAAGATATATGGGGGATAAATGATGGTTGGTTGTTGAAATTTCAAGTAATCATTTTCTTTATACTATGAGCTTGGACTGAAGTATTTTAGATAAAGATTAGAATGGATTATGTTGGACATAAGTTAGTATTGTTTAAGGATAGAACTTTTTTCGATATTATTGATGGGATGTTATAGTAATTTAGTTTTAGAAAAAGGACAACCTGCAGGATGGGCGACAACCCATCGTGTCGGACAAGGCTGTGGGAATGAAACCCATAATCGAAGTGAGACTGGACTTTATCGCCTACCACTAGCCTACAAGAAGTCCCTGTTTAGTAGAAACTAGTTTTATTATATTAAGCAGTATGATATATGAAGTATAAGTCCATTTTTGGAACCATATACGATTAACCTCAACATAAGATGGACTTATAACTTTTTCTAACCTTTTGTTTGAAATAGATGGAATGACCCATCATTCTATCACATGATCTAATAACTCTTCACGAATAACAAATTCAACTTCATTTCTTTAAGAGATTAAGTGGAAATTGTTCAATTCACGAACAACAGTGAGATTGTACCAAAATCCAGTAAGTATTTCTTCTAATTCAAAATTTTCAACTTTAGGGAAATGATATTGAAAACCAAAAATGTTGTCCAAGTTCCCTGATTTCCGATGAATCAGATGGTACCTTAGATCATCACAAATCTATGGCTTTGTGATTGTTGTATTTTCATAGCCATGTTCTCTACCACTCTCCATCAGAACATGATGGTTAGGTTTCTCTTCCATATCCATATTTTCACCTATGTTCTCCTATGTGGAAACCCAGTGATTAGTTAATTTGGGTAACCGTTATGTTTCATACTTTAGTTTTTAAATATTGCTTTTGGTATTCCTTTTTACGATGTGGGTTTTTATTAAAGAAACTTTCGAGTAGTAAACCATTTATAACCCTGACAAATTTCGAGCGCGAAATTCATTTTAAGGGGGGTAGAATGGAACACCCCAAGTTTTTATGAAAAATATTCTATTTAATTTTATTGATGTCTTGTGTTGTACTCTACAACAAAGGAGTCTTTCACAACAAGCAACCCTAACTTGGCTACATTACACGCAATCATGACCTTCCTCGATACCGTGTGTTGTACGCAATACCGAGTTCCACTAAACAACGATATGCTATTAAAATATTATTAAAACTAGCCATTATGAATAGTAATAACCACTTTTTAAAATTTTGTAAATTTCATCTTTCAAAATGAACTTCATTTTTGGATTCGGAATATCGAAATTAACCTAGGGTGAAATTTTGGTATTTTTATGAAAACTTTTAATTTTTGATGAATAGTGAAAACACTTGGTTACTATTTAAAAACTGACTTTTTATTTAAATAATTATTTATTATATTTAAATTTATTTTAGGTCAAAATTGAAACATAATACCTATATAATTTCAATATAATTCATTAGAGTCATTTGATAATAATTTTAGATATATACTGATTTTATTGAACTTTTGACCGTCTTTTACCCACCTCCTAGGAGAATTTCCAAATTCACATAAAACATAATTTTACCGCTTCTGTGAGTGGAATTTCAAAAATCCGAGAGACACGGTTGATGTCAATAAGTAAAATGTGGTTCAATGATATGAAAATAATTTTTGGTGAATAATAACTTTTTACTTTTTTTTACCACGGTTAAAAGTAAATAAGGTAATTAAGGGTAAAAATGATATTATTATTACCATAACACATGTCCTAATTCTATTGGATAAGTGTAATTCGACCAAAAACAACCTTAGGAATAAAATATAACCATTTAGGCCCACTTGTATTAGATTAGGACATTTATTATTAATTTATTTAAAGAAGGGTTAAAATAGTTAAAATCAAAGTTTAATAAGTAAATAATTTTTAATATAGGGTTATACATGAGATAAATTAGACTATAAATATTCATTAGAAATATAACAAAATTTCCTACATAATGGTATTTTATTTTTAATTTGTAGAGAATAAATAATTTAATTTATTTATGACAAAAAGATGATGCAATAATTATCTAATTAATGAAATATTGACATAATTGATGTTATAAATACCCAAATAAATGTAATTTGATACTTTTTATTAATTAAAAAAATTTTCTAGGTTAATATGTCATGTTAGTAATTATTTAATTAAATTTTTTAAACTAATCATTCTGTTATAATTTTCACAAAAATAAATTACTAAATAGTGTCAAAATTGACATAAAATAGTTTTTTAAACGAATATTATATTATTAATTTTTATTTTATTCCTAAAAATCTAATGTTCGAAAAAATGACTTATAAAAGGTTATATATATTAATAATAAACAATTTGGGGTTCTTTTGGCTTGTTATAGTAAGTTTATTAACCTTATAGTGGAAGAACACAAAAAGACACGGTAAAAGTAAAATTATCTGAGTTAAAGTTAAATCTAAATGATAAGGTTATAATAGTAAAATAAACTAGTCCAAATTCTATTGGATGAGAGGATGTCGACCCCTCCCAACCTTATCTTTGAAATAAATCAATTGTGAGCTATTTAAAACCGAATATGGCTTTATAATAAAATAATATTTTTAGTTTTTCCAAAGGAGCCCCTCTCCTCCCTTATAAAAGGGCACCTCCTCCCTCTCTTCCTCACACCACATTGAGACTTCAAGCTTGGCCAACCCCAGAGAATTTTTCTCTACACATCCCTAGAATCATCCTAGAGGTCCTGGTCTTCTTCAAAGACCAATTTTGGTGCCCTAAGAGGAGGTTTCAAAGAGGCGCTTCAAAGAAGAGGTAATGTCCGTTACCGATTCTTTCAACTTTATTTCTTCTTCCACTTATTCTTCTTTAGTTGTTACATTATGAAGTAATAAAATATGTATAAAGAATATAATTATATGTTATTATAATTATGAAACAACCCTATTTCACCATCTATCCATCCTACGGAAAATGAAATCACCACATGTGCGTACGTACGGAATACCGTCTCCATGCCGTGGTGAAATCTGTTTTTCCACCAATACCTTACATGGATGGGTATAATGGTGTAAAGAATAACTATATATGGTTATTATAACATCATACAGATTCTTATATAATATACCATCCACTACAATTCTATTCAATAATCATGGGAACAATATCATCGCTCGTGTGTACGTACGGAATACCGTCTTCACAACGCGATGAGATTCATTATCAATGATTAACCATTCATAAATGATTATAAAGTATATATAATAAGTAATCATGAAATATATGAAATAATAATGCTACTGGATTTATGTATATATATATATGTATGTCATCTATTTAGTTTCATTCAACTCAATAAGGAAACGAAAGTAGTGTTCATGCGTACGTATGGCCTACCGTCTCCATGAACGGTGTATTTCATTCCTTTTATCTATCTGTAATATATATTTGTATATGATGAATATATATTATATATAAATCATGTTTTACATTCTGTAATTTTGTAAATCAGGATATAAGTATTAATATCAAGAACGACAAGTCGAAACACACACGATAAATGAAACGATTTTACCCAAAACGCTGCTTTAACATGGAATTTACAAAACAACGGGTAATATAAATTCATAAGTGAAACATATATGATATCATAACAATTAATATTATTCTGTAATAAGTCAATGAAATTATTTAAATCATTATACAGGAGGTTCAGACACGTACAAAGCATATCGAACCTAAGGTAAGGGATAATTTTGCAGATCTCATTTTTATCTGAGATTGCTTATTCTTAAGTATTTACAGGGGTTATTGCTATCATCCATGTCCATGTTTTATAAAAGTGTATTCATGTATGTTTAAATTACTTTTAACCCATTCTGACTTTTACCCCATGGTATGGAAGGAATCCTTCTTTTATTTACCCTACAAGGTACTTTTTGACTTTTCTAACAAAAGTACGAGAAGAATGTTTTTTTAACGTATATGGCTTGAAAAGATTTTTACGGTTTTATAAAGCCTTATTTTCATGAAGATTACTACAAAATATTTTATGACTATTTTCAAAAAAATCTCTTTCTTTTAAAATTGCATGACGTTTTTTGAAAATAAATTGATTTTGAAGAAGAAAGGATATTTTTCTCAAGAATTCATTTCAAGTGTTTTATAAAAACCATTTTCCATATAAGATGACATTATTTTATATGTGTATGTTTCAAGTATAATGTCCCTATGATTTACATGGCTTCAATTTTCTTATGTTGATATATACATTTGTTTTATATGGATTATGTGATGATGGGATGATGTTTATGAAACCCATTTTATTCATTGGGTTTTGATGAATGTTTGAAGTTTATTTTGTGGCACAAGTAAGAATAATTTAATTATGAGATGGGTGGGACCTATATATCCCTCCAATGCATTGGGTGAAGATTTATATCTCATGAGATAGACATGTCTGGAATGGTAAGTTAATCCGGTTCAGTATTACAGGACTGGAACGAGGAGTGAACTCGATTCAGAAAGGGACTTTGTCCACTAAGATGGTCTTGGCATCAATGCCTTGGCTACTATGGAAATCATTACATGTGCTTAAAAGATGCCATAATTACATGTTTTATTCCCAAGCTATGTTATCATGATTTATGTTTCATTATGATCTATCCCTTATGTACTTCCATGTTTTAAGTCGTTGCTCAAGATTTTGATGTTTAAACATTATGTTCATGTTTTTAAGTTCAAATGTATATGGTATGTTTTACCCTTACTGAGCATTTGAGCTCACCATTTTTATGTTTTATTTTCCCCCAGGATTAAAATAAAGGTTTCAGGTAAGGAAACAAAACGTGGAAGATCTTTATGGGAGATGTTGAAGATCTTTCACCATGATTAGAGGATTACGTTCCAAGTTTCAAAAGACACTAAACTATTACGATCCTTGTGTGTCTGTTTTTGTTATGTATTAAGTATTCCGAAAAAGTAAGGTGTTTTCCATGTACATCAAGCCTCAGATCTCTACATGGATGATGCTTTTAGCTCCATGCTAGAAGCTATCCCAGATGAACAAGAGATCCATAATGTGGTGTTTGCTCTTAATATGACAAGCACTCTAAGGCCTGATGGTCTTCCTAGTTTTTTATGTGGCATCTTGGAATCAGGTGAATAACCAAATTGTAGAGGTAATACAATATTTCTTTTATGGAGGGATCCTACCCCATGTGTCCAGTACTAAATCATTTCTCCTCATTCCTAAGTGAAATTATCTATAAGGGTCAAATCATAACATACCAATCACTTTGTGAAATTTTCCCGATAAAATTATATATAAAATTATCAATCGATGGATCTCTCCACACCTCCAATATTGTATTGTTGAAGAGAAACATGTTTTTTTAATGTTAGATCAATTTAGGGAGATATTTTCTTGGACCATGAGATAATTAGAGACCTCAATATGAAAACACATGGATCTAATAGCACCATCAAGCATGAAATGGATAAAGCTTATGATACGGTGGAGTGTTCCTTTATCATTATTGTGTTTTGTTGTATGGGTTATTCAAATGTTCCATTGAAATTATTTTATGCAGATTCATCCCTCATTGGATGTCCATTTCTTTCATGGATAAGATGTGTGGTTTCTTTAAATTAGTAAGGGGAATAAGGTAGGGTTATATGATTTCCTGAAGCATTTTCATCATGGTGCAAAATTATTTTAGATTCCTTATTTGTAGGAGTATTATAGAGGGTAGTATGATTCATTTTTAATTGATATGAACTAAAATGGGTTTATCACACATCATATTTGTGGATGACAAGATCATTTTTATCAACAACAATAAATGTTCTCTCACGGGCATTAAAAATTTTATCGATAAATACTTCAAGTGGTGTGGGTAGATTGTAAACCAAAGATGGGGAAATGTGTTTATTCTAGATAGGTTCTCGGAAAGGAGTGTCAAGGACATCGAGTCTAGACTTGTCATAAAAATAAGGGTCATTACTTTTGAATACCTCAGAGCCCTGATTTCTCTAGGGAGAATCTGAGTGCATCATTTCGATAATCTAGTGAAAAAACTTTTAAGCATATTTTAAACTGGAAGAACTATTTTTTGTTCTTTGGTGGTAGAAAAAAACTCATTAACAATGTATGATCTTCCATTCCAATTCATATTCCTTCTTCCATAGAGGTTCCTCCATCCATTTTATCTTTTTTTTTGTAAAAAATCATGAAAACTTTCATATGGGATGCTCTTGCAGATGGACATCATCAGTGGGCTTCATGGGATAAAATGTCCAAGATAGTTGATAAGGGGGGAATTGGGATCAGAATAATTAGGGATGTGATGCATGGAATTAATGGGAAGCTCTCCTGGGATGTTATTGATGGAAGATCATTATCTGGATGTGTTGAAAAAATAATATATAGTGGTATTATTGAGGCCCTTGTGGGAAGATCATCTTGCATGTGGCAGCTGATCCAACCCATTATCACAGTGCTGGACTGCTACACTCAATGGATTATAGGATGGGGTGAGATAAAATTCTAGAAATAAAAATGGGTTGGAAGAAAACACTTTTTCTTAGGATATCAAATCCCAAACATCATAGTTATACATGTGATGTAGTATCCTTCTATTGTTTAGACTATTATAGAACCTAACTAACAAAGATTGAATTATCTCATTGAGCATTCATAGGAACTAGACACATGTGTTTTCATTGAGTTGACCTTGGGATATTTTTTGGGAAGTCTTTCTACAAAGTGTTGGAATCAGTGGTAGTAAATGATGTGTGGGGATAGGTGATGTGGTGTAGAGACATCCCGACCAAATTTGTTTTCCTGGTTTCGCAAGTTAGGAAGAATGATATCTCCACAGATGAGAACATAAAAGTTTTGGGTTTTCAGTTGGTGTCCCAATGCGGGTATTGTTCTGAACCTAAGGAGGAATCCTCTCAACATCTATTCTTTGAGTGTGAATGGGTGAAGTGAATATGGAGTATGTTCAATTGTTTCACTGGTTTTTCTACTCCAGATTTCCCCAGCATGAATTTTCGAAGCCTTTGGTTGTAAGGGGAGGAGTCAAACTACAAGGAGAACAAATTTGGAGTTTGGATTATTGTAGAAGTGTGTTTGTGTATCTAGAAATCTAGAAATAGGGCTCTCTTAGAGGGAAATTACAATTAGAGTGTGGAAATCACTACAAGAATCTAATATTTTGTTAATTAATCTGGATTTTTTTTCAAACATGGGTAGTTCGCACCTTCTATGCATTGGATTCTTGGTCTCACTTTGTCCACCGTCAATTAGATTAGACTGGATAGAAAATGGGTTAGGTGGTATCCCCATGTCTCTAGACTCAAACTCAGCACTGATGAGTCATGTTTGTCTGGCTTCAAGGAGGGTGGTGGTATAGTTCGTGGTAATAAAGGTTCTATTATCTTTGCGATTTGTCTTCATTTGGGAATGGATGTTTTATAGAGGAACAAGAAAATGCATTTATTTTCGGCATAGAACTACGAAATCAAAGGAACGTTCAACTTACTACACTGGAAACAGACTCTCATATTCTCCTCACGCCTCTTAAAGGGTAGTCATCTACCCCATGGTCAATCGTCTACCATGTGCAAAAGAGTATGAATCTTATTCATGCTGACATTGATATAACTCATATTTAGAGAGAAGGAAATAGGGCTACAGACACTCCACTTCCAAATCTCTTATTATTAATATTGTGTCCTAATTTGACCAGATTTGGCACTTCTCTATTGATGGTGTATGAATTTTTATTTGGGATTCTCTTGGTATCCACTTTTATAGACCCCCACAATCCATTCGTCCTTGAACCACATTTCATCAGGGGATCCCACTTTCTTTAATAAAAATTATTATTTTGGTGAATAACTAATAATAAATTTTCCCATTTAATATAACACTGATATAATAATTTAAAAATTTAATTAATTTTATTTTATTCACTCTAAAGGGGTGATGAAAATAATTTAAAACTAATAAATCTATAACATCTAAATTTTTTTTCATTGAATAGAGTAAATGTGTTTCTATATTATGAAAAATTTTATTTTAAATGGAAATAATATAATTTAATTTTAAAATAGATCTTATAAAATTTATATTTATCTCTATATGGGTTTAATAAATTTCCATTCTATACTTATTGTTTTATAGTATCATAAAATTCACATTATTTTAAAAATTAGTACCTTACACTAATCGCCTAATAATCAATCTTTTTTTAATAATCCAAAAATATAATAGTAAGATAATTTTAATATTTTATATTAAAAATGGTTATTCTTTTTAATATAATATGATTCTATTATTCGCCATTTGATATTTTTAAAAAAACCAATTATATAGAAAAATGTAATTAAAAAATTAATTTCTAATGTTAATTTTTTTATTCATAAACAATTTATAAATTATATAATTTAATAACATTACTTATCAAAAAAATATTAAAATTCATTTATTTAATTAATAAATAATTTAAAAAATTAATGAATGGAATATTTTTTTAATCATATACTTTTTTGTCCTCTAAATGAATGAATTTTTTATAAATCAATATATTTTAATTTTCTGTAGGATTTATTTTTATATAATTCGATTTAATATTGTTCATATAGTTTTTCCTGAGTCATTCATTTTTTTAATGAATGAATTTTTTTGTATAATACATAGACAAATAATATAATATTTCATTATTCCCCATTAAATAACTTATATCATGTCAATATAAATTATTCCTAACAAAATACATAGTTACAGGTATATATAAATTCAATATATATTTATATTAAATTTTTAATGATATTTCTTCTTTATTATAATTGGATTGAGTGTTGAACTAATATTATCCATGATAATTTTAATACCACAAATTTTGAGTTTCACTCTAATATTAATTTAAAATACCCAAATATTATGTGTGAAATTATAAAAGGATGTTAATTTTAGGCATTCTATTAATATGTTCTCCTGGTAATATTTTTTTTAATTTTTTATCATATAAATTATCATGGAAGAAAATTACAATATAAATTAATTAGTGATGAATTATAAATATGGGAAAAATGATCATATAACTAAATGTTTTTATTCAAAATTAAACATCTATTCATTGTTCCAAATATTTTAGGTTCAAAGGAATAAAGTATTATGTTTAATAAGATAAAAATACAATTCATTCAATACTTTGGTGTTCAATTAGTGTTCCTCATTCCATATTATTATTTTCACCCACTTATATAGTTGCAGACTCACAATTTATCTCATTTTTGGGATTCTTTTTTATACTATAATTCTTATCATCCCTTGAATTTTTTCAATAACTTATATAATTTCTACATTATAAAAACATTATATATTTAAATATTTATAGTACATCTAAAAATATATATTTCCAATCATTATTCCCATATAGATCATGAAATTATCTTTTAAATTAGTTTATTATTATATCCTTTTACACACATAAAACAACTATTAGTTCCTGTAATATTCTTAATTTTTTTATTCTTGAAAAACTTTTTATACCATGTAAATTGAATCATACTTCCTTCATAATCATTTTCACCAAAATATACACAATACTCCATATTTTTAATCATTTGTGTAACACCCATGAAGTTTAATATATCATTACCATGAAATAAGTCATTATGTTTAAATTCTTGCTCCACCCGCAACATTTAACTTCAACAACACTATTATATATGTATGGAATATATATATTTATATATATATATATACATATATGAATATAGAAAAAAAAGATGTATAATTTTCATGAATGAATATGAGTAATAACATTATGAAATATATATTGAATTTAAATAATGGATACATATAGTGTGAAAGCTATTAAATTAATATAACTAAATTGATTAATATTATTATTTTATCGATCTAAATAATTTTTTATAAATATTTCATGTTTATAGTATATCCATTCAGCTTTCAGGAAATTTATGATAATTTAAAGACATAAATTTTATATTAATTTTTGGTTCATAATAATTCAATTGTTATGTAATTGGAAATATGAATGATAATGAAAAATCATCTATAAAATCCCTATAGAAATCTATATTTTAATATATCTCAAATTTTTAAAAATAACATAAACTCTTAAAATTAAAAACTTAGATTTTAATAAAAGATCATTTCTTATGATTCATCAAAATAATTTTTGTGTGTGGAATTCATGAGCTTTTTTATAAAATTGAATTTTAGATGAATAGTTCAATATATATATCTTTAAATTACATGAATTTTATATAATTATTTTAATAGAAGTATTACTTTTAAATAAATTAATAATTTTTATTATACAAAATATTTATTTTATAAGTGAATTTTTATATTTTTTAAAAATAAAATCAATTTATCTATATATTAGAAACACAAATACATATTAAAAAAGCTAATTTTTATTCAAATGATTTTTTATTTTCAAAATAATTTATTCCAATTTTTGAAACAACATAAAATAAAAATATATTTCAATTTTTTAATTATTTACTCCAAATTATTTATTATATATGAATTTTGTTTAGAAAACATGATTGTGATACCTTAGGAAGAAAACATGATACCACAATAGAAGCTTAATTGAAAAAATAATAATTGAAGTGGTAAAGGTATTGAAACATGGTTAATTTTTTTTATAATCGAGTTATTAGGAGTTTATTGAACTTATATCACCATAAAATCAATTATTGTATATTTTTAAAGTCAATTGGTAAGTTTGACAAGTTCTTACTTCATATTAATTTCACATATTTTAAAAAATTATATTCAACAACATATAAATGTGTCCATTAACCATACATTAGATAACACTATAAAAATTATGATTTCATATTAATAAATAATAAATTAAATAAAATAGAATCCTACTTATCAAATTTGATAATCTACTAAAAATCCATCATCCTATGTTAGTAATACTAGAGGGTTCTTCTATGAAATTCTCAACATTTTTAACATGTGTAATGATTTTTATTAAACTTAATTGGATTGTATTATTCTGTTTAAATTAAAATATTTGTATCCATATGTAAGTAAACTATTACTGAAATTATATAAAATTATATTATTTTATGGTAGAAGTCATTAATCACCATTTACATTTTCTATAATTAAAAATTAAACATCCAATTAATCATTGTGCGAACTACTACCTCCATACAAATACATGATTAATTTTCCATATCAACATAAAAAGGAAAGTGTAAAAATATAATTTAACAAACAACTCATTTATATATATATAATTATTATTATTCTGAAAAAACCATCCCCATTAATTCATCCTCTGGTTTTATAAAAAAAATCTTGTGTTCATTTGTACATGCAGACTACAACCAATATAGCATGGTGTATTATATTTTTCATGACCACGAAACATTGATTCACATGAGAATTAAATAAAGGTTTAAATATTAATTTTAGTACTTCATTAAGGATTTGGTATAAAAAATTAGACAACATATTAATTATATAATCAACATACATTATTTATTAACTAAATCATTTAAAATGAAATGCTATGAGGACAATGATCTATTATATATATTTAATGAAATTACAAAAATAATATCCACTTTAAAGTTCATTTAAATTAAGATACACTACATTAATAAAAAATAAAAAATCTTATATTATTTTAATTTAGAGATATTACCACTAAAGCTGTTCAAAATCTTCTATTAAATATGAGGTGGTCTTATTTGGGTATGTTTAACCACCTATATGAATAAAGTTACAAACATAAATAATATATGATTATAAAAAAATAACATATATTTTAATATGATATAAATATTTAAATAATTGGTTTTTTCAAATATGGTTATATTAATATTTAACTCTTTAATTATGAAATCAACCTTCATTCAATAAGAATCAATGAAACATGCTCACTATAATTTACAAACCCATATATCGTAACCCAAAAAAAACAAAATGATAAAATAGAATTATAATATATATTTTGAAATTTAATATATTATCATATATAAAATAATAGTGATTGAATTTATAAAAATAATTGATATCTACAACTAATTTTTGAAACTAGTTCAAGGTAACAATGAATACTTACACCTTGTATAAAAAATCATAAAAACCTATAATATATATATAATAATATTTAATGAGAATTATAAATGGATATAATTATGAATTATATTCATGGGTATGAATTTATCTATATTAATTTAGTTATCTTACCCAATTTGTGAAAGGGTAGAAAAAATCAACACCTAGACACTGATTTTCTTCTTAAAATCCTATCATTGAGAAATGATTTGTATTATGAATATAATTTCATTTATGTTGTTTATATAATGTATATTTAATATATAATATAATTTATTTTCGTTAATAATTTTTTTAATTCAATTAAAATCCCTCTCTTTCATGTGGATTTTTTTTAAAATTCCACTCATGTTGTAAAGGTTTATTTATCTCAAACTCAAATTCCATTAGACATGATTATATTAGTAATAATGACCCCTTTGTATAAAGTTACATCTATGTAATATTCTATTATATTTTTATACTATATTTCATTTTAATTTATTGGATGAACTATTAAAAATCACTTTGTTCTCATAAAATCTCATTTCGCTCAAATGTTACACAATTATAATTATATATCGGTAACACATTTTTAATTTATTTAGATATTATTATAATTTAGTAAATTCATCCCTTAATTTGAATTATTTTTTATTATATAATTTCATATATTTTTATCACAAAAACCATATGTTATTTTTTTCATGCATCATAGTGTATATTTCCCATTAGAGATATTGGTAACTCAAATATACTCTCTTTGAGTTATAATATTTCATCTAGAATTTTTCTTCTATATGAATGGGTTTCCCAACCTAATATAATATTATATGGCATTCTATTATCATCATTTGGACTATTATGTATTAAAAAATGACTTATTTGTTATTATTCTTATAGTTTTAGTTTTGAACAAAATTATTTTCATAATAATATAGACTAATTTTCCTTCCTCTTTAATATTATTTTTCTTTTTATACTGATTTATCCAATAGAAAAAATATGAATTTTAATGTAATGAAGAAAACAAATTAATTACATAATTAATTGGTTAAAAAATTTTCAGACAGCCATTTCATTTGTTACCTTTGAAAGAGACATGTAGATTTTTATTTTATGCAAATGTTCAAGGTTATTTCTAAAATAAAATTTATTTTTTCATATATATTTCCCTTATTATATTTACTAGTAATTTGTAGGAATGGGGTGTATGATTAATTATTTATTAGATAATACATATACGCACACAGATATATATATATATATATATATATATTATCAATTGGGGGATTAAAATATTGGTATCAAATATTTTTATTCCTGATGCCATTATTTTGGATATAATTCTAAGATATCTTTTTGTTACAAATTTTTCCATTTATGTCGACAACCTTATATGTTTCCATTTTTTCAAACGGGGATATGTTATTTGGGAACTATTTCACTTCATTATCATAATCTCTAACAATCATGTTATTCTATTATTGAAAAAATATCACTCATCAACCAATATGAGGTGAACCTCTCATTTTTTCCAAATTCAAATTTGATGATGTTATCTGATAAACAATGATTATTTAATGGTTGGGGAAGTAATGAAATTATAAATTTGTAAAAAAATAAAATAGGATAATTTTTTAATAAAATTATATATTATTCCTTATATGGATTAGTATTTTTTATTCCTCAAGGGGTTTATAATGTATTTGAATGGAATGTATTTTTATATCATATAGTTAATGTATTGGACATTATCATGTGAACATTAGGTAGGTAAATTATATTTCTCTTCATTGAATTGACCTATATAATGAGAAAAAAAGGATGGGTTTTGATGTATACATCTACCTATATCAATATTGTTTCTTTGAAAAATCCATTGATTATATTTAACTATATCCATTATTATGAAGTCAGTAAGAATAAGATCATTAATTTTTTTATTTGTGTATTTATTTATTTTTATTGACATAGGTTACTCTCAGTTTTTGATGATGATATATTTTTTAATATTAATTATTCATTCCATATTTCTTAAAACATTCATATTTTTTTAGAGAATCTGTTATATAACTACCTTATTGAAAATTAGAGTTCACCACTTATGTTTCTATTCAAAAAATTATAATGAAATGTAGTAAACATGAAATGTGTATAACATTATATTGTGTGGAATAATTTTTAGAAGATATTCAGGAACCATTATAATATAATTTTTTTATATATAATATGAAAAATTTCAATTTAATATAAATAACATTAGCCTTTTTATCTAATGTTTTCAACATTATCCAAATATGTAATCCTAAAATGTATTGTAAAAGTTTATGGTGAAATAGATTTAATAATTATTGTAATTATTGGATAGGTATGTCTAGAAATATTTTTTGGTGTTAAACCAAACATGGAAAGTGTGTGTTCATTGAATTGATTTTAGAGTCTTGGTTCAGGGAATAACAAATGGTATGAGAGTATCATTAGGATAACAATATAAATTATAAGAATTCATTATGATAATTTATTTTTTTCTAACATATCATTGATCAAAATTTAAAAGGTAAATATTACTCTTTGGGAGAATATATGATTTAATATTATGTTAATAATATATATTTTACATGGAGGTTGGGATAATAATATTAGAGAATATACTAGAGATAATTCTAAGAGATACTTTTTTGTGTATAATAACAATTTGATGTCATGTTAAAGTAATGATTGTGTATTACCCAATAACTAACATCATTTTATGAATATTTAATAACAATTTATGATCTTTAAATGATGTATATGTGGATAATAACCACAAAATTAAAGGACATGGTAGTAATAAAATCATAAATTTGGGTATTAAAAAGAGGTATACCATCACTATTGGGTTAAAATATTTGTGGGATATTATTTGGTAATGTCACATTCTACTTACGATAAATTATATGGTAATTGAATATTATTATCCAACACAACCTAATGAAAAAATGACCCTGGGTAAATCTGATAAAAATGTAGTGATTCATATGTTACGGTACAAATAAATTGATATGTGTTTTATAGGATAATGAATTTTTTGTATTTAGAGTGACTAGATTTCAATGATTTGTATATAAAAAAAGTTTTAATATTGTTCATTGAAATTTGGGATATTTATTTTGAGGACTGGGTTTGGAAATATGAGGAAAACCAACTTAATGTATCCCTCTTTGATCCAAGAATTATATAAGTTAAATGTATGGTGATATAACTTGATTTTTTTTTCATAAAATTAATATTGTATATAACATAGTATAACATTCAATTTTTATTTTTCAAGACATATTACTGTTTAATATTTAATTTTTTATTGATTATTATTATCTAATAATAATTTTAAGTCATGTTAACTTGATTAGTTTTATTAATTTATGAATCTTGATGTAACCTTGTTTAAATTGGTTTTAATAAAATATAAATAAATAGTACTGATTAAAAACCTAATGATACAATTATAGTGGTAATAAATATATTTATTATAAAAAACTATATATCAATAATTTATATAGTTAATGAGGTGATTTTTTAAATCCCAATCATTCCAAATAATAGAGGAGTGAAATCCCATATAAATTTATGTGAAAATGATTATTAGTTAAATATGACATATATCCTCTATCTTGAAAATAGTGGAATAAGAATAGAGAAAATCTCAATAATGGGTCATGTAAATGTAATAAGTGTGTAGATGATGTGTATCCGGAGCACAAAATTATTGAAAGGTAGATGCTACAAAAATCCATTACATAAATTGGATGACAACTAGAAATTATGTGAAATAATAACCCAATCAAAGGGAAAACTATGTAAATTGTAACCTAAAACATTATGAATAAGTAAAATACTATAAAACTACTAAAAATTATGTGGATAGTGGGGTTTTTATATATATTCTAGTGTACTATGACATAATTGTTTTTTGTAACTATTGGATATTAATTAACTGAGAAAATACATAGTCCAATGATTGAAATATAATCTTTTTTCATGGTCAGTGAGAGGTTATTCTAGTTTTTCCTAGATCATATTTCCTTGGAAGAATTATTATTTTTTAATTATGAGTTGGTTGTCTCTCTTGAAAATGAAATTATAAAAAATTTTCAAAAATAAAATAATCATTGCACATCATAAAAAAACACAATGATAAACTATAAGTTTCCTATTGAAATTACATTGATCATATAAATCATATTTTGAGGTATATATTTCTTTAAGGAGGGAGAATATACCACTAAAAACTTTTTATTGTATTACTACCTTTATATATTTCAATTCTTTTACATCTTTATCTAGTCATAATACAATACTTCAATAGAAATGATATATATTTAGTGAATATAAGAATATCATTATATGATAATTAAACCATGGAATATGAATTATTGTTAATGAATATGAGTATCCCAACTTTTAAATAGCTATTGACCAAAACTAATGAAATATTTTAGTATAAATGAAATGAAATTTGTATTTATAAAAAGAATAATGTAGTAATTGTTTTATAGAATTAAATATTTCTATGTATTTTTATTCTTTGTGATATTGATTTATATTTCAATAATCTTGGGATTAATGATTATAAAATATATCTTATATAAATAATAAAGTAATAATAGTTGTATCAATAAATATTGGGAATTGTTAATGTTAATTGTCAATATTTTGAAGTAATTATTTTCGTATAAAATAAGATTTTAATTATATGTTATTTTTTATTTTAAGATATTTTTTCACATTTATAAATATAATTATAAAAAATGGGAAATATTTCATGATTTATTATAGTAATATATTCATTAGTTTATCTTTTATGTTTTTTCCAAAAAATATTGTTTTTTAATTGAGAATGATAGGGTTTATAAAAATAACTTGTAGTCTAGGAAATTTTTATTATATATGAATTAATTGAAAATTAATGAATAATTTTTATATTAAAATATATTAATATTTTAAGTGATTTTAAAATAAAAAATTGTTTTTTAAATTTTTGAAAATTGTTTTTTGATTTTAGAACTATGATTATAAATTTTTAAAAAATTACATATACATATACTATTTAAAAATTAATTTCTAGAAACATCTTCAAATTAATCAAATTAAATTTATTTCATATTTTCAATAATTAGGTCCCAATTGGGTATTATTGAAGACATTATTTTTAGGGAAAAAATAATTTTACTTAGGTAAAAAACTATAAAAAACTATAAAATCATTAATGGAAAAAGTAATAATTAAATGTGTAAAGGGATTTGAAGATGTTAGAAACATGTTCTAAATGGATTGAATGGGAGATTATATAATTCGTATCACTCTACAATATATTATTATCTATTTTGGATCAAAATAACATGTTTATTAGGTTCTATATTTATATTAAATTGAAATTTTGAAAAAAGGCCATCCAAAAAAGTTACAGAAGGGGCATCTCACCAGGCATTCATTACGACTCAAAAAATTAATTTCCCCATGAAAGAGTGTCCTCATTACGTCACCATGAATCCAACATATCACATTAAATATTATATTATTAATAGGTTATCTTATGAAAAAAAATTCGAAGAATGTTTGGATGTAAATCTTAATGTACACACTGTGAGTAATCATTATTACTCAATGTCTTTATTTTCTATTTTTTCATTCAAATTATAATTTTCATATACATATAAAATTAAATCTGTATTATTTATATAATAATTATTTTTATTTATTATTAATAATCATAAATATCATTTAAAATTTTCTTTTAATGAAAAAAAAGCATTCATTCATTTGCTGAATATGCTAACATATCCAGGATTCTTTGTGTTTCATTTTCATAGGATACCTTACACATATGATATAAAAGGGTAATTTAATAAATAAATTATGATACTTATGTCATAATTAGTATTCTTAAAATATTTTATATATTAATTATTACTAAAATTCTATTTAAATGATATTATCATCCATGGGTTCCTACAGAGTACCACCTCCATAGACCGGTGTATTGCATTTATCATTATTTTTTTCACAAAACAACCTAGATAAATTGGTACTATAATGAACCACCCGTTCTCATTGGATTGATAATGAAATGAATCATTACATGGAATTAAGTGACATCCCCATGACTCCAAATGATAGAAATAAATGTTGAAGGGCATCAATACTAGTGGGCCACAATTTACTATTTTTGAAACAGACCATAAACCCAACAAACTACAACCAAATGTACCACAAAAGAAGACAAACTACTATCAAAGAAAATATAAGAAAAAAATAATGAAAACTCTAAGATGACAATTATACTCTATTCTCCATAAGATATATGATCCCATATCAAAAAATGGGTTGTCTATAATATGGTAGTGCTAAATATATGTGATAAATTATGTTTTCCAATGACTTAGAAGATATCATCTGTAAAAGAACTAATGTTCCAAAGAAGGTGTGAGTATAAAAATAAGTAGGTTTTGAAAAATTAATTCCATACCCGTGACAATAGAATAGTTAATTTGGTAAAATTTATGTAAAATATTTCATATAAAACACTTTTTAAAAATAGTTTATTTCAAAATATAAAATTATTCCATAGAAAAATATTTCCAAGGAAAGCACATAAACAATCATTTAAATAATTTAACATTTTTTGTGTAACCATTCTACATAAACACAAATTTGACCATGAATGAAACATAAAAGAGGTAAAAATACCTAACCCTAATCCATCCAAACAATAATGAGGGAGACTTCTTACCCTTATCTGATCAAAATGCCTAATAATGTTTGTCATGGGATAAACTTGACCCTTATCCATCATAGAAATGATAGGGGAGACTCTTGACACTTATTTTTCCCTAATTCCATATGAACAGACACAAGCATTGTGCCATTACACATTTGGCACTGAGAATAAGGTCATATTTAAACCAATCATATTTAATGAAAAATAGACACACACAACCATTATGCAATTAACCAATGCCAAAACATACGTTTCATCTATTTCAATAAAACCTTTATTTTATTGAAAACCATTAGAAAAATAAATTTAATTTTGATTAAAGCATTAATTTTATTGAAAAAATGGTAATTAAATCAAAATACCACAATTCCATAAAATCTCCATTTTAAAATCCCCATTTTAAAATCAATAACTGAAGCACATTATCAAGAATAATAATTTTCCAGATTTCCGAAATCTACCAAACAATCATAAAATAAGGTTTCCAAGATTTAATAAATAGAAAAATAAAAATCAATTAATCAAAATAAAATCAATTTTAAGTCATTCTAATAATTTATACAATGAGGAGTCTAGAGTGAAGCCACTTACCTTAACCGTTTTCATGAAAACCAGAAACACACAAATAACACTCACGAAACGATGCCAATTCTCCACGAATCTACTTTAGATCTCTTACCCTAACAAGGTAAAGACCAAATCTCAACTGATATTACATAAATAATATTATTTCAATCCAAAATGGATGTATTTCTAAGAAGCCAAGAGAAGAGGATAAGTATATCTATGTATATCTATGGAAACATTGTGAGAATAGCGATGAATGACAAAATCCCTCAAGAATACATCTTCAAATCACCAAGAGAAGGCTCCAAATTAACTACAACTAACTAGGGAGAGGTTCTCCTGCATTTAATTGAGATAAATCCATAATTAGGGCCAAAATAGGGAAAACATTAGTGATTTAGAGGAAACAATGTGTGAGATCCACTTTTTTGGATCTCACTTATACCCTACGCATGGTTTAGTCGTACGGTTAGAAAAACTGTGCACTAACCATGCATTCCATACTTTATTAAGAGGGATACCACATGACCAACTTTCACGATATTCCTAATAGTGAGGCCGAAGTTCTAAATCAACATTCCAAACTTACTACTGCACATGGTTTCTCCTAGGAATTCCACATGGTTGGGAAAAACCATGTGTAACCCATGTACCTCTCCTTTTTCCCCCAAAACATATTTAACAACCCCCAAACTCTCTCAAAAAATCAACTTTATAAATAATATACATGAATAGATTAACGAAATGGATATATACCAGAAATTGGTGGTAAAATAGGTACCCAAACACCTTAGACTGAACTACCATAGCCTGAAGGGAGTTCTTAATCCCAATGGTTTAGTGACAAGCACCTGGCATCACAAATGATAGGGGGGATTTTTACATCAAAAGTAGAATAATAAAAGGACACATGTCTTTATGTTCAATGAAAACTCTCAAGGGAGACTGTACCAGAAGTCAAATAGGTAAAACTGAGAAGTAAAACATCAATGCACTAGAAACATACGCCACAAATAACCCAATGTCCCAAAGGACTATCCAATCAAAAATAGAGAGAATCAAGAAAATCCACCTCTTCCAAGAGATTCTCACCATTTTCTCAGAACTGAATGCGGAAAATCTATAAATATAAGATGACTAAGGTAGAGTGTGATCTAAAAATCCAAGTAGGTTCTAAGAAAGTTTTATAAAATAATAATCCGTAATTAATTAATAAATTAAGATTTGAATTTTAAAGACAAATTTTTGGGGGTACATTTTTCAATATAAAACAAACCATTAATTTTATTTCAATCTATGTAAAACATTTAAAACCTTTCATATATAAAAACATTATATAAAATAGTTTATATAAATCACTGTGAATGAGAAATGTTAGTTTCATAATAAATGAAACATATAATATACACTATCATAATTAGATATAAGATCATATTCAAATAGGTAATATCATGCTTATTTATTATATCCTCACACAAATTTACATATGATCGCGGAAATATACACACACATACCTAAGGATGAGGCTAAACTGGACCCATCAACATCACACAAGGGAGAATATCTTCTGAGATACGTTGTTTGAATTATAAATCATTAATCTATTTGTAGGGAATTACCATCCTAGAATGTTTGGACCAATTATCTATCTAAATAACTAGGATCACATGTTCTCAATAAGTCATTAAAAAAAATGGGAAAATCATTTCAAAATAGTTACAATTTCAATTTACCCACCATTGGTTTTTATAAATTTAATGTAATATTTTTTCCAACAAAATGAATAAATTCAAATTATTTCAATATTTACATCAATTTTAACATAAAATCTAACAAACCATGATTTATGTACATAGAAATTACATCACTTTTACAAAATAATTAATATAGTACACAAACAAACACCCAAAGTCTGTATTAATATAGTTCCTTTAGAAAAAAAGAAACCTAAACACTAGTACACATATGAGACACATTCCTTTTACTAGGTTATTTATGACTCACAACCTTCATAGACATAACAAACATAATACATATCTCTATATATTGGGAAATGAATCATAAAAAGGGTTGATCATATATTCTCTGTAAAGGTAAACAAGAGTTGAATGCAAGCATAAAAATGAAAATATTGATTTGAGAATGTGAATATAACATTATAAGATTATACCCTACATATGAAAAATCATAAACATGATTCAGGTTATATATATTGGTAGCTCATAAGATTTGAAATATAAGTAAATCAAGATCATAATACATTAAAGTATAATATACGAGTAATGATTTTAATTATGGAATACACATAAACATTTCATACCATTCCCTATATGTCAAGAACAATTTCTAGTACATATTAGGGAGATTAATGGGAACCACACTTACAGGAAGGGACAAACCACCAACATTAATCACAATCTTTTCCTTGCAAGGGATCGGGTTTCCCCATCTTCCCATATTGGATTGGGTTTCCCCATTTCCCAATAGTGGATCAGGTATCCCCCTCATATATTTTTGGATCAGGCCCATAAACCTAATTACTATGAATGTATCATGAGAAATAAATAATTACACATTGAATTTTTGGGAGATATAGGTTCCAACCGACACCTAATTAAAACCATACTTATGTGTTCCACATGAACATGAATCATTCATTATATTAGAATGCATGTAATGAAATGGGTGTTTTAAACACCATTCAATCATAACATTAACAATGGAAAATAAATAGGTTTCATAAATATCATTCCGTAATTAACATAAAACATTCAATAAATAATGTTAATTTTATTCTTAATTCATATCCACATTAAAGCATAAACTATGAAAAAGTTGGTCATCTTAGATGTATAATAGTTTGAAAGGTATCTTTAAAACATTTCTTGAGGAAAATATAATTTCATTTTTAAAAAAGGATTTTAAAATCATAAAACACTTATCAAAAAATTTAAAATGAATATAAACTTGAAAAAATAATAAGAAATATTTTAAACAATTTTTAAATCTAGTTTTCTAAAATTTCATAAAAGATCATTTAAGACACATTAAAAATAGTTTTAGAAAACATTATTTTGAATGAATGTGGATTAATTACCATAGGGTGACCAATATTAAATAAATCCTATAATATCATGAAAAGAAATATATCAATGATACAACAAGTCAAAGGGAATTATATCCACCTCATAGAATAATATTGGTGTGTAACAAAACATGTGTCTCAAAGAAGGAAAATTAAGACAAAATTACCTTAACAATTTGGAATCTTTTGATACGTAAACTCTATGAAAGTGATATAATAAAATGGATATGTAAATAACTATAATATTCAGGATAAGAATAATAATATACATTTATTTTTATCATATACACCACTTAACATATTCAAGTATTGTATAAGACATGTGTCCCATATGAATAAAATTGATACATAAAGCCATTACTACTTGAGTAAATTTAAAATCACGAAACCAAAAAAATAAATATAATATTTTAATATAATTAATTAAATTAAATTAATGACAAAAATTTCATAGGTTATTATATAAACCACACAAATGAATTGAGTGGTGAATATTCTATGTATCTGACAGAAATAAAAAGTGAGATGAAATTTCTTACATTATGTATTGACATTCTTCGTACTGCTGAAAACCTCCAGTATAATAAATAAATATTTATTATAAATATATTAAAAAAACATATTCATATATATAATACCATGTTTGATTTACTTTTTACTATATATTACTCTTTTATTCAAAATTTTATTTTATGTTTCGGGGAATAACAACATTGTTTATCGTAAAGGTTTTGAATTGTTTTTCTTAGTCCTCCTATATAGATCATGTCATCATCATATCCAAAATTATAACCATGATATTATATATATTATATATATATATATTCTGTATATATTTATTCATGGTGATTCATAATATTTTGATATATTAAATAAAATACACCGTTCATGGAGATAGTATGTCATACGTATAGATGAACACTGTTTTAATTTTCATGTAACATTAAAATGAAAGAAATTTAAGTGATATATTATCAATAAATAGAATTATTTAGTTTATATATATCATATATATTTATTAAAGTAATCTTTAATATTATCCATGTGAAATCAAGATGAAAAATGAATCAGATTGCATCGTGGGGATGGTAATCCATACTTTTTTATGAGTGACATTATCATTTCCCAAAGGATTAAGAGAAAAAAAGGTAAATATGATAATATAATTACATAATTATAATTATTTAAAAAACATAATATAAAATAAATGTTTCTATAATAATTCCCAACCATTATAGATGGTAAATTAAAAATATAAACATCATTTTATGAGGCGATAGTTCGCTGTACACAAGAATATTAAGTTTGTTACCCATTAGATAGATGTCTGTGTGAGTGTAGGAAGAACTAATAAAATAAAAAATTCCCATTATAATTAGGAGATTGATATTATTATATAGAAATTAAATATAAAAATAATTTTATATGTTTAATTAATTAATAAAATTGAAATGTTCATTGATGAACACCACATGTTCTTTTTCTATATCCTATTGATTTTCAGAAAAGGCATTCATTGGTTGTATTTATTCCAAAATTAAGGATTCTATGAGAAAGGGTAATTATTTTTTATAATTATTTGGAAATTTATGGATGAGAAAAAGGACAATATAGGTGTGAATAAAAGATAAAGAGATATGGCCATTTATAAGAGATGGGAGGGGCAGTTTTGGATACTCTAATTAATATTAATTTATAATAAATAAAAAAAATATATAAATACCTATAAAATGAAACATAATATAATCTAATATCTAATAAATTTGTAATATCATCATAAAATAATTTTTATATAGGTTTTGATGTAATTTTAACCCTTATATGTTTGATCAGCCCTTAGTTTATCAATATTAATTTTAACTATGAAAACAATGTTTTTAATACTTAGAGGATATAAATTTTACATAAATAGTTTAAATTAGATTATAAATAGAAAATATAAGATATTTCAGACAATAATAAACCCTATTGTCATTTATTTATATTTTTTATGGTTTCTGATGAATTTAATAAAATATTAATTTTAGAAAATATCATAAAAGTAAATTTTGACACTTTTCTATAACATTTATTATAAGAAAAATACATACAAAAATATAAATTTGAATAAATTAATTTAATATTTTGATAACATATCATATTCACCCATCAGATTACTAGATCCCTATTATTAATTAATATTATATTTTTTTAATATTTATACTATCATTTAATTGATTGTTTTATTAATTCATCATTTATTGCATCATCATTTTGTAATAATATATGACACTTATTTCTTCAATAAAAACAAAAATTTTAAAAAAATTATGTACATAATTCTTTTAACTCTCATGATAATATATATTATCAAGATTTTCTTCAATTTATTCCCATATTAAAAATTTTATACATATTCAAAATCATAATGTTACATTTCTGTACTCCCTTTGAGTTCAATAATAATTTTTTAATTTTTATGGAAACGTATCTATAAAATTAAAAAATTTAGATCTTTATGTGTTAATGGTAGAAACAGTTTCATCCACTATGTTTTGGTAAAGAGTTATGGTGGTTTTATATTATTGGTTATATTGTATATACCATTTATTACATAAATTACCCTTAACTACGATAATATAAATCACTACACGAACTAATCATATTGTCAAAAAATAAAAGATGAATATTTAGTAAATTTAGAACATATAATTCCAAATATGGGATCCATTTTAATAATTAAAAACACTTATTTTTATAAAATTAATTGGGAATTAATCATGTTTTTGTAATGAGAAAACATGTTTTTAAACTAAAAACTTTCAAAAGATTGACATGTTTTTATATCCAAATTCTATGTGAAATTGATTATAATTTAATAAATTGAATTGAATTATGAAACAAGGATATAATTATACATTAAAACCTATCAAATATATAATTAAACACCATAAATTATTTCAATGAAAAAGATTTTTGCAATTAAAATTGTGTATTTTTCACTATTTATCAAAACATGAAACTTATTGAAAAATAGAAAAAAGTTAAAAAAAATTAAATTTTTATATCCCAATTTCAATGGATAAGTTTATGTTTTCATATAAAAACAATAAATGTGTCCAAAATTATATTTAAAATTGTATCTCCATTAAAAGTTAGTAAAATCACCCTTCTGAATAATATAGGATTTTATGCCTAACATTTTGTTTTTTCTTCACTAGTGCCTAAAAAATATATTGGATGAATATAAGAAAAAAATTATTAAATATCATATATATATATATATATAATTAATACAATTCAATAATTGTATTGAATTTAATTTTTTATATCCAAATGCCTTAAAATTAAACTATTTCTTTATAATGAATTTTTTATATATTTTGATTTCTAATTAATTGGTAACTGATGAATTCATATTATAAAGATTATATTTTCATATTTTATTTATTTATATTCATAAATTATCAACTGAAATCTAGGTTATATAATATTATATTAAGTAATATTATTTTAACATTATACTATTGTTTGGTAAAACTCAGTCATGCTTGTAATGAATGATATCAAAAGAACTTGGTATTTTGTGTAATAGAAGACAATAATAGTTTTTCATATACTAAAAGATAATATATATATGGAATATAGTGAAATATTAACTTGGTGTTGCATATAACATAGTAAAAAATAATATTTTTCAAATAAAATAATATATATTCACTATTTTATGAAATGAATAATATCCAAAAAATTAAATTGATTCACAAAAAATTATTTCAAAAAATCATAGGGTGTTATATTATACCCCCCTTAAAATAAATTTCTCCCCTGAAATTAATATGATTTATCAATGGTTTAATACTTGAATGATCCATTGATGGAATATCACATCATAAAAATGAATTCTAAAACTCCCTTTTAAAAAGGAAATATAAAAAAATACGGGTAACCCAATGTAACTCATAACTTGTTTTCCACATAAGAGATCATCAGTGTGATTGAAAACATGGACATAGAAGATAAATATAACCATTATTGTTTCATGTAGAGTGATAGAGAATTTTTTTAAGAGAATGTTAATAATCACAAATACATTAATCTATGATGATATAAGAGACAATTTGATTCATCGAAAAAGAAGGTACTAGGTTATCATTTTGGTTTTCAAGATCCTTTCCCTATGAGTGAATAATTTTTATCAGAGGGTATACTTAAATGATTCAGTAAAACATCACCCTTTTTGTTCCTTGATTACTTTTCAAAAAAACTTTTATTTATATTTCTAGAGTCATAACATATCATGCGATCCATAAATATAATGATCATTCATTCCATATATATTTATCACGAAAATGTGTTTAGAACATGTTATCCAATACGCATAAATCCTATTATAATGATATAATACATTAATGTCTAAAAAATAATCTGATGTTTATCTAAAACCATCACAAAAATGGTTACCCTTATAACCCTTCTTGAAATATGGATTTTCAAAATATTATAATGATATTCAAGAAATCATCATAACATTTATCCCACATATATCATTAGGTATATCATGGTTGTTACATTCAAAACTTTTGAATAAATTCAGCATGAATTATTGAAACATGAAATTTACAATAAATCATTGTTAAAAACATGAATGTTTTATTTCTTATAATGTTTATTAGATATATTCATTTTATCCAAGAATTTGTAAAATTCATCCATGATAAAATAAACTAATATTCAAAAATTCCTTAATCACTTCCAATAAATTCATTATCATCTAATTTAGTTATACATGTCTAACATATATTTATCCAAATATCATTATATTAATATCAAGCACATATTAATTGTTATCTTTACCTTAATCACGTTTTTTCAAAAATATCACCTTATTACCTTAATAACTCTTCATGGTTACCAGTACCATTTATCATATTCTCTTAAATACTTATGAAAAAACTACATTAGACCAATTCATATAGGTTTCATTATTCCATAATACATTTAAAGTACTTTTACAACATTTTTCTGGGTTTCAATTATAAAATTACTCAATTATTCCTTAGCTTCATTGTCATACTACATTTCTCTGATAGTGATCACATGATTTTTCCATTTTTCATTGGATTTTAGTGAATTTTGGGGGGGATCATCATCATTAACCCCAATATTTGGTAATTGAATAACATAATTCACATTCTCCATACACTTGAAGCTCTGGATTTTTGGAGGTGTATCCTTTATATATTTCACTTTATTCATATCATTGGAAAACTTATTCTTCCCATATGTTTAGAAGTAAATTTCATGATGGACTTCTACTAAAGACATAAAACACATTAATAGACCCCATAATAGAATTACCTCTATGGTAATTACCTTAATGTAAGTGTCATCTTCCTATCTCCATGGATTTTTCATTTTCCTTCTAAATCCATCTAAATTTTATTTTTAACACTATGAGAATCACAAGTAAATCCAACCTAAATTCCCTCATTGATTTAACATCTGAAAACATCTTTGTAGCTCAAAATTTATTTTTGGACAAATCAATTTTGAAACTTAGCTTTATTCCATGGATGAAACTATCATCTATACATTCAGGATAGATGATAATAAGAAGAAGTGTGCATCATAAATCTTATAAAACTAGCCTTGTAGGAATTGATAGATTCATTATAATTTTTCTTCAACCCAAGGAACATGTTTTCTATATTAATATTAAGAAAACAAGTATATTAATTATTAAAGAGGAATTTCTAGAAATTATCCCAATCCATTGATTCAATTTATTCTTGCTTCCTCGTATTCTTGATTACAATCCACTAATGGGATGCTAAACCTTCCGAAAAATGAATAGTTAGAATGTATTTCTGATGTTCTAAACACTGGATAATAGAGAATATCAATTCATTGGTATTGATACAAAGTTCCTAAAAAAGTGGATCATAAGACCCCCTGATAGAAGGTGGATGTTTCCTCATAAAGGACTCAAAAGAAATTTGTTCCCTCCTTAGATAATTTGGATTCTCAACATTAATCATAGATTATGAATTTTTTGTTAGCATATCAAAGGGGGTTTTGATTAAATATCCAATAGAATTAAAATGCTCAGGAAAATGACCATTTTATTTTCCATCACAATCACCATTAACAGAGTTCCTTTGGATTTCATCCTTTGAATAAAACTAAAAATCATAAAGTAAGAGTCATTTATCGTGGTGAGAAACCACATAATCATGAAAAAAATATTATATGATGTCTTAATTTCGAAACATTATTTAATTATGATACATTAACTGTATTATATTTTATTAATAGCCAACATATATAAATTAATATTTATGGTCCAATATAATTTTTTTAATTCAAAAAAAATATCCATGGGAGTGTCAGACCATGTGTCCAACAATTCACGTTGTCATATACCATGTTATGCTCGAGTTAGGAACAACTCATATTTTCATAGTTGATAACCCAAGGTACATTTTTTCAATAGCCACATCCATATGTAGTATCCATACATGGATTCTGTTTTTGCAAACCACTCACTCTATCCTTTACCAAAATTTATGTACATTTTTATTTATCCTAAGACATATCCATCAACATGTACTTAGTGTTGTACATCTCGTTCCCCTCGTTGTTTGATTTTCATGATCACAATCACCTTTCTTATTTGTCTAACATTGTTTTTAAGTGTTGTGGATGATAGGCAAAAGATTGCCAAAGGATTGGCCCATGAAAGCTGGCAAAGTGGACTGAAATTCAGTCCACCGGCCAACCGGTGTGATAGCACCTGCCAGCCGGTGGACCTGGCATAGGCATTGCCCACTGCCAGGCTCCACCGGTCAGCCGGTGGCTTGACCACCGGCCAGCCGGTGGCATCCATCCCCAACAGTGATGGCTACTGCCTCACCACCGGCCAGCCGGTGGCTCCTCCACCGGTCAGCCGGTAGAGCCTGGATCAATTTGCTTCTCCTCTGCCAAGGCACCGGCCAGTCGGTGGCCCTGTACCGGCCAGCCGGTAGCCCTGGTCAAACTAGCCGTTGGATTTGACCAGTCAACTCCAAAAGCCTCCCAACGGCTCCGAGGCCTTTTCCAACGGCTCCAAAGCCCTCCAACGGATACTTGAAGGTTCCTAGAATATAAATAAAGGCCTAGGAAGCCCCGGAACTTAACCCAAGCCACCGGACACATTGTTGATCATTTTGGCGAACCTCCGGCGGATTTCATCAAGGAACCCAAAGTGCTCCAATCCAATTCCACATCCAAGAGCACCTTCAAAGAAGCTTGGAAGCGGCCTTCAACATCTCCAATCAATCAAAGGCGCCCAAGACTTCCTCCAATTACGGGTTTTATTGTTTTTATCTTTTTGAGCTTTCAATTTGGGTTTGTGCCTACAAACCCCAAACTCTTTCTTCATCCCCCTTTCTTTTGGGTTTCACATCACCACTAAGGTGTGAAGAGGTTTCTTCAAGACTTTCCTTTTAAAGGGCTTGAGTTTTCGGTGAGCTAGCCTTCACCCGTTAAAAAGGCTAGTGGGTTCTTGCTAAACCATTGAAATCAAGTGGGTTCTTGCTAAACCACAAAAAGCAAGCTGTAATAGGTCCTAGTGCTACCTCAAAGCCTAGTGGGTTTTTTGCTAAAACCATTGAAAAGCAAGCGGTAGGAATCTCTCAACGGTTGAGTTGGGAGTGGAGACGTAGGCCGGGTTTTGGCCGAACTCCGTTATCAAGTTTTGTGTTTTGCCTCTTTTATTTCCGCTGCACTTTCACTTTGATTTTAATTTTGTTAATCTTTTTTGAAAAGGAAATTCACCCCCCCTCTTGCCATCATCTCCCGTTTGTTCTGACCCAGCAATTGGTATCAGAGGACGTATTTGAATAATTCCCTAACCGGTTTCAAATTAAAGATCCTATTTTTTTTTGATGGCTTCTACCGCTTCTTCCTCTCAATCCCCCGAAGGACATTCATTGGGTCGTGCTCCATTGTTTGATGGAACCGACTATACTTTTTGGAAAACCCGCATGTCAACTTTTCTTAAAAGCATTGGTTATCCAATTTTTAAAATTGTTATGCAAGGATTTTCCCTCTCCTCTCCCGATGAGTCTAAATGGACCCCCAATGACATTGCTTATTTTGAGCTTGATGGCCAAGCCATGAACGCTCTTCATTGTGGTCTTGACCGTAATGTTTTTAATTGTATTTCTACTTGCTCTACTTCTTACGATCTTTGGAAATTTTTAGAACTAACCTATGAAGGTACTAGCGAGGCTCCAAAGCAAGAATCCGATCAAAAGCAAGAACCCGACGAAAAGATCAAGCCCGTTTGCCCATCTCACAAGAAAAGGGCCAAGAAGAAGAAGAAGAAGGCTTTAAAGAAAACTTGGAGTGATAGATCCTCCTTCTCTTCTTTCTCCTCGAGCGATAATGGTAATAATTGCCTAATGGCAAAACATGAGGTATCTTCCTCCTCTTTCTCTTCTTCCTCCTCATGTTCTTCAAATTCAAATTCTTTAAATCATCTATCATATGAAGAACTCCAACATGCTAGAGACCAATTAGAAAAAGGTTTTCATGAGCTTTCATCAAAATTTGTTTCTTTGAAAAAGAATTTCAAAAAACTCTCCTCCGAAAAAGAACAACTTCTCAAAGAGAAGGAGGAGATGTCCCTAAAAATCCAAAATTTTCCCAATGTTGATTCTCTGGAATCAACCATCAAGGACCTTAGAGAAACCCTAGCAAAGTTCACCCAAGGGGAACAAAATTTGAACAATTTGCTTGGTTCCCAACGTATATCTAGAACCACCCAAGGGCTAGGATATACCAATATAGCTTCCTCCTCCCATGCTCCAACTGTTTTTGTAAGGGGGAGCTCTAGTTTTAAATTTTGTAATTATTGTAAGAAACCCGGGCACATGATATATGAATGTAATTGCAAAAACGCCCGGTATGGTAGGCCCAAATCGATTTTTTATTCGGACGAATTTTATAGGAGAAGACCCGCTACAAGGAAAGTGTGGATTGAAAAATCCCTCTTAGCGAGTCTCTCCGGGCCTAAAATTGTCTCTTTTCAAAATCCCTCTCCCCGGTGACTTTTTGTTTTTATTTAGGGGGAGTTAGGATCTTTTAAGCTTTTTTGTGTATTAAAAATTTTTTCCTTTCAATTTCAACACTTGGTATTCAAAACTCTCAATTTCAAAAATTTCATTTGGTTTCAAATTTCAAAATTCAATTGGTTTTTGATTCAAAACTTTCAATTCAAACTGTTATTCAAATTTTTCAATTTAATTTTAAAAAATTCCAATTGATTTAAAAATCTAGTTTTTCAACGATTCCCTCAATCAAGTTTTATGCCCCATTCTATTTTGATAATCACAAAGGGGGATAATTTCTTGATTTATTGGGGGAGAATCCTTTTGATCGTTCTTAGCATTTACTTTCTTTAAGCATGTCTCTCATTTATGTTTTTACATTAATTGTTTTGGTGATTGTGATCATCAAAATAGGGGGAGATTGTTGTACATCTCGTTCCCCTCGTTGTTTGATTTTCATGATCACAATCACCTTTCTTATTTGTCTAACATTGTTTTTAAGTGTTGTGGATGATAGGCAAAAGATTGCCAGAGGATTGGCCCAAGAAAGCTGGCAAAGTGGACTGAAATTCAGTCCACCGGCCAACCGGTGTGATAGCACCGGCCAGCCGGTGGACCTGGCAGAGGCATTGCCCACTGCCAGGCTCCACCGGTCAGCCGATGGCTTGACCACCGGCCAGCCGGTGGCATCCAGCCCCAACAGTGATGGCTACTGCCTCACCACCGGCCAGCCGGTGGCTCCTCCACCGGTCAGCCGGTAGAGCCTGGATCAATTTGCTTCTCCTCTGCCAAGGCATCGGCCTGCCGGTGGCCCTGTACCGGCCAGCCGGTAGCCCTGGTCAAACTAGCCGTTGGCTTTGACCAGTCAACTCCAAAAGCCTCCCAACGGCTCCGAGTCCTTTTCCAACGGCTCCAAAGCCCTCCAACGGATACTTGAAGGTTCCTAGCCTATAAATAAAGGCCTAGGAAGCCCCGGAACTTAACCCAAGCCACCGGACACATTGTTGATCATTTTGGCGAACCTCCGGCGGATTTCATCAAGGAACCCAAAGTGCTCCAATCCAATTCCACATCCAAGAGCACCTTCAAAGAAGCTTGGAAGCGGCCTTCAACATCTCCAATCAATCAAAGGCGCCCAAGACTTCCTCCAATTACGGGTTTTATTGTTTTTATCTTTTTGAGCTTTCAATTTGGGTTTGTGCCTACAAACCCCAAACTCTTTCTTCATCCCCCTTTATTTTGGGTTTCACATCACCACTAAGGTGTGAAGAGGTTTCTTCAAGCCTTTCCTTTTAAAGGGCTTGAGTTTTCGGTGAGCTAGCCTTCACCCTTTAAAAAGGCTAGTGGGTTCTTGCTAAACCATTGAAAGCAAGTGGGTTCTTGCTAAACCACAAAAAGCAAGCTGTAATAGGTCCTAGTGCTACCTCAAAGCCTAGTGGGTTTCTTGCTAAAACCATTGAAAAGCAAGCGGTAGGAATCTCTCAACGGTTGAGTTGGGAGTGGAGACGTAGGCCGGGTTTTGGCCGAACTCCGTTATCAAGTTTTGTGTTTTGCCTCTTTTATTTCCGCTGCACTTTCACTTTGATTTTAATTTTGTTAATCTTTTTTTAAAAGGCAATTCACCCCCCCTCTTGCCATCATCTCCCGTTTGTTCCGACCCAACACTTAGGGTTCTCAATAAGGTTTTCTCATTATTGTTTCCAATGGATAACTATAATTTTTCTCTGATACAAACTATAATGGCCCATGCTTGATATAAATATATATTACACAACTTTTTAGGAGTACTTAATATAGTACATAAGAAGACACATAATGAATGTATTAGTCTAGTGCCTCTGGATACATAGAAATGTAAACCCGAGTATATAAGTGGGTTAAATTATATACCACTAGGTTTTTCATGCCTATAACACTTATTAGACACAAAAAACACAATACATATCTTTATAACCTAGGTAATAATACATAAAAAGGGGTTAGCTGAAATCCGTATTAATGGAAAACAAGAGAGACATGTAATCATACACATGAGCATAAGGGTGTTATAACATGATCACAACATTATAAGATCATACCATGAATATCAGTGATCATAAACTTGAATCGTGGCATAATGGATGGCTATTTATAAGTCATGAATCATAAGGGAATCAATATAATAATCCATGAGAGCATAAAAAAGTATTAAGATGTGGAATTGTGGAATATATATAAACATGTAATATAATTCCCCCTAAGTTAAGTTTCATTTCTAGTACATATCTGTAAATTTCAGGAGAACTACACCAATGATTATGGAGAAAAAACCATCCCCAATCATAGTACTTTCCACTTAAAGGGTCCTTTTTCCCATCATCCCATAGTGGATCGGGTTTCCCAATATTCCCATAGTGGAACAGGTTTACTCAGCTTTATATAGTAGATTGATTTTCCCCTATTTCCCATAGTGGATCAATCCCATCAACTTTATTCCTATTATTATCTCATGATATATAAATAATTACCCAATTTAATGGAGTGATATATATATCCCAACCATCACCTAATGAAAACCATACATATAAGCACCAGAAAAAATATGTCATCCATCATATCAAAACCCATGGAATGAAATGGGTTCCACCAACATCATTCAATAATAAAATTAACCATGGAAAACAAATAGTTTTCATAAAGAACACTTCATCATTGAAATAAAAAATTAATGAAATAATATGAATTTTATTATTTTATCATATCCCCAATAAGTCATAAATTTTGACAACATATGCCATCTTATGTATAAAATAATTTTGGAATAATATTTTAGAAAATTTATTGAAGAAAATATCATTTTCTCATTGAAAAATGAATTTAAAATACTAAAACATTTATAAATATTTTTTCATAGAAAATAACCTTGAAAAATTATTAATTAATCATTTAAAATATTTGAAATCCATTTTCATACTTTTTAAAAAATATATTTTAAAACAATTTTAAAATATTTTTTGAAACCCTTATTTTGAAGGAACACAGATTTCCAACAAAAGAGAAAAAAATATATGAAGCTTAAAAAAATATGAAAAGAAATATATTAATGATATAGAATGTCAATGTTTAGTATATAAACATCCTAAAATAATATAGTTATATAACATTAAATGTGCCTCAAGGAAGGAACATTAAGATAAATTTGCCTTACTGATTTGGTAGCTTTTGATTCCTAAGCTCCATGAAATAGAGACCATCAATTGGATATGTAAATACACATAATATTCAGAATAAAACATATTTAAGACATTTACTATATGTATATTCAAAATTTTTTAGAATCAATTGTTGTATAAAACATGTGTCCCGCAAAAATAAAAGTTCGTCATAAATCCCTTACTACTTGAGAAACATTAGAATCAGGAACCACTAAAAACCTCAATTAAATAGTTCAATATCATTAAATAAATGAAATTAATGATAGAACATGTCATAGGTCTGTATATACACCACAAAAAATCGTTTATTGATGAATACAGAATGTATCTCGTAGAAATTAAATGTGAGACGAAATTACATTACATGGTGTCCTATTTTTCATCATACTCACGAAAAACTACTGTATAATTAATATAATTTTATTATAAATCTATTTAACCCATTTTCATATATATAATACCATATATGACTTGCTTATGATATTATATTGCTCTAGTTATTTGTTCTGTGTTCTGTTTCATGTAATAACTGCTTTGTTTATCGTATATGTTTTGACTTGTTATCCTTAATCCCCTAACATAGATCAAGACTTCATTATATTTAGAATGATAATAATGATATATATATATATATATAATATGTATATTCATTATATATTTATTCAAGTTGATTCATAAATGATAGAGATAGAAAATAAAATACACTATTCATAGAGACGATATGTTGTACTTGCGTATGGACGATGTATTCATTTTTGACATATTAAATGGAATGGAAATTATATGATATATTTTAATTATAAAGTAATATTTGTTTTATATATACCATATATATTCTTTAAATTCACATATACTACTATCCATTTTAAATATTGTTTATAAATGAATAACATCGCATCGTGGAGATGGTAAGCCATATCTACGAATGAGCAACGTTATCATTATCCAAAAGATTAGTTTGTAAATGGTTAGATATTATATTATAATTCAAGAAGAACAATTAATTCATAAATATTATAAAAAAGTAATGTTTCCATCATAATTCCCAACCATGGGAGGTGGTAAAGGAAAAATGAATAACATCATTTCGTGATGCGGTAGTTCTCTGTACACAATAGTGGTATGTTATTTACCCATAAGATGGAAGCGTGTGTGTAGGTAGAAAAATTAATATACAAAACCCTACTCTATTGAGGATACCAATTTTATTATATAAACCTGAAATAAAAAACAATTTAATAGTTTTCTGAAAGAATGATAACAGAAACTTTTGTTGATAAACATTACCTCTCTTTTGGTATCTACTTTTGATTTTCACAAAGGACTTCATAGGTCAGATATATTACCAAATAAAGATTATTAGATAAACGGAAGGATTTTTTGGACACATGGGTATAGGTTTTATGTCAAACCCGAGATTTTATGAGAAATATTTTGTTTTTATGTTATATGCATCACCAAATTAATCTTTCACGACACACAACACTATGTTGGCTTGTGTTATACTCAAGAGAAACCTTCCTCGATAGCTTGCATTGTACGCAATAGCGAGTTTCACTAAACAATGATATATTATTAAAATATTATTAAAACTAGATGTTATAAATATTAATACCCACTTTTTAAAATTTTATAAATTTTATCTTTCAAAATGGACTTCAATTTTGGATTTGTAATATCGAAATTAGCCTAGGGTTAATTTTTTGTATTTTTCTGAAAACTTTCAATTTTTGATGAATAGTGAAAAACACAGAGTTATAGTTTAAAACCGAATTGTTATTTAAGTAATTTTTTTATTTTATTTAAATTTATTTTAGGTCAAAATAGATTCATAATACCTATATAAGTTTAATGTAATTCATTGGAGTTATTTTATAATAATATAGATATATAAAAATTTTATTGAACTTTTTAACCTTCTTTTGTCCACCTCCTAGGAGCATTTGTAATTGTACCTCAAACTTAATTTTATCGCTTCTGTGAGTTGAATTTCAAAAATCTGAGAGACACGGTGAATATCAAGCAGTAAAATGTGGTTCAATAAGACAAAAATAATTTTTTTTGTTAATAGTAACTTTTTTCTTTTATTTACCACATTTAAAAGTAAATATGTTAATTAAGGGTAAAAATGATATTATTATTACCCTAAAACATGTCCTAATTCTATTGGATAAACGTAATTCGACCAAAAAAAACCTTAGGGATAAAATATTTCCCTTTAGGTACACATGGATTAGATTAGGACATTTATTATTATTTTATTTAAAGAAGAGTTAAAAGAGTTAAAATCAAAGTTTAATAACTAATTTTTTTTAATATAGGGTTATACATAAGAGAAATTAGACTATAAATATTCATTATAAAGATAAATCTATTTCCAACATAATGGTATTTTATTTATAATTTTTAGACACTAAATATGTTATATTTTTTAATGACACAATGATGATGTAGTAATTACCTTATTAATGAAATATTAACATAATTGATATTATAAATACCCAAATAAATGTAATTTGAGACTTTTTATGAATTAAACTAATTTTATAGGTTAATATGACATGTTAGTATTGATTTAATTAACGTTTATTGAACTAATCATGCTGTTAGTATTCTCACATAAATCAATTACCAAATAGTGTCAAAATTGATATAAAATAGTTTTTAAAACAAATATTATATTATTAATTGTTATTCTATTCCTAAAAATCTTAGGTTCAGACAAATGACTTAGATAAGGTTATATATATTAATAATTAACCACTGGGGGTTCGTTTGACTTTTTTATAGTAATTTTATTAACCATATAGTGTAAGAAAACTAGAAGATACAGTAAAAGTTAAATTATTTAACTTAGTGATAAATCTAAATGATAAGGTTAAAATAGTAACCTAAACTTTTCTAAAACCTACTGTTTGAAATAATTTCTACCCATCCCCACTTTATAATCGAAATAATTCAATTTGGTGCTATTATAAACCGAATATGACTTTATTATAAAATAATATTTTAAGTTTTTACTAAGGTGCTCCTCCCCTCCCTTATAAAAGGGCACCTCCTCCCTCCCCCCTTTACACATATTTGATCCTTCAAGATCGGCCAAAACCAGCCCATTTCCCTTATCAACTTTGATAGAAACATACTAGAGGTCCTGGTCTTCTTCAAAGACCAATTTTAGTACCCTAAGAGGAGGTTTCAAAGAGGCGTGTGAAAGAAGAGGTAATATTTGTTACCGATTCTTTCAAATTTATTTCTTCTTATACTTACTCTTATTTAGTTGTTTCATTATGAAGTAATAACATCAGTATCACTAATTTACTAATATGTTATTATTAATATGAAACAACCCTATTTCACCTTCTTTCCATCCTACGGAAAATGAAATCACCGCGCGTGCGTACGTACAGAATACTGTCTCCACGCCGTGGTGTAATTTGTTTTCCACCACCACCTTACTTGGATGGGTATAATGGTGTGAAGAATAGCTATATAATATTATTGTAAAGTGATATTAATTTTGAGATAGTATACATACACTTCACCACAATTCCACGATCAAGGGAACGATATCATCACTCATGCGTATGTACGACCTACCGTCTCCACGATGTGATGCGACTCGTTCTACATGATCTTAATTGAATAACGATTATATAAATGAATTGAATGAATAAATATGATATATATTACACTAATAACATTCTAGAAATGTGGTATCTATATCCTAAAAATAGTAATAAGAATTTATTCGACAAAACATGCATAAGAACTTAAAGCAATGAACACCCGAATAACAAGTAGCAATGAAATATTACTAATAAGAAGATAAGAATATGACCATATATGATATCATAACAGTGAATAATATTCTGTAATAATTCAATTAAATTATTTAAATCATTATACAAGAGTTTCTGATACGTACAAAGAAAATCAGACATAAGGTAAGGGAAAATCTCGCAATGTCATTTTTATCCGAGATTGTTTATACTTCCGAATTTACTGGGGAATATTTATCATCCACATCCATGTTTCCTAAATATGTAATGTTATTTCTATCTGCCTAAAATTTTTTAAATCAAATTTTACCCATTGGTGAGTCTTTAGTAAAATATATTAAATGAATCTTTTATTGTTTTTAATACGAGGTACATTTTGACTTTTCCGGCAAAAGTGTGAGAAGAATGTTTTTTAACTTATACGACATGAATGGATTTTTATGATTTCATAGAAAATTATTTCCGTGAATCTTCTTTTACATGTTTTCAAGATTATTTTTAATCAACTTCTTTTAGTTTAAAATTGTATGACATGTTAAGAAAGGAAAATTGTTTTTGAAGTAGAAAGGATATTTTCCTCAAGAATGGAGTTCAAGTGTTTTATCAAAATTATTTTCAATCTAAGATAATATAGGGTTCTATTTCTATCCCAATTTTTTCATTTATTTAATTATGTTATGAGGGAATTAATTTTATGATGTCCCTTTATCTTATATGGATTATGTTACAATGGCATGATGTTTAAGGATCCCGTTTTTATTACATGGGTTAAGCTATGATTTATGATTTTGTGGCACACATAATAATGGTTTCATTATGAGATGGATGGGACCTATATATCTATCCAATGCATTGGGTAAATATTTATATCTCATGAGATATACATGGATGGAATGACAAGTTAAACCGGTTTAGTGATACAGGACTTGAACAAAGAGTGAACTCGGTTTAGAAATGGACTTTGTCCGCTAAGATAGTATTGGAAATGAGTCTCGACTAATAAGAAATTATTTTCTATGATTATGTGTGTATTCCACAAAGTTTCATGTTTTATGTTATGATTATTGGGATTAAATTTCACTACTATGATTTATCCCATGTTATGATATTATGATCTCTTTTGTAGGTTAATATTTTCAAAATGTTATGTTCGTATGAATATGATATGATTGATATTTATTTTGTTTTCCCTTACTGAGAATTTGAGCTCACCCTTTTGTATGTTTTATTTTCCCCAGGTCAGGAAGAAGTGTATTAAGTAGGATATTCCAAAAGGGACTCTAGATATGATGAAATAAATGGGAGACAATTTTGATGATTTATGAACCATTTGTTTACGTTTCTCAGTTTGTAATGGCACTATACCTATACTTTCCTTTCATGGTTTTGTTATATGTTGTAATAAGTGTGCTTCAATTTTGATGTAATAACAATGTATGTAATGTACTAGTCGCTAAAGTTGGTATCCGAGGAAGGATATATTCAACCTTTGGAAACTAGGATGTGAAAGCCTTAGTAAGAACCCTAAGGGTATGTCTAAGGATAGAACACAATATTAGTGTTTTAGAAATGTCCATGAACAACCTATGATAAGACCTAAAGTGTGAAATTTTATTACTGATTATGTTGTTTTACTGTTATAATTAGTGTTGCTCACACTATTCTTATTGGTTTTAGTCAATGGCTGGAACACGAAGGAACCGTGTTAATGCAGAATGCAATGGGAAATGCAATGATTGTCCCCCTGATCAACCAAACGTTATGGGATCTGGAATGAAAAATCTTGTAGCCATGCTCACACAACTTTCTTAAGCTATGAATCATGCAGGGCTTCCAAACGAGCAAATAAAGGAGCAAAATTCTATTGAATCCTTAATGAGGTAGCATCCATCCTCATTCAATGGGTCTACTGATCCATTAGTGGTTGAACAGTGGATCAGTACCACTGAAAAGATATTTTCAGTTCTACAATGTTCTGAACATGATAAAGTCATCTTAGTTGTATATCGCTTGGAAGGTGAAGATAATAAATGGTGGAATCTTATTAAGAATATGAGGAAATGGGATGAAATTGAGTCCATGAAATGGGACAAGTTCAAGAACTTATTTATCAATAAGTACTTCCCTCATATTCTTTGAACAAATATGGAGGAGTATCTTGAACTGAAGGAAAAGGATGATGAATCTGTTGGTACCTACGAAGAAAATTTTACAAGACTTGTAAGGTACGCTTCTAGAATTATTATCCAACCTGAGATTAAAATCAATCGATTCTTTAGTGTCTTAAAACCAAGTCTTTGAAAGGCGTTATCTTTAAGGGACTTCAATAGCTATGAGGAAAATGTTCGATGTGCTCTCAAGGTTGAGATAGATATTGGAGTAACCCATCAATCATATGGTTTTGATATGAAGAGGAAAATGGAATTCAAAGGAAAATCTAAAGACCACACTGAATAGAAGATTAGTTTTCCCTTATGCTCAATTTGTGGAAAGAAACATAGAGGGAATTGTCTTAAAGGGATATGTAAATGTTTTAAGTGAGGAAAAGAAGGTCATTGGGCATTTGAATGTCAAAATAATGGGAAGAAGATGTCTAATGATGTGAACAAAGAAAGGGATACACAGAATGCACCTCTACACTTCAATCTTTCAAGTGAAAGGAAATGGGGCATTATTCCAATCAATTCCCTAATCCAAGGGTTGTTGATGATGATCGACGTCAACAAACTCTTAAGTCCAAAGGAAAAGGAAATTCGAATGCAATTTCTATCGGAAATGTGGAGTACGATAATGAAGTGGTGAAAGGTACACTTACCATCCACTCTAAAGTAGAAAATGTTTTACTTGATTCAGGATCCACCCACTCTTTTATTTCAGAATAATTTTCTAAGGGCATCGCTATATTACCTCAGCAGTAAGATATTGAGTTAGCTTTGACAACCCATAATGGCACGACAATCACATCTAAAGTTTACAATTATTCTCCGATTCAAGTTTGTGGGAAAGTGCTTCCTTCAAATCGTGTGATATTTCCTATAATGTAATTTGATGAGATTCTTGGTATGGATTAGATTTCCTTATATGGAGTTCATATCGATTTCCAAAGAAGGGAAGTCACATTTCATATTCCTGATCAATATATGATCACCTATCGATGCAAGGATGAATATAACCTTCCAGTGGAAATTTCTTCCATCTTATGGGTCTTGATTTAAATAAATGAAGGTTATTTATCTCAAATGGTTAAAGAGAAACTCATGAATAAGAATATTCCCATTGTACGTGTGTTTTATGAGTTCTTTCCGGAGGAATTGCCTGGTCTTCCACAAAATCATGAAGTTGAGTTTTCAATAGAACTCGCATCGGGTGCTTTACCTATTTCAAAGACACCTTATAGAATGGACCCAATTTAGTTGCAGGAATTGAAGAAGAAACTCCAAGAGAATCATGATAAGGGATCCATACTCCCTAGTGAATCAGCTTGGGGAGCACCTATTCTGTTTGTTAAGAATAAAGATGGATTAATGAGACTCAACATTGATTATCAAGAACATAACAAGATCACTATCAAGAACAAATATCCTCTCCCACGCATTGATGACTTATTTGACCAAATAAGCGGAGCTCAATACTTTTCCAAGATTGATCTTCCTTCAGGGTATTATCAATTAAGGGTCAAAAGGGAGTATATACCAAATACGACTTTCTGTACAAGGTATGGACACTATGAATTTATAGTGATGACATTTGGTCTTAATAATGCCCCTGCTATCTTCATGGATCTAATGAATAAAGTCTTTAGAAACTATCTTGATCAGTTTTTGGAAGTATTTATAGACGATATTCTTGTCTATTCAAAGAGAAAGGAAGAACATGAAGATCACATGAGAATTGTATCGAAGACCCCGAGAAAGGAGAATCTTTATTCCAAATTTACCAAGTGTGAATTTTGTATTAAAAAAGTTGCATTTTTGGGTCACATAATCTCAAAAGAGGGGATATCTATGGATCCAGCAAAAACGGATGTAGAGACCCCAAGCTTGACATACATATACATTACATTACTTTTGCGGAATACTTAATACATAACAAAAACAGACACTAAAAGACCGTAATAGTTTAGTGTCTTTGGAAACTCGGAACGTAATCTTCTAATCATGGTGAAAAATCTTCAACATCTCCCATAAAGATCATCCCCTTTTGGTTTTCTCACCTAAAACCTTTCTTGAAATCATGGGGAAAAGAAAACATATAAAGGGTGAGCTCAAATACTCAGTAAGGGTAAACATAGAGAAAATAAAACAAACCATATACATTTGAACCTAAAAACACGAATATAATGTTTAGACATCAAAATCTTGAGTGAAGACATAAATCTTCGAAGTACGTAAGGAATGTATCATAATGGAACATCAGTCTTGATAAAATAGAATGGGAATAAATCATGTAATTGTGGAAACCATTCAACACTTGTTATGATTTCCATAGTAGCCAAGGCATTGCTTCCAAGACCATCTTAGTGGACAAAGTCCCTTTCTGAATCGAGTTCACTCCTCGTTCCAGTCCTGTATCACTGAACCATATTAACTTACCATTCCAGCCATGTCTATATCATGAGATATAAATCTTTACCCAATGCATTGGAGGGAGATAAAGGACCCATCAATCTCATATTGAAATCATTCTTACTTGTGCCACAACATAAACATAAATCATTCATCATAACCCAAAGAAAAAAATGGGTTTCAAAAGCACCATCCCATCATAACACAATCCACATAAAACAAATGGATATCATTTCATCATAAGAAAAGTGAAAGCATGTAAATAATATGGAAATTATAATTAAAACTTACACATATTAAAGAATGACATCTTAGATGGAAAATGGTTTTGATAAAACACTTGAAATGAATTCTTGAGGAAAATATCCTTTTTATTCAAAATAATTTTCTTTTCACAAAATGCCAGGAAATTTTAAAAGAGAAGGATTTTTTTTTGAAAATAGTATTGAAATATTGTAGTGTAAGCTTCATGAAAATAAGGTGTTATGAAAACGTAAAAATCCGTTCATGCCGTATAAGTTAAAAAAACATTCTCCTCGTACTTTTGTCGGAAAAGTCAAAAAGATCCTTGTATGGTAAAAGAAAGAAAGAATCCTTCCATAACATGTTGTAAAAGTCAAAAATGGGTAAAAATGAATTTAAACAGACATAAAAACACTTTTATAAAACATGGACATGGATGATAACAATAACCCTAGTAAATACTTACGAATAATCAATCTCGGATAAAAACGAGATTGGAAAAGTTATCCCTTACCTTAGGTTTGATATGCTTCGTATGTATCCGAACCTCCTGTATAATGATTTAAAAAATGTCATTTACCTATTACAGAATCATATTCATTGTTATGATATCATATATGGTTCACTTATGACTTTATATTACCCATTCTTTTGTAAATTTCATATATAAGCAGTGTTTTGGGTAAAACGTTTAATTTATCGTACGTGTTTGGACTTGTTGTTCTTGATAACATTACTACTTATATCATGATTTAATTACTTCTAGAATGTAAATCATGATATATATATCATATATATTCAGTATATATATATATAATATAGATAAATGAAATGAAATACACCGTTCATGGAGACGGTAGGTCATACGTACGCATGAACGATGTTTTCTTTTCCATATTGACTTGAATGGAAGTAAGTAGATGAAATATATATATATATATATAAATCTATTAGCTTCATTATATCATATATTTCATTATTATGCATTATATATACTTTATAATCATTCTTGAATGGTTAATCATGGAAAATGAATCTCATCGCATTCGAGGAGACGACAGTCTGTACGTACGCACGAGCAATGATATCATTCCCATGATCATGGAATTGTATTGAAATGTATGTATAATATTAAAGAATAAATATCAATTTACAATAACCATATATAGTTATTTATTTACACCACTATACCCATCCATGTAAGGTGGTTGTGGAAAAACTGATTACACCACGGCCTGGAGACGGTATTCCGTACATACGCACACGTGGTGATTTCATTTTTCGTAGGATGGATAGAAGGTGAAAAAGGTTTGTTTCATATTAATAATAACATATCATTATATGAGTGATAATTATTTTATTACTTTATAATGAAACAACTAAATAAGAAGGAGTTGAAGAAGAAATAAACTTGAGAGAATCGAAAGAAGAGCTTACCTCTTCATCGACGCACCTCCTTTAAGACTTCTCTTAAGGAAATAGAGTTGGTCTTTTGAGAAGACCATAACCTCTAGAATGTTTCTAGGGAAGTGGATAAGATAAATGGGCAGGGTTTTTTCGAGCTTCAAGGATCAAAAGGGTATGAAGAGAAGAGGGAAGGGGTGCCCTTTTTATAAGGGAAGAGAGGGGCACCTTTGGAAAAACTTAAAATATTATTTTATAATAAAGTCATATTCAGATTTTAATAGCTCAAAATTGATTTATTTTGAAGCTAAGGTAGGTATGGGTCGAAATAATCTAAACAAATAGATTTTATACAAGTTTATCTTACAATTGTAACCTTATCATTTAGATTTTACTCTAAGTTAAATAATTTAACTTTTACCGTGTCTTCTTGTTTTCTTACACTATATGGTTAATAAACATACTATAACATGCCAAAAGAACCCCAAGTGGTTAATTATTAATATATATATTCGTATCTATGTCATTTGGACAAAACATAGATTTTTAGAAATAAAATAACAATTAATAATATAATATTTGTTTTAAAAACTATTTTATGTCAATTTTGACACTATTAGGTAATTGATTTTTGTGAAAATCATAACAGCATTATTAGTTCAAAAAACGTTAATTAAATCAATACTAACATGTAATATTAACCTATAAAATTAGTGAAATTCATAAAAAGTCTAAAAATACATTTATTTGGGTATTTATAATATCAATTATGTTAATATTTCATTAATAAGGTAATTACTGTATCATCATTGTGTAATAAATAGATTACATTATTTATAGTCTAAAAATTATAAATAAAATTCCATTACGTAGGAAATATTTTTTATATTTCTAATGAATATTTATAGTCGAATTTATCTTATGTATAACCATATATTAATAAATATTTAGTTATTAAACTTTGATTTTAACTATTTTAACCCTTTTTTAAATAAATTAATAATAAATGTCCTAATCTAATCCAAGTGGACATAAATGGTCATATTTTATTCTTAAGGTTGTTTTTGGTCAAATTACACTTCTCAATAGAATTTGGACATGTGTTAGGGTAATAATAATATAATATTTACCGTTAATTACCCTATTTACTTTTAACCGTGGTAAATAAAAGTAAAAAGTTACTATTCACCAAAAATTATTTTCATCTCATTGAACCACATTTTAGTCCTTGATATTAACCGTGTCTCTCAGATTTTCGAAATTCCTCTCACAGAAGCAGTAAAATTATGTTTTATGTGACTTTACAAGTTCTCCTAGGAAGTGGGTAAAAGACGGTGAAAAGTTCAATAAAATTATTATATATCTAAAATTATTATAAAATTACTCCAATGAATTACATTGAAATTATATAGGTATTATTTATCAATTTTTACCTAAAATAAATTTAAATAAAATAAATAATTATTTAAATAAAAATTCAGTTTTTAAATAGTAACCCAATTTTTTCACTATTCATAAAAAATTGAACATTTTCAGAAAAATACCAAAACTTCACCCTAGGCTAATTTCGATATTCTGAATCCAAAAATGAAGTCAATTTTGAAATATAAAATTTATAAAATTTCAAAAAGTGGGTATTACTATTCATAACGGCTAGTTCATAAAAATATTATAATAATATCTCATTTAGTGAAACTCGGTATTGCGTACTACACACGCTATCGAGGAAGGTATTTATTACGTGTAATTCAAGCCAAGTTAGGGCTGCGTGTAGTGAAAGATCTATTTGGTGTTGCGTATAACATAATCAAACCTCATTTCATTTATATATTAATCAAAATCTATACATAATGTTGCATAGAATAGTTTCTATAAAACGAACTTGAAATTGTGTGTAACATTAGCCAAGAATAGTGTTGCGTGTACTGCAAGCAAATACAGTGTTGCGTATATCACAAGCTAATTTTGGTGTAGCATAAAACACATGACATCAATGAAATTAAAAAGAATAATTCTCATAAAATCTCGGGTTGTTACATTCTACCCCCCTTAAAATGAATTTCTCCCTCGAAATTCGTCGGGGTTATAAATGGTTTATTACATGAAAGTTTCTTTCATAGAAACCCACATCATAAAAAGGAATACTAAAACTTCATTTTAAAAAGGAATGTTATAAATGTAACGGTTACCCAGATTAACTCATAACTGTGTTTCCACATAGGAGAACATAGGTGGAAATATGGATATGGAAGAAAAATCTAACCATCATGTTCTGATGGAGAGTGGTAGAGAACATGTCTATGAAAAGGCCAACAATCACAAAGCCATAAATTTGGGGTGATATAAGGTACCATTTGATTCATCAGATATAAGGGCACTGGGACAACATTTTTGGTTTTCAATATCATTTCCCTAAAGTTGAAAATTTTGAATTAGAAGAAATACTTACTTGATTTTGGTACAATCTCACCATTGGTCATTCCTTGGACAATTTCCACTTCTTCTCTTAAAGAAATGAAGTTGAATTTTTTATTCGAGATGTGTTAGTAGATCAGGTGATAGAATGATGGGTCATTCCATCTGTCTCAAAGAAAATGTTAACAAAAGTTATCAAATATACATAAGTCCATCTATAGTGAGATTAATCATATTTGGTCCCTAAAATGGACGTATACTTTATATATCACACAACTTAATAAATTAAAACACATTTATACTAACCGGGGACTTCCTGTAGGCCAGTGGTAGGCGATAAAGGACTGTCGCACTTCAGTTGTGGGTTCGATTCCCGCAACCTTGTCCAACGCAACACGTTGTCGCTCATCCTACAGGTTATCCTTTTTCTAAAACAATCCTTTTATAACAAAAAGTTCTAGCCTTAAAAAATACTATCTTATGTCCCACATAATCCATTCCAATCTTTAGGATTATCCAAAATACTTCTTTCCAAACACATTGTATAAAGAGAACTATTACTAAAAAGGTCATATAACAAGCACGTGAATACCATCATTTATCCCTCATATATCTTGTTGGTCACATTCCAATCATGTGAATACCTTAATCATGTATTCTATTAAAAAATGAATACCCATTGAACCTTAGTGAACAAATTAATGCTATCAAAAGTTAACTCTTTCTACATACCAGAATCCCAAATATTCTATATACTCAAACCACGATATCACTTAGTACTTATATTAATGATGAGCTCATGAATACTATCAAACATATTATTTCCTCCTTATCCATTAATTATGTGCATATCATCTTCTTTCCAAAAATATATTAATAACCTTTCATGGTTACCAGTACCATTCAACATATACTTTCAAATACTTTAGAAAAAACAATAGTGTAACAATCCTTAGATGTGTCTTTATTCCATATTACCATTACCTATACAACATAACTCTTGATAAACATAAATCATTCCACTACCTTCTTAAACCACTGACTGAGCTTCGTCATCTCTTTCATCTCATATATCATTTGTAGTCTCTTCATCATCATCAACATAAATACTATCCAAATGACCATGTTGATTCTCTTCAGGAGATTTTCCCTTAGGTCATTGGTTTGCATAATGACCATGCATTCCACATTTAAAACATGTAATCATTGTTGATGTCGTAACAATAACATTATCCTCATCTATGGTGTTAACTGAACCTTTTGCTTTTCACTTACTGGATTTGTGTCCTTCTTTTCCGCACCTAAAGCATCTTCCAGTTCCTTTGAAACATTCTCCTTGATGCGTCTTCCCACATGATTTATATGATAGAAATTGAACTTTCCTTCCTCTATGATCATCATGAAACTCCATCTTTCTCTTATTAGCTGATTCAGGAAACATAACAAAGTTGAGATTATTGATCATATTATGAGATTTATGATTAGGCATAATAACGATATGTGGACCTCCAGATCCAATTTCATTCGGTTGCTAATGAAGAATATCATTCCATTGTCCATCATATCCTCCATTATCGTGAATCTTCTCGTTCCCAACCATTTTCTAAAACCCAAAGAGAATAGTGTGAGAGGACAAAATCATAATCAAGGGGTATTAACTTCAATATCTAACATATTAGGTTAAATTCTAATATCGTTATCATAATTCTTGGACTATAACCTATACTTATACTTAACCTTAGGGACATCCCTAGACATACCTTATAAATATCTATAGGGATCTAACTAAAGTTCCCGCATCCTAGTTTCTAAAGGTTGACTAAACCTTTCCTCTGATACCAACTGTAGAGACCCAAAGCTTGAAATAGATAGACATTACAATACTTTTGTGGAATAATTAATATATAACAAAAACAGACACCAAAGGACCGTAATAGTTTAGTGTGTTTGGAAACTCGGAATGTAATCTTCTAATCATGGTGAAAGATCTTTAACATCTCCCATAAAGATCTTCCCCTTTTAGTTTTCAAACCTAAAACCTTTCTTCAAATCTTGTGGAAAAGAAAGCATATTAAGTGTGATCTCAAATGCTCAATAAGGGTATGCATGGAGAAAATAAAACAAACCATATACATTTGAACCTAAAAACATGAATATAATGTTTAAACATCAAAATATTGAGCAAAGACATAAATCTTGAAAGTACGTAAGGCATGTATCATAATGGAACATCAATCTCGATAAAATTACATGGGAATAAATCATGTAATTATGGAAACCATTCAGCACTTGTTATGATTTCCATAGTAGCCAAGGCATTGCTTCCAAGACCATCTTAGTGGACAAAGTCCCTTTTTGAATCGAGTTCACTCCTCGTTCTAGTCCTGTATCACTGAACCAAATTAACTTACCATTCCATCCATGTCTATCTCATGACATAAAAATCTTTACCCAATGCATTGGAGGGAGATATAGGTCCCACCCATCTCATATTGAAATCATTCTTACTTGTGCCACAACATAAACATAAATCATTCATCATAACCCAAAGAACAAAATGGGTTTCATAAAAACCATCCCATCATAACATAATCCATATAAAACAAATGGATATCATTTCATCATAAGAAAAGTGAAAGCATGTAAATCATAGAGACATTATACTTGAAACTTACATAGATGAAATAATTCCATCTTAGATGGAAAATGGTTATGATAAAACAGTTGAAATGAATTCTTGAGGAAAATATCCATTCTTATTCAAAATAATTTTCTTTTTAGAAAATGCCATGAAATTTTAAATGAAAAGGATTTTTTTTGAAAATAGTCCTAAAATCATGTAGAGTAAGCTTCATGAAAATAAGGTGTTATGAAAATGTAAAAATCTGTTCATGCCGTATAAGTTAAAAAAAACATTCTCCTCTTACTTTTCTCGGAAAAGTCAAAATGTTCATTGTATGGTAAACGAAAGAAAGATTCCTTCCATAACACGTGGTAAAAGTAAAAAATGGGTAAAAAGGAATTTAAACACACATTAAAAAACTTTCAGAAAACATGGACATGGATGATAACAATAACCCTAGTAAATACTTACGAATAATGAATCTCGGATAAAAAAGAGATTGGAAAAGTTATCCCTTACCTTAGGTCCGATATGCTTCGTACGTATCTGAACCTCCTGTATAATGATTTAAATAATTTCATTGACTTATTATAGAATAATATTAATTGTTATGATATGATATATGGTTCAATTATGACTTTATATTACCTGTTCTTTTGTAAATTTCATGTTAAAGCATCATTTTGGGTAAAATGTTTTATTAATCGTACATGTTTGGACTTGTTGTTCTTGATATCATTACTAATTATATCATGATTTAATTACTTCCATAATGTAAATAATGATATATATATATCATATATATTCAGTATATATATATATAATATATAGATAAATTAAAAGAAATACACTGTTCATAGAGACAGAGGCCGTACGTACGCATGAACGCTGTTTTCTTTTCCTTATTGACTTGAATGGAAGTAAGTAGATGAAACATATATATATGTATACATAAATCCAGAAGATTAATTATTTAATATATTTAATTATTATTCATTATATATACTTTATAATCATTCTTGAATGGTTAATCATGGAAAACGAATCTCATCGTGTTCGTGGAGATGGTAGTCCGTACGTACGCACGAGCAATGATATCATTCCCATGATCATGTAATTGTATTGAAGTGTGTATAATATTAAAGAATCAATATCACATTACAATAACCATAGGTATTTATTTATTTACACCATTATATTCATCCATGTAAGGTGGTGGTGGAAAAACTGATTACACCACGACGTGGAGACGGTATTCCGTACGTATGCACGCGTGGTGATTTTGTTTTCCATAGGATGGATAGAAGGTGAAATAGGGTTTATTCATATTCATAATAACATATCAGTATATGAGTGATACTAATGTTATGTTTTTATAATGAAACAACTAAATAAGAAGGAGTTGAGAAGAAAGAAACTTGAGAGAATCGAAAGAAGAGATTACCTCTTCTTCAATGCACCTCCTTTAAGCCTTCTCTTAAGGAAGTAGAGTTGGTATTTTGAGAAGACCAGAACCTCTATAATGTTACTAGGGAAGTGGAGAAGTAAAATGGTCAGGGTTTTTCCGAGATTCAAGGCTCAAAAGGGTGTGAAGAGAAGAGGGAATGGGTGCCCTTTTTATAAGGTAGGAGAGGGGCACCTTTGAAAAAACCTAAAATATTATTTTATAATAAAGTCATATTCGGTTTTTAATAGATCCTAATTGATTTATTTCGAAGCTAAGGTAGGTATGGGTCTGAATCCTCTCAACCAATATATTTTAGACAAGTTTAGGTTACAATTTTAACCTTATCATTTAGATTTAACTCTAAGTTAAATAATTTATCTTTTACCATGTCTTCTTGTTTTCTTACACTATATGGTTAATAAATATACTATAACAAGCCAAAAAACCCCCAAGTGGTTCATTATTAATATATATATCCTTATCTAAGTCAGTTTTCCGAACCTTAGGTTTTTAGAAATTAAATAACAATTAATAATATAATATTTGTTTTAAAAACTATTTTATGTCAATTTTGACACTATTTGGTAATTGATTTTTGTGAAAATCATAACAACATGATTAGTTCGAAAACAATTAATTAAATAAATAATAACATCTCATATTAACCTGTAAAATTAGTCTAATTCATAAAAAGTCTAAAATTACATTAATTTGGGTATTTATAACATCAATTACGTTAATATTTCATTAATAAGGTAATTACTGCATCATCATTGTGTAATAAATAAATTAAATTATTTAAATTCTAAAAATTATAAATAAAATACCATTATGTTGTAAATAATTTTATCTTTCTAATAAATATTTATTTTTGAATTTATCATATGTATAACCCTATATTAAAAATGATTTAGTTATTAAACATTGAGTTTAACTATTTTAACCCTTCTTTAAATAAATTAATAATAAATGTCCTAATCTAATCCAAGTGAATCTAAATGGGCATATTTTATTCCTAAGGTTGTTTTCGGTCTAATTAAACTTATCCAATAGAATTAGGACATGTGTTAGGGTAATAATAATATCATTTTTACCCTTAATTACCCTATTTACTTTTAACCGTGGTAAATAAAAGTAAAAAGTTACTATTCACCAAAAAATATTTTCATCTCATTGAACCACATTTTAGTCCTTGATATTAACCATGTATCTCAGATTTTCAAAATTCCACTTACAGAAGTGGTAAAATTAAGTTTTATGTGAATTTACATATTCTCCATGGAGGTGGGTAAAAGACGGTGAAAAGTTCAATAAAATTTTTATATATATAAAATTATTATAAAATGACTACAGTGAATTAAATTGAAATTTTATAGGTATTATGTATCAATTTTTACCTAAAATAAATCTAAATAAAATAAATAATTATTTAAATAGAAATTCGGTTTTTAAATATTAACCCAGTGTTTTCACTATTCATCAAATATTGAAAGTTTTCAGAAAAATACCAAAAATTCACCCTAGGCTAATTTCAATGTTCTGAATCCAAAAATTAAGTACATTTTGAATGATAAATTTTATATAATTTTAAAAAGTGGGTATTTCTATTCATAACGGCTTGTTCATAAAAATATTATAATAATATCTCGTTTAGTGAAACTCGTTATTGCGTACAACACACGCTATCGAAGAAGGTATTTATTGCGTGTAATGCAAGCCAAGTCAGGGCTGTGTGTAGTGAAAGCTCTATTTGGTGTTGCGTATAACATAATCCAACCTTATTTCATTTATAAATTAAACAAAATCTATACATAATGTTGCGTAGAATAGTTTCTACAAAACCAACTTGAAATTGTGTGTAACACGAGCCAAGAATTGTGTTGCGTATACTACAAGTAAATATGGTGTTGCGTATATCACAAGCTAATTTTGGTGTAGCGTACAACACAATACATCAATGAAATTTAAAAGAATAATTCTCATAAAATCTAGGGTTGTTACAATGGAGGTTATTGAAAGATGGTCGATACCAACAATAGTAACTGAGATCCGAAGTTTTCTTGGTTTAGATGGGTACTATCGATGTTTTGTGAATATTTTCCAAGATTATCTAACCCACTCACCAAATTTACTCGGAAAAGAGTTAAGTTTGTTTGGACAGAGGAATGTAAAGATAATTTCCAGGGGTTAAAAAGAAGATTATCTAGTGCACCTGTGCTCACACAGCCTTGTAGTGGAGAAAGGTTTGTGATCTACAGTGATGCATCCAAGAAGGGGCTGGGGAGTGTTCTCATGAAAAATGATATGGTGATAGATTATTCTTCAAAATAGTTAAAAATCCATTTGAAAAATTACCCAACTCATGATTTGGAGTTATCTGCGGCAATATCTGCATTAAATATTTGGTGGCATTATCTTTATGGTGAAAGGTGTGATATTTATACTGATCATTAATGTTTAAAGTATATTTTCACACAAAAGAAGCTGAATATGAGCCAAAGAAGATGGTTGGATTTGATTAAGGACTACGACTACTCAATTAATTATCACCCTGGGAAAACAAACAAGGTGGAAGATGCATTAAGTCGATAAGACCATGCTAGCTTATCCATGATGAGGATAAAAAAAGATCCAATATTTATGGATTTACAAAGGTTGGATCTTGGAATTATAATGGAAGGGTAAAAATCTTATATTTCACAAATGAATGTTCAACCATCTATACATGTGATGATTAAAGAGGCACAGAAAGAAGATGTAGAGTTACAAAAGAAGGTGAGAAATTTTTGCTGAATTCAACCTTGATTATGATGGGATAATATGGTTCAGGAATCAGGTGTGTGTTCCTCCCATCCCAGAATTAAAGAAGGAGCTGCTGGATGAGGCTCATAGTTCTTCATTCTCTATTCATCCTGGAAGCACGAAGATGTATAGGGACCTGAAAGAGTACTTCTGGTGGGATGGCATGAAAAGAGATGTTTCTGAATATGTCTCTTGATGTTTGGTTTGTCAGCAAGTTAAAGATGAGACAAAAAAGTATAAGGGGATGTTACAACCATTAACCATACTCGAATGGAAATGGGAAAAAATCACTATGGTCTTTGTCACCAGACATACTAAAACATCCAAAGGCAATAATGCTATCTGGGTCATAGTTGATCGTCTTACGAAGTCGGTACACTTCATTGCTATTAGAGAGGATTTCTCTCTTGATCAGCTTGCCATGATATATGTAAAGGAAGTGGTAAGATTTCATGGAGTACCACTTTCCATTATATATGATCGGGATACGAGGTTCACCTTGAAGTTTTTGTGAAGTCTTCAGCATACTCTAGATACGAAGTTGAGTTTCATCACTACTTATCATCCTCAGATAGACGGTCAGTCTGAGAGGACAATTCAAACTCTAGAAGACATGGTGAGAGCTTGCTCTATGGATTTCAAAGGTGGTTGGGATCAACACCTAACTTTTGTGGAATTATCTTATAATAATAGCTTTCAATCCAGTATTTATATGACTCATTATGAAGCTCTCTATGGAAAGAAATACAGGACTCCAACTTGCTCGGATGAAGTTGGGGAATGAAAGCTATTAAGACCTGATCTTGTTGATGAGATGGTAGAAAAGGTCAGATATATTCAACAACACATAAGAGCAGCTCAGAGTCAACAAAAAAGTTATGCCGACAACCAAAGAAAAGGCCTATAGTTTGAAGTGGGTGATAAAGTGTTCTTATGAATATCTCCTTAGAAGAGAGTAATGAGATTTGGAATGAAGGGAAAGCTGAGCCCTAGGTATATTGGTCCTTTTGAAATATTGGACCGTGATGGGAAGGTAGATTTCCAATTGGAGCTTCCACCGAATCTCTCTCAAGTTCATGATGTGTTCCATGTATCGCTCTTGAGAAAGTACATACCTGATCCATCACATGTACTAAGCTCAGAAGTTGTACCACTGGAGAAAAACCTTTCTTATGAAGAACAACCAGTAGAGGTTCGGGATCTTATTGAAAAAGTCCTACGGAACAAGACCACTTTCTTGGTGAATGTTTTATGGAGGAACCACCAATTAAGAGAAGCTACATGGAAACTTGAGGATATGATGAGGGAGAGGTATCCTCATCTGTTTGTTACAAAGTGATGAATTTCGAGGGCGAAATTCATTTTAAGGGGGGTAGAATGTAACACCCGATATTTTATGAGAAATATTTTGTTTTTATGTTATATTAATAACCAAAGGAATATTTCACTACACAAAATAGTTTCTTGTCTTGCATTATACGCAAGAGCTACCTTCCTCAATATCTAGCATTGTACATAATACCGAGTTTCACTAAACAATGATATATTATTAAAATATTATCAAAACTAGCCATTATGAATAGTAATAACCACTTTTTGAAATTTTATAAATTTTATCTTTCAAAATGGACTTCATTTTTTGATTCATAATATTCAAATTATCATAGGGTGAATTTTTGGTATTTTTCGGAAAAATTTCAATTTTTGATGAATAGTGAAAAACACTGAGTTATAATTTAAAACTGAATTTTTATTTAAATAATTATTTATTTTATTTAAATTTATTTTATGTCAAAATAGATAAATAATACCTATATAAGTTCAATGTAATTCATTGGTGTAATTTTATAATAATATAGATATATAAAAATTTTATGGAACTTTTTCACCGTCTTTTTCCCACGTCCTAGGGGCATTTGTAATTGTACATAAAACTTAATTTTACCCCTTCTATGAGTTGAATTTAGAAAATCCGAGAGACATGGTTAATATGAAGGAGTAAAATGTGGTTAAATAAGATAAAAATAATTTTTGGTGAATAGTATCTTTTTACTTTTATTAACCACAATTAAAAGTAAATAGGGTAATTAAGGGTAAAAATGATATTATTATTACCCTAAAACATGTCCTAATTCTATTGGATAAGTGTAATTCAACCAAAAACAACCTTAGGGATAAAATATTACCCTTTAGGTCCACTTGGATTAGATTAGGACATCTATTATTATTTTATTTAAAGAAGAGTTAAAAGAGTTAAAATCGAAGTTTAATAACTAAAACATTTTTAATATATGGTTATACATAAGATAAATTCAAATATAAATGTTTATTAGAAATATAAAAATATTTCCTACATAATGTTATTTTATTTATAATTTTTATACATTAAATATGTTATATTATTTATGGCACAATGATGATGCAGTAATTACCTTATTAATGAAATATTAACATAATTGAAATTATAAATACCCAAATAGATGTAATTTGAGACCTTTTATGAATTAAACTAATTTTATAGGTTAATATGACATGTTAGTATTGATGTAATTAACGTTTATCGAACTAATCATGATGTTAAGATTTTCACAAAAATCAATTACCAAATAGTGTCAAAATTGACATAAAATAGTTTTTAAAAAAAATATTATATTATTAATTGTTATTCTATTCCTAAAAATATAAGGTTAAGATAAATGACTTAGATAAAGTTATATATATTAATAGTGAACCAATTGGGGTTCGTTTGGCCTTTTATAGTATGTTTATTAACCATATAGTGTAAGAAAACAAGAAGACACGGTAAAAGTTAAATTATTTAACTTAGAGTTAAATCTAAATTATAGTGTTAAAATAGTAACCTAAACTTGTTTAAAACCTATTTTTTGAGATTATTTAGACCCATACCCACTTTAGATTCGAAATAAATCAATTTGGAGCAATTATAAACCGAATATGACTTTATTATAAAATAATATTTTATGTTTTTTTCATAAGGTGCACCTCCCCTCCCTTATAAAAGGGAACCACATACCTCTCCTCTTTACACAACTTTGAGCCTTAATGATCGGCCAAACCCTACCCATTTCACTTCTAAACTTCCCTAGAAACATACTAGAGGTCCTGGTATTCTTCAAATACCAATTTTAGTGCCCTAAGAGGAGGTTTCAGAGAGGCGTGTCGAAGAAGAGGTAATATCTGTTACCGATTCTTTCAAATTTATTTCTTATTATACTTACTCTTATTTAGTTGTTTCATTATGAAGTAATAACATCACTATCACTCATGTACTTATATGTTATTATAAATATGAAACAAACCTATTTCACCTTCTATCCATCCTATGGAAAACGAAATCACCGCATGTGTGTACGTACAGAATACTGTCTCCACGCCGTGGTGTAATCTGTTTTCCACCACCACCTTACATGGATGGGTATAATGGTGAAAATAATAACAATATATGATTATTTTAAAGTGATATTGATTCTGAGATAGCATACATACACTTCAATACAATTCCACGATCATGGGAACGATATCATCGCTCGTGCGTACGTACGACCTACCGTCTCCACGATGTGATGCGACTCGTTCTACAAGATCTTAACTGAATAATGATTATATAAATGAATTGAATGAATAAATATAATATATATTACACTAATACCATTCTGTAAATGAGTTATGTATAACCTAAAAATAATAATAATAATTTATTCGACAAAACATGCATAAGAATAAAAAACAATGAACACCCGAATAACATGTAGCAATGAAATATTACTAATAAGAAGATAAGAATATGACCATATATGATATGATAACAATGAATATGATTCTTTAATAAGTCAATGAAATTATTTAAATCATTATACAGGAGTTTCAGATACGTATGAAGTAAATCAGACCTAAGGTAAGGGAAAATCTCGGAATCTCATTTTTATCTGAGATTGTTTATACTTCAGAATTTACTGGGGAATATTTATCATCTACATCCATGTTTTCTCAATATGTAATATTATTTCAATCCTCCTATAATTGTTTAAATACAATTTTACCCATTTGTTAGTTTTTAGTAAAATATATGAAAGGAATCTTTTGTTGGTTTTAGTACGAGGTACTTTTTGACTTTTCCGGACAAAGTACGAGAAGAATTTTTTTTAACTTATACAGAATGAATGAATTTTTATGATTTCATAGAACATTATTTACATTAAGCTTACTTTACAATTTTTCATGTTTATTTTTAATCAACTTCTTTTAGTTTAAAATTGTATGACATGTTAAGAAAGGAAAAATGTTTATGAAGTAGAAAGGATATTTTCCTCAAGAATGGAGTTCAAGTGTTTTATCAAAATTATTTTCCATATAAGATAATATATGGTTCTGTTTCTATCCCAATTTTTACATTGATTTGATTATGTTATGATGGAATTAATTTTATGATTTCCGTTTATCTTATATGGATTATGTTATGATGGCATGATGTTTAAGAATCCCATTTTTATTACCTGGGTTATTCTATGATTTATAATTTTGTGGCACACATAAGAATGGGTTCATTATGATATGGGTGGGACCTATATCTCCCTCTAATCCATTGGGTAAAGATTTATATCTCATGAGATATACATGGATGGAACGTCAATGTAAACCGGTTCCGTGATATAGGACTGGAACGAGGAGTGATCTCGGTTCAGAAATGGACTTTGTCCGCTAAGATATTCTTGGAAATGAGTCTTGACTACTAAGAAATGATTTTCTATGATTATGTGTGTATGCCACAAAGTTTCATGTTTTATGTTATGATTATTGGGATTACATTTCACTACTATGATTTATCCCATGTTATGATATTATGATCTCTTTTGCAGTTTAAGATTTTCAAAATGTTATGTTCTTATGAATATGATATGATTGATATTTCTTTTTTTTACCCTCACTAAGCATTTGAGCTCACCCTTTTCTATGTTTTATTTTCCCCAGGTCAGGAAGAAGGGTATTAAGTAGGATATTCCAAAAGGGACTCTAGAAATGATGAAATAAACAGCAGACAATGTAGATGATTTATGAACCAGTTGTTTATGTTTCCCAGTTTCTAAAGACACTATACCTATACGGTATTTTCATGGTTTTTTATATGTTGTAATAAGTGTGATTCAATTTTGAAGTAATAAAAATGTATTTAATGTATGGGTCACTATATTTTACATTTAAAAGGGCTTTAGGGGTGTGAATAAAAGGGAAATATAGGATCCCTTTTACAAGATAGGGGTGGGGAACTCTTTGAAATTCTCAAAAAATTAATTTATAATAAATGAATACCCAATCCAAATACATCCATGATTTTAATTATTAGAAACTAAAACAATATGAGGTTTTAATATCATAAAAAATAAATTTTGGATAGGCTTTGGTGTAATTTTAAAAATTATCTATTTCATTATCCTTAGGTCAACCGTTATTAATTTTAACTATTGTAACAATGTACTCAAAATTATGAGGATAATTTTTACATATAATTATTCAATTGGAAAATAAAAGTAAAATTTAATATATTTAAAACCATATCAAATCCTTTTGTCCATATTTATTGTTTTTTATGATGTTAAAAGAATGTAATAAAATATTATTTTAATAAAATATCATATGTGTTAATTTTGACACTATTACTAACGTTGAATTTAGTAAAATACATATAGAATGTTAACTTAGAAACAAATTTTCTTATCACACCCTCTATTAGTCAGAGTAGAGTACTCAAGAGGGGGTTGAATTGAGTATCAATAAAAACTTCTGTCTAAAAATAATTCTTAAAATGGTTCCCCAATAAATTTAAATACATCCCACTTAATCAATGTAATATGGTTATACAAGTTTTAATATTTAAATAACTTCTTATGTGATTGATTAATTCTCAATAGACATAATATCAGTTATTATTATTACTTCTGAATAAATTCTAATAAGGAAAAGCTATTATAACTTCTTTCTATGATTAATTATCCAATAAAGTTTAGTGATATCTGAATTATTCCATATATAGAGAAAACTAAATCAAACAACACAATGGATATAAAATAAGTGGTTAAGTCTCAAATTGAGATCTAATCCACTCTACTTGGTGATCACCTTCCACCAAGTAGTTTATATAAATAAACAATATCTACACCCTAGATTGGGGTTACCAACAGTACACAAGACTATCTAGGTCACACGACCATTACTACAGTTCATCATGTTTATGAACTATTAGGTAACATAGGGACCACTTCCAAACATATCCATGGGAATACAAAAGTGTAAAAATATGTTTGATAAAGGATATCTTGTATCCTCTAGTTTAATGCAAGATACAATGCATGTTTTGGACAGACACAAACACACTGCTCAAAAGCTAAAAATAATACAAAAGAGAGAAATATAATGAGATAAGGTTAGAAGTGATATGAGTGTTAGTCTATGAACCTATGGACTTCTAGGATGAAACCGATACAGAAATCGATACCTCATGTGAAAAATAGAGTATCTCATGCTAGCTAGACATGGATCGTGTTCTTTGTGGAGTTGATAGTGTGAATAATTTTCTTGACTAAATTATTAGATTATGATTCATGTTTTCTTGAGAAGATTTGAGTTTTATGTTTCGGTTCTTCTTTCTTGATTAATTGTGCTTCTTTGTTATCGTGCACACTTGTTTCTCTATTATCTATTTCTTTTATATGTTGTTTCTGGCCACACTATTCTTTTTTTAGGGAATTCATGTGTTGGAGATAACATGATGCATTTATTATGCACCTCATACCTTGTATTGTTAGGTTAAATGTCTACAAATAATCATCAATTATGTCAACGTATTTAAAATATTCAAATATGACCGTTAGAAATTATATTGAAAAATGACAAAACAGATTAAGAAACAGTGTCACATGTCTGTTGGGAAAAGGTGTCTCCATGTAACGATGTCTCATTGAAATGGTGTCTCCTTGTTTTCCATTGAGTGATGAGATAGTTATGATGGAATAGTTATATCGTGATCAGGAATTGGTAGTACATATGTAGGGTTTGGATCATAATGTCTCGTCATAGTATCTGATTCCTGGTGTCTAGTCATGGTGTCTTATCATGGTGTTTGGTCATAGTGTCTAGTCATAGTGTCTAGGTCATGGTGTCTGGGTTACAGTGTCTGGTCACGTTTTCTGGGTCACGGTGTCTGGGTCATGGTGTTTGGGTCATAGTTTCTAGGTCACGATGTCTGGTCCTTTTCTAGAAAACATAACTAGTGGCAAACTCACAGTTTCATAGACTTATCCAAATATCTGTATATAGACTTAAACAGTGATATTCATAGAATGGATTTGACTTAATATTTTATCAGGGAAATCTATTATAACGTAAACACAAAATATATTTCAATCATTTAACATAGCACTTATGACCTTGGAAAGGTTTTTGTAAGGCATAAAGAAACTAATCATCTGTACCCCTGATTTAGATAGATTAAACAGGATTAACAAGAATTAGAGAATTCATAGGATTTTTTATCATTAAAACATGATAAAAACATGAGGAGTACAACAATATCCCCCTTTTTATGACCACAAATTAGTTAATGTGCCTCTTACTTAGTGTACATATAGAATACATATTTCACCCACTTTTTGGGATTATCAAAAATATTAAATAAGTAAAGGAGAGTATAAATAAGAAGAGTTCATAATTCATTAGATAAAAAAGTTTCATTACAAGTAGTAAGGATAAATTACGGAAATCATCCCTATCAAATGACAGTAGTCAATTTGTTTCAGCACTGGGTTGTATTCTCTTTTCCATTGGAAGAAAAATTAAAAGAAGAAGCCATAGGAGCAGAGGTGGAGGTTGAAGAAGGGAGTGAACCGGTGGACAGAGAAGGTAAAGGGAGGCCTTTAAAAACAGAAGGGGACAAGGTAGGTGTAGTAGATGAAAATGTCAACTTTTGATCAAGGATAACATGTCTGATCTAAATCAATCCCTAAGAGACAGTCATATATGTCGAGGCAAGGGAAGATGATGAGAAGGTAGGCAAATCAGATGTTAGGGGTGCAGCTGCAAGATCCACAATGGTAGTACTCTGTACATGAAGATAAGGCCTCAAAAGCTTGATGAAGTAACCAATAATCTCTCCACCATACTACATGGCTTTCTCAAAGTCATCCGTGTTCTCCATAATCTTATCTAACAAAGGAGTGAAATCATTGATCTTTTGGACTTGAGTTTTGAAATATTGAGTAAATGGAGGGACTCTTAGTTTCTCTACAAGGTACATGAAGTTGTTGATCATGTCATGCATTGAGAAGATCCTATTGAGGTAGACTTCCACCTTCTTAGTAATATTATCTTGATAATCATTTTTTATTTTGGAATTAATTCTCACCAAATGAAGAACTCTGTCACTATTCTTGACAAGTTAAGATAGATACTCTTTGTCAAAACCACTGAGCAAAGAATGATGTTCTTATTTGACAACTGTTCCTAGAAGATCACAATCCAAAGAGGGTTGAGATGATTGTCCAGAAGTATGAGAAGCTGTAACAGCCGAAGTAAGGGACTTTAGTGGATTTAAAAAATTTCTCGAGACATCCCTTACACTCATCAATCAACTCGTTAAGACCAATAACAAGTTCAGACATCTTTTCAACAATATTCTTGTTTCTTTCAGATACCTTGTCAGCCAAAGAGGTTAGATTAGGTTGTGTCAGGGAGACTAATTCTTATGGAATATGACTAATAATATCCTAAAGAAGATGAGAAAATGGTTCTAGTCTTGATTTCATCAATCTCTGCATTTCTTAAACTATACCTATGAGAGTATTAACTTCATCACTTAACTATATATTCTCAAATCTGACTTCTTGAATCTCATGAAGTATCATGGATTGAATAATCCATATGATCTATTCCAACAACAGGGAATCATCTCTTTCACTTAAATTGTTTATATGAGATAGTTGGGTATTCATGGGGTTTTCAACCCCAACCAATTGGGTTGCTTCAAATTCTTTCAAATCATCCTTACTAACCATGTTTTAAGGTTGTTGTTATGGTCCAAAAATAGGAGCTGAGATAAGATCAGGTTACTTGGATGCTATAACATCAAGACTAGATAGTGGTTTCAATTAAAACAAAACAGAAAGACCGATACCATTATTTGTGGCTTCCCTGGAGTCATTCACATCAAAATAACTAGTAAATTTATACCATGTGTCTACTAAGATTGGATCAACTGGATTAGGGACATCAATGGGTTCCATATTCTGGTGCTTCTCCCCCTCAATAGTTTCATCTTCCTCGTGACTGAGATATTTAGATCCTTGATCTATTTCCAAGATTTCATCCTTTATGTCCTTACTAATTTCCTTTCTAGCCAACTGAAAGGTTTGATCCATTATCTCTTCAGCTGATGGAATTAATTTATGAAAAACTTGTTTCTCTTGGTGTTCCTCAAGAGAGGCTTCTTGAACCTGAAGAAGATCTTATTCTAAATGATCTTCTACAATATCATTTTCATTTACCATATAAATAGATTCTTCTTTAGCAGCAAGTTGTTCTTCCAAATCAGAAACTTCTTTAGGAATAATCATTTCCTTATCAGTTAAGTATTGGAGAACATGTTCGCTGTCTTTCTTATCCAGAACAGTTTACCCTATAGGTACAACAATCTCTTCATCTTTTTCATCATCAGAATACTAAATAATCGCTTCTAGTTCCAAACTAGGATAAAAAATTTCTTTAGGTCTTGAGGAGTGTTTTACTATATTGTAATTTTCATAAACCCGATCATTATATTCCACCCATGCTTTTCTCAATGGACTCCAACTGATTTTCATTCTATTTACTGTAACTTTTAAAAGAAAAACTCACAATCCTTAATTAATTATTCATCTGGTCCAACTAACCCTTTTGCATGAAGCATAACTGAGATAATCCTTGAATAGAATAGAGAGGTTTACTTGGATGTTGTCTTGATGAAATCACACATATGGAGTATAACCTATTTTCATAGTTTTATCTTATTTCCATTCTTCATAAGGTGTATCAAAAATACATCCTGATATTTGAGTGCACAAATGTCACATTTGCTAGGTCTAATCAGATTCTAATCAATTTTAAACAGATGTTTGGTTTCACCATCTTGCCCTGAAGCTATGGATCTTTTCTTTGTTTCATTTATAGTAAATATTCCCAATGCCTCTTCCAAAATAAAGAACTCACATAGAGGTGGAGGAACACTTTGGTAATCCTCCCAAATACCCTCACGAGGTATCCTATGGCATGCATCCCATAACCTTGAATAAAAGGTAAATCTCTATCCATTTATCCAGCTTCTCACAACATATCCATCTTCTTTATCAAAAAATAATTTAACATACTAATAAAACTGTGCAACTAGATTCAAGTAAATAGGCCTATCCTAATTTGTGAACAAATATGGCCATCCTTTCTCTCTAAAAATTTTAATACCAAATAATTACTTGATAGAATCCACTTAAGGAATTTCTCCTTTTCTGGGTACTACAATTCTATCTACTAGATTCAGATTGAAAGGACCTTCGGGTGCTAGCTTCAGTGCTATTTTTATCTTCTTCTTTGATCTTCACTTATCATGAGTTTTTGAGGATAGGTATTTTATTATGGGAATTCAGCAAAGGTTTGAGAGAAAGAGAGAGAATTGAAGTGTTGAGATAGGGGTTACAGTTTGAGAGAAGAGAGCTTGTTTGAAGAACGGAGTGAAAAATATTTCATTTTATCAATTGGGGATATCAAGCATCGCATGATCAATAACGTGAGAATTTAAAAGGGTAAAATAATTATTTAACAAGATACGAGTTATACTATATAAATAAAAGTATAATGTGTCTCTATAGTGAGACTATAATTGAAGTTCATAGTGAGACCGTCACTGGATTTCACGTTGAGACCATAACTGGATTTCATGGTGAGACTATAACTGTGTGATCCCTAATATGTGAGACCGTATTTTTTAGACTGTAAGTGTAAAATAATAATTGAGAAATAATGATAATGAGACCATAAAATGTGAAACAGTAAGATATGAAGTAGTATACAAACTACTTAAGATTTTTCATTCCCAATTCATGTATGATGAAATCTATTTTTTTCATAAATTAATGGTTTGGTGAATATATCAACTAGAAGATATTCAGTTGCAATTTATTCCAAAGTGATGTCACCTTATTGACAATGATCTCTCAAAAAGTGATTTCATACATCAATATGCTTTTTCCTAGCATGTGAAACAATATTTTTATGATGTTAATAGCACTTGTATTGACACAATTTATTGGTACATGAAAGAATTGATATCCATAATATTGTAATGTGTTTTTCATCCAAAAATTTCTGCACAACAACTACCAACAACTATGTATTAATCTTATATAGTAGATAATGAAAAAGAGTTTTGTATCTTACTAAACCATGATACTAGTGACATGCCTAAAAAGCGTCATGTTCCGGAGGTTCTTTTTCTATATAACTTGCAACCACCGAAGTGAGTGTCAGAATAACTCACTAACTAAAATGATTATCATCTGGGACAGAAGAGTCCTAGGTTGGGTGTGTGCTTGAGGTATTTGAAGAATCTTTTAACAACATTTAAATGAGATTCCGTAAAGATTTATTGAATGAGAGCACACACACATGTACTAAACATAATTTTATGCTAGCTATTAGTTAAGTAGAGTAAGCTTCCAATCCTTCCTCTGTATGTGGTTTGATTAACAAATTTTCCATCTCTATCAAGATCCAACATACAAGTAGTACTCACTGGAGTGTCACTAGTTTTAGTGCTATCAAAAACAAAACATTTAGAATATCTCTAGTATATTTATTTGATTTAAAATAATACCATTGTTATTTTGAATGATTTTAAATCGAATAAAGAATTTTAGTTCACCCATTAAGCTCATTTCAAATTCATTTTCATCATTTTAGAAAATTCAATAAATAAAGAATTTTTTGAAGATCCAAAGATAATAGCATCAATATTGATTTTAACTACTAAAACATCATTGGGAATTCAATTTATAAAGGGGTTATGATCAACTATTCCTTTTGTAAAACCTTTAGAAATAAGAAAAGTACTCACTATATCATACCAAGCTATTGGAGCTAGTTTTAAACCATATAAAGTGATAGATAATTTAAAAATATGATTTGGAGAATGTGGATTTGTAAAACCATGGAGTTTCTCAACAAAAAAATCCTCATCTATATACCCATTTATTAATTCACTTTTAACATCAATTTGATATAGTTCGAAATTTAGATGTGCAGTATAAGTAAGAAGAATTATGATGATTCATGTCCAGATACTGGTGCAAAGGAATCTTCATAGTAAATTCCTTATTCTTTAACTATAGCATTGTGAAACAAATCTAGCCCTGTTTTTAGCTATATTACCAACATCATATACATTATTCATAAACACCCATTTAGTGCCTATGGTGAATGTGTCTTTGGGTCTGTCAAACAATTTCTAACCTTTGTTCCTTTTAAACTGATTAAGCTATTCATTCATAGCCATCACCCAAAATTCATCATTGATACCATCATTAATATTTTTAGGATCATGTTGTGACAAGAACTCTTGCTGTTCAACCTGATTTCTAAGAAAATCTCTAGTTTGAGTTTTTTTATCTAAATATTTAACAACATCATCTAAAAAATGGTTCTTAAGAGTTCTATCAAATCTAGAAAAATAAAGACTAGTGATTTCAGGTTCTTCAATATGTTTGGGTTCATTGTGATGTGAATCCAAAAAAAATTCAGAACTAGAAGTTTTCACATATTTTTTCACAGGATAGTTAGATGATTTTGAATTAATGTCCAGATTTGATGCATCATCCTCTAGCTTCTCTGGAGTGGTTTTAGGCTCATGTGGATATGTTTCATCAAATTGAACATGGACAGATTCTTCCCCACAGTTAGTTATTTTGTTAAACACTCTATTGGATTTTCTAGAGATTCAATATCATAAAAAGATTCCTTCATCACTCTTGGATGCAACTTTTTCAGTATTTTCCTTAGTATTAAGGATATAGACTTTGCAACCAAAAAATTTGAAGTAGCTTACTTTGGGTTTTCTATTTTTCCATAACTCATATGTAGTTCTATTAAGAATAGGTCTAATAAATACTCTATTGATATTATAGCATGTTTTATTTAGAGATTCAGCCCAAAAATAAATAGGTAAGTCATATTCACATAACATGGTTCTAGAAATCTCTTTCAAGGTTCTATTTATTTATTTTATAACTCCATTATATTGAGCTGTTCTAGGGGAATAGAAATTATGACTATATCCATTTTGTGAGAAATTGAATTCAAACTCTTGATTTTCAAACTCACGACCATGATCACTTCTTAAGGATTAAATTATAAGTACACTAATATTTTATAGAGTTTTGTTATATTTTGTAAAATGAGAGTAGGCTCCACTTTTGTGAGCCTAAATGAAAGTCCATGTATATCTAGAAAAGCCATCTACCAAAACATAAACATAGTGCTTCTTATTTAAATAAGAAACACTAGATGGTCTAAAAAATCCATGTGATCCCAATAGATAGGTTGAAGAGTTGACAATTCTTTCATTGGTTTGAAGGAAATTTCGTGTTACTTTCCCTTTTGACAAGGATTACACAATTTATCATTTGGAAACTCACTTTTGGGTAAGTATTTGACTAAACAATATCTAGTTATCTTTAAAATGGAGTGAATATTATCGTCTCCTAGTCTCTTATGCCAAAGACAAGACTCTGTGAAATACACATTAACATGAATCATTTTGAGAGACTAAATATTCTAAGTTAATAGAATATTCATTTTCATTTCTTAATGAAAAATGTCACGAATTAATTCTTGTAATTGAAGACATTGCAATCATCCTTTTCAAATTTAACATGAAATCCATCATGACATAGTTGGGAAATACTATACAGATTATATTTCAATCCATAAAAAAATTAATTTGTAAATTAACATTGAGTTATTGTTACTGATTTGGCCATAGAAAATAATATTTCTTTTGGAATTCTTACTAAAGGTGACATGTCCTCCATCAATTTTTGTTAAATCTATAAAACCTCAATATTCTCCTATCATGTGTCTTGAACACCCACTATCCAAGTACTTTATGATTTTAGAGAAGATCTTCAAGAAAATTTCCTACAAAATAGTCAGATAAAAATTTATTTTGGTACCTATAGCTATTTTGTTGAGTAATATTAGTGACTAGTGCTTTAAGAACCCATATCTGCATCATAGGTTTCCTATAAGAACAATGTATTGCACTTGACAAAAAAACTCTATTTAGTCCAGATAATATTGAAACAGTAGAGAGTGTGTCATAACTTAAACTAGTTGACTGTTTTCCCAAACTATGAGTAAAGTTGTATGTCCTAGATTTAGAAGCAAATTAGTTCATCCAAAATTTATTTTACCCGGTTGATAGCCAGTGCCAGTAGTAAATTTATGAGCAATCTATTTACCTATAATTTGTACCAAGGTATCTTTACCATTTATAAACATTTCACAATCCTTTTTCAATTGCTCATAAGATAGTTTTAGTTCATTCCTTTCTTTGAGTAATTGAGTATTTTGTCCCTTTCTATAGTAAGTTCATATTTAACTGTTGAGGTAAGAGCATAACGTTTCTTTAAATATTTTTTTTATATTTTACTTCATTGCATTTCAATTCAAGTATATTACAACATTAAATAATTTCTTCAGTAGATATATTTTCAGAGTCAATCTCATGTCCAAAATAATAGGAATTGTGTACATGAGATTATAGAGTTACCTCATATGTGTTTGTCATAAAACACATAATTTCTCTGTTAGACTATTTATCTTGTAAAGATTCCGAGTCACTTGAACTATCCTTAGACTCACTCCTTGTTTCTTTCTTTGATTTTTATACTTTCTAAATTTTCCCTCATATTTCTTTTTGTACTTGAGCTTGGGAAAACCATTCTTTATATGTCCCTTTCGTTTACACTCATAGAAAACTATCTATTCAGACTTGTCACTTCATTTATAATCTTTCTTCCGGCTTCCTTTTTGATTATATATTCCCTTGATGTTTGGATTTCTTAAAAATGTGATCTTATTGTAAAATATTTTAAACCTTTTGGATAATTGATCAAACTCTTTATCACTTTCAGGTGATGATGGTTAACTTATGGAACCTTCTACAGAGGCTTCCAATTTTCATTTCTTCTTTTGTTTAGAGGTGGTGGTCTTAAACGCATCTAATTTTTTGGGGTTAATCCTCCTCTTTTTTATTGACTTTCAGTTCCTCTTCATATATCATTCATTTTACAATGAGTTATTTTACATGTAACTTGCTGATGTTACAAAATTATCTAATAGAGACCGAGGTTCCTCTCCATTCTTCAGGTAGGCATATGATAATCCTCATGATATTTTCTTTGGTGGTAACTTCTCTTCTAAGAGAGACCATTGTGTTGAAAATTTCATTGAACCTGAGATACATGTCAAAAATAGGTTCATCAGGTTTCATTTTAACATTATCATATTTTATAGTATAATTATTAAGTCTCATTTCATTCACTCTAGAAGTTCTTTCATTTGAAATAGATAAAGTATCCCTAATTTCATGTGTAGTTTTACATACATAAATTATATTAAATTCCTCATATCCTAAAGAGAAATATAAGGCATTCATGGCTTTACAATTGTTATTGTAGGCAGTCTTGGTAGGGTCATCCCAAGTGATTCTACCAGTATAAAAAATCTTATACTCATCTATAATTGAAGACCATATTACAAAGCTCATGCTTTCTAAATGAATTTTCATTTTATGTTTCTATTTATTAGAATTGGTTCCATCAATGAATATTGGTATGTTTGATGCATCACCTTACAATCTATTATCCATAATAAATAAATACATTGATAGAGATTGAAATTTAGAATTTACAGAAATTTACAGATCTTTAAAGTTAAACTAAAATTAAAGTTGATTAGAAAAAAAAATAGATACTTAAAAACAATCCCTTGACACCAAATGTTGGTCGGATTAGAGTACTCATGATGGGGGAGAATTGAGTATCTAAAAAAATTTCTGTTTAAAAATAATTCATACAAAGGATCCAAAAAATATTTAAATATATCCCAGTTAATCAATGTAATATGGTTATGAAAGTTTTACTATTCAAATAACTTTCCAGAAGATTGATTAATTCTCAGTAGACATAATATCAGTTATTAATATTGCTTTTTAAGCTATTAAAAAAAGAAAAATCAATTATAACTTCTTTCCAAAATTAATTATCAAAGAAATTTTAGTGATATATGAATTATATAGTAAAATAGATAAAACTAAATGAAACAATACATCAGATATAAAACAAGTTGTTTAGTCTCAAGCTGAGACCTAATCCACTCCACTTGGTGATCACCTACCACTAAGGGGTTTATATAAATAACCTTGATCCACACCCTATATCGGGGTTAAAAATAGTACACAAGACTGTCTAGGTCACACGACCTCTTCCCCAATTCTTTGTGGGTATGAACTATCATGTCACACCTAGACTTCTTCCACACTTATCCATGGGAATACACACGGGTAAACCAATATATTAGAAATGATATCTTGTATCCTTCAATTTTTTTCAAGACACAATGCATGTTTTTATAAAGACAAACTCATATACACACTGCTCTAAAGTTAAAAATAATACACAATAGAGAAAAAATGATTAGATAAGGCTAGAATTTCTCTGAGTGTTATTCAATGCAGCTCTTGATATCTAAGATGGAGAAGATTCTGAAATCAAGTCCTCTTGTGAAAAATAGAGTATCACAAGTCACCCAGATCTGGCTCATGTTCTTTGTGGAGTAGATATTGTGAATAATGTTATCGACTCTAGGATTCGAGTATGATTCATGTGGTCTTTAGAAGTGCCAAATTTCATGTGTTGGTTATTATTTGAATAATGATCTTGCTTTTTTTTTATCGCGCACACTTGTTTCTCTATCATCTATTTCTTGTATTTGTTTTTTTGACCACACTGTTATTTTTAATCTTAGAATGCATGTGTTGAAGCTGATAGAATGCATGTATTCTGCACCTCGTACCTCATACTGTCAGTTGACATGTATACAAAAAGACATTAAATATTTAAACGTATTTAAAATCCTCAAATATGAACGTTAGTGATTAAATTGAAAGACGAAAAAAAAGATTAAGAAATAGTGTCACAGTGTGTCTAGAAATGGTGTTTTCTTGAAAAGGTGTCTACTTGTTTTCCTTTGAGCGTTGATACATTTATGATGGTGTAGTTATATAGATATCAGTAACCGGCTGTATAGATGCTATGTTAGGATCACGATGTCTGGTCACAATATCTGATTCATGGTGTATGGTTATGGTGTCTGGTCATGGTGTCATGTCACAGTGTCTGGGTCACGATGTATGGGTCAAGGTGTTGGGGTCAAGGTTTCTGGTTTATGGTGTATGGTCACGGTGTCTGGTCATGATGTCTGGGTCATGGTGTCTAGGTTATGGTGTTTGGGTCATAGTGTTTTTGTCACGGTGTCTGGTCCTTTTCCAGAAACATATAACTAGTGGGAGACTCAATGTTTCTCAGACTTAGCCAAATATATGTATATAGACTTAAATAGTAATATTAATAGAATGGATTAGACATAATCATTTATTAGGGAAATCCATTATTACACATAATCAAGATAGTTTACAATACTTAAACACAATACTTAAGATATTGGATAGGTTTATGTAAAGCATAAAGAAACTAATCATCTGTACACATGATTTTATATATACTAAACAAGATTAACATGCTTTAAAAAATGTATAGGATTTTTGATCATTAAAACATGATTAACACATGATGAGTCCAAAAATTTCATTTTTTCCCATAAAATTCATGAATAACCTCTATTAATTCATATTATATTTTTTTAATATTTTTTATATCATTTAATTGATCATTTCATTAATTGATTAGTTACTACATCATCATTTTGTAATTATTTATATTAATGATCTCTATACTAAAAATAAGAAATAAAATTATATACTGTTGATAAACCTTTTATATTTAATAATAATATATATTTTATCATATCTTCACATTACCTCTGTATCAAAAATAATATACATATTAAAAAAGAGTGTGCCCTTTAGTAACACCCTTTGAGTTAAACAATACTAAAGTAATTTTCATGGAGAAGCAACCATTAAATTATTAAATTGTGATAATTATGTGTTAATGGACTAATTAAATTCACCCAATATATTTTGGGAATACTTTAGGGTATTTTTATTATTTTTACTAAATTTCTTTTACTCTAAATTACCTGATTTACCCTCAACCATTGTATGAAAAATTACTGAAGTTACTGTTAATGTTGGAAAAGAATTAAAGGTGTATGTTTAATAAATTTGGAACTTCTGTTTCCTAATATGGAATTATTTTTTATAATTAAAAACAAATAATTTGAAGAAATTAATTTAAAATTAATCCTGTTGATGTAATGAGAAATCATGTTTTTATGGTAAAAACCACTAAAATATTGATATATTTTTATATCCAAATTCAATGATAAATGGATTATAATGACCTATATTGGTTGAAAAGAAAAAAAATTGATCTAAAGATACATTAAAATAATAAAAATAAATAATTATAAACTATACCTTACTCCGATGAGAATTCTGTTTTAAATTAAAATTTTGTATTTTTCACTATTCCTCAAAACATAAAAATAATTAGAAAAATACCAAAAAATAATCCAAAGTAAATTTTGATATACCAATTTAAAATAAGAAGTTTATATTGTCATATAAAAATTTTAAATGTGTAAAAAATTATATTTATAATGGGATCTCTGTTAAACGGTAATAAGATATCTCTTTTGAAAATTATATGGTTTTATACATAAAATTGGGGTTTTATAATACTTTTCTAATAAAATATATTTGAAAAATATAAAAAATATATATTATTTAAAATATAACATATATATTTTATTTATCTGATTCACTAATTGTAATTAATTTAATTTTTCAAGTCAAAATGACAAAAATTAAAGCTATTTCTTTTATAATCAATTGGTAAATATATTCACTCCTAATTAATTAGTAACTACTGAATTCAAATTATAAACTATATATTTCCACAATATAGATAATATTCATTACTAGTAATTTAATGACTCAGTTATATCTTATTATATTAAATAATAATTTTTTAATAATATACAATTGTTTGGTAAAACTTATTCTTTCATGTAATGAAATTTTTCAAAAGAACGCAAAGTTATGGGTAACACAAGCCGAAAATAGTATTTCATATACTGGATGGTAATATTTGTCTGGAGTGTAGGGAAATATTGACTTGTTTTTTCATATAACATAAGATAAAAATTATTTTTCACATAAAAAATAGATATTCATTATTTTATATATTGCTAAATATCAAAAATATTAAATTAATTTGAGAAAAATATTTCAAAAAGCATTGGGGTGTTACATAAACCCAAAAAATCTGTTACATTTGAATTGGGGGGTTTTTCCAAAATCCATACCATGCAATTCAATTTCCAATTTGCATCAATTGATATTTCAGAATTAAATTTTAATCAATTTCAATCAACAAGAAAACCTTGATTCATCAATTTAATATCTTAAACAGAACAAGTAACATTTTTTTATGTAAACACAACACTTGAAACGGGAATTTCCGACAAGAAGGAAGGTGCGTAAGGTCTAGGAACTTAACCCAGATAGATGTAAAAAACCCACAAAAATGATCAATGACTGACAAAAAATGATCAAAAAAGGTGAGAGGGCTCAAAACTATGTTGGGGTTCAGTCTAGGTTTAGAGAAAGGAAACCTAGATAAAAGGGAATACAATTTTAAGTTGACCCACCTATTTAAAATTTATCCTAGGGAATTTACATGAGGTACAAAACAAATTCACAGGGTTTAATTTATATATCCTTTTACACTTAAAACCCAACCACCTTTTATTAAAAACCAAAAATTTAAATTTACACATGATGTGTAATCTTTAAATTTCATGTATCATTTAATTCTATATACCAGTTTCATGACATATGATCAAAAACTGTTACATATCAAGTATTCACATTACAAGGCTTGTAAATACATAGAATATAGCTGAACATATAAGTATGATACAAAATAATCCACTAAACCCATGACTAAATCATTACAATTATCCTTTCTATTACTTCTTCTTCCTACTCCAAATACAAAAAAGGAAATACATTTAAAATATTAAAACATACCTATTATAATGGTAATAATATGTTAAAAACTCAAAAATGTAAAAAAATTATTCCCCAAAAAATCATGATATGAAACTTCCATATCAAATAGATGAGGCCACATCTCTTTAATCAGTGCCTTGAACTACCATTAATTATGAGAATTAGAACCATGCTTCCATAGAACATAGTATAAAGGTATCATCCTCCCCTGAAGTACCATGGACTAAGAATCAATAATCATGACTGGATGCTCAGTCACGAATAAATAAGGCTCGACATCACGATAACAATAATTAAGAGCATGACATGGATAAAAAATCTAATTTTACTGCTAAAAAACCCGAAACACATTCTGTATCAACATTTACTATGAAATAAGTGATAAATAGTTATCCAAATTACCTATATTCCTAAAAACCTCAAAATGTTCCCACAAAATTAGGAGAAATCATCCCTTGTTCCCCAAGCCGTCGATGACCCAAATGAGGTGAAACATTCAGGAACACTGGATCACTAAATAATAATTACAATGGTATATGGTGATGATCAACATAAGATTTATAATTGATCTATGAAATTAAAATCTTTTAAATAATCAATATAATATTTTATATCATCTCTTTATCCATGATTTTTCTATCCAAGAAACATTCATTGATCTATGACCAACACAATATAGAATCCCCTAGCCAGCCATAGAAGCCCTCAAAATAATCTATTTTGATCGTGAATTGGTAAATAATCTTATAAGAAAAGTCATCCATCCCCAAATGGTTATACCAAAATCCAAAAAAAAATCTTGGATGTATGTATGAAGCATGTCCTCAAGAAAATATATTTATGTCTTAGACTGGCTACCTATCTATGGATGGTATGCTATACTCAGAATAAATTGAGATTCTTGTTCCTTCTAAAGGGCTCTCAAAAATAAGGAAGTTATATTGGAATCTCTATTTGAGTATATAATAGTTGTATCTCCATTAAAACAAACAATATCTCTCAGATAGATATTTCCCAACTCCTCAACATTGGTTATATCCTGAATGGGTGTAAAGTGATGTGATTTGGTCTTTCTAACTATCACATCCCATATCAATTTATTCATCACATGGGTGTATGGAAACCAAATAAGAAATTACATTCAGATATCATACAATATTCAAATCGGTTCTGGATGTGGAAGAATAAATCCAAATGGTCTCTAGTTTTCATCCATGACCTCTTTTCATGTATAATAATGATATAAAAATAATAATAAATTCCATGTCTTAGACCTGGACACTAGAATCATTAACACATGTAATAGAACATGTTTATGATCATTGGGTTCACTTCCCACTAGGAACTATAGTATTCCTCCATCAGCAATATTTTTTCTTAATAATAGGTACAACATTCCAATTCTAGAAACATTGAATACTCTCTATGGTGATCAACATATAAAAAATGGTCTACCCGCCATAAATAGAGTCCCTGATTTTGATGAACTCATCACCAATATGATGTTCCTAAATAATCTCTTCAATAAGAATAGATTTCAACTAAAAATTGGTCAAGACAACCTCAGTCCCAATTTCTCAAACTCTAATATGCTAATCTGCAAAAAACATTCCATCAAATTCCACTCTTCTAATGATTCCTTAATAGTCGAGGTAAAACATTTTTGGATCAAATCATCTATGATGACATTCCCTTTCCCTATGGTATTGGTTGTATAAATGAAAAAATATTTTATTTATTCTATGAAATTCCATTATAAGATATTAAATTTTTTTTGAGAGATGATTTAACTCAATCTATTGTAGTTGGAATGAAAAGAAAACTATTCTCTAAATATTTATTCCAATCAACTATTAAGTGTGTTCAAAATAGCCTCATGTTCATGTTCATGGGTCAGATAATTATTCTCATGTATCCTACGCTTTAGATATCCATAAGCAATGACGTTATCACCCTTCACAAGAACACATACCAAACCAGAACTTGATGTATCACAGAAGACCACATAGCCCTGCTCTACCTCTAGAAGAGTCAAAACTTACCTAAAATTCATAATACATTTAATCTCTTAAAAAGAACTCCAAATTTTATCATGGCCAGAAAACCATACTCTCTTCTATGATAAAAAATTATTTAGAGAATCCATCTTTGAACAATACCTTACAAACCAGTAGTAATATCCAACAAAACCCAAGATGATTCCATTCTTGAAAAAATTCCATTTTATCCCATGACATAAAAATATTCAACATCCCATGATCAACTAAGATACCATGTTCCGACACCATTTGTCCCAGAAACTTGATTAAAAAATTTTTAAATTGCATTTCAATATATTGAAATAATTTCTATGATTTCTCAACAATTACAGAAGATATCAATAATAAACCAAAAGATCCTCCTGAAAAATAGAGTCTAATTTGACGTCATCCAAAAAGGAAACAATGAAAGTATCAAGGTAATCCTGAAAAATTATTTTTGTTAAATTGATAGACTGAAAGAGAATTAATTAGCATAAATTGAAATAAAAGATATGAATAATACCCATACTTGATCCAGAAGGTCGTTTTATGAATATCAGATTAACTTGTTCTCAATTTTGATAACAAGATTGATGACCTGTCTTTGAAAACCACATCCAAACGTCAAACATGTAAAAGGGATCATCAATTAGTGGAAATGAATACTTGTTTTTTATAGTTAAAAATTTTAGTATTTATTAATCAACAAAAAGGTCAAAAGGCACATAATCATTATTGGAAATGATAATAGGTGTGACACAAGGTGGCACATTGGGGTATAAAAATCCTTTCTACAAAAGTTCATAAAACTGAGTCTTATACTCTTTCATTTCAACTAGTGTAGTTGTGTAAGTTGGAATATATTCTATTTGAGTACCATAAAAAATAAATAAAAAATTCTACCCAACATACCAGTGGAAAACATGATAATTATAAAAGCAAAACATTTGATAACACAATGAAAACTAGTGGGATATCACCTCTTAAAGATTCCCTTCGTAGAAAATAAAAAACATTGATATCAATTTCCAAAACATTGGATACGAAGTTATAACTCTACTCAAACCTGGGTCCCATTCTCATTTAATGATACAATAGACCCCACCAAGCATAGTAATGGATAACCAAAAAATATTTAAATCAATTAGGTATTTACAAGTAATGAGAAAATTCATCCAAAATATGACAACTAGTTATTCCAAATTGTGATCTGAAAATTCCCAATCAATCATTATATTTTATTGTGAAAAAAACAAGCAAGAAAATGTGTGACTTGTAATATCATTGTTCATCAGTGTGTAGTAATATCGATCACATATTATAGAATATCAATAATTTGATTTTATAGTTTCACAATATGAGTTGATATGAATTAATGAGGTGCACCAGTATAAAATTACATAGTCACAAAAGATGAAGTGATAGTGATGGTACATCTCATAGTAGATGGATATTAATTTGTTTCCTTGATTTACTGATCCATTATATGAAGAATCATTATTCTGGATTCATGTGTATAGAAACCCTTACATATTGTATTATTTAATTACTCCACAATAACTTTTTTTGGTATTGATGATCTTGTGCCACTACATGGAGAAGAAAATACATGAATCAATTTCCAAAAGTGACAAGATTATCCATAGAAACAACATATCATGGGTTCCTCAATGAAAAACCACTTTGAGTGCTCATGATTTCTATACTATTAAAACAAAAGATGGTGTCTTTAAGGAATATTAGTATGTATAGAAGAACTCTACTATCGATAACCGCCACAAGTCTCATGACACTTCTTTTTACCATTATATAAAATCAAAGAACTGCCATTGGGAGAGAATGGAAACCCCATCAACCCTAACATACTAAGAAAATCAAGATCTACCATCAAAATCCTATCCAACACATAATAAAAATAAGATAGATTCATTAAGAAAGAATGAGAATGAATATCTAATTGAAGTCATATCTTGAACTATCCTCTCATTATATTATCATTTGATGAAATCTAATGTGAAAACTGAAAATGCTCATAAAATAGAAATTCTTATTCTGTCACTGTTTTTTCAGTCTGATTCAGTTTAGAAAACTCTATATCCTTATCCATCATAATAGGATATAGATATAACTGGTTGGTGGAAGTAACATTAATTTCTATCTTCTATAAGCCATAATTTTCTCCATTTTCACCATCATGTCCCACCATATCCTAATAGGTGCCTCAAGCATAGTTTTAGAATATTCCACCATAATATCATTAGGGTTTTCAAAGATATAAAATACATGATAATTTTTTCTACTCTATTACTCAACATTTTGGGAATCATTTGAGCCTCATAATTGAAGTGGTATCTAATAAATTAATCACTAAGAATGATTATGAGAATCACCCATTCGAGGTTCTATACATTGAGCCCGAATAGGACTGGTTCTAGGTTCTTATACCTAGGATTGGACTAGACATATAAAAAACTGTACCATATTCTATTCCAATGGTGGATTTTCTCGATTTCATCATCATGTTCTTTTGTGATCATATTCTCAGATATTCTTAGGGGTGTGATGATATAAAACATCACCAGATAACATTGATGATGCTGTAAAGAAAATAAAATAAAAACTCAATTATGAACAACAAGAATATGATTCCATCATATATAAAAAAAGATTTTGATTTCCACATATTAAAATACAACGAAGTGAAAATACTAGATCTAATCCTTTAGGCTTTTTTTAGAAACTACCCATGGTGACTTAAGGCTCAATAATACAAGATATGTATAGGAAATGACTAGAAAATACCTATTATGTCATAAAAGGATATCATACTACATAATAAACTCAAGGTACAATACTTAGATTGATCTTTTTTTACCACTTTATCATGAAATTGTCTAAATACCTTGGTACCCTGACACCGGAAATAACACTTACAAAGATCGAAGGGCATTCCTGATACCCATGGGTTGGTGACTATCAGTTGATATAAAACATGAAAAAGGGAAAGATTTTTAAAAAAAAATAGTGTAATATTGATATACATGTAAGAATGTTCAAAGAAAACTCCCAAGTTACACTATAATAGATGTAAAAATATGTAAAACAAAACCTAATAAGTACAAATTCAATTTTCAATAAATTGACTAGATAGAAAAACCAACATCCTAAAGGACAAGCCTATCTAAGAACCAATAAATAAAAAACAACTTTCATCTTCAGGATTTTCTCTCCCATTTCATGGACTAGGAATGATAAAATATAAAAATATCTAAAGGAAAAGCTAGGTTATGAGCTGAAATTACCTATATCATCTCACCGTGTGTTTGATAATAAGATTACTAAATAAATAAACCAAATCATTATTTCTATTTAAAAAACAGGTATGGTAGTATATATAAATATTTAAATCAAATAATGATTTTTACATCAAATGATGGGAAACATTTCCATCACATCATAAATAAACAATATATATATTAAACTATATAAATCATTAGGAATGAGAAAAATTATTTTTAAAAAAAATGGAACATTTAATAAGAAAAATCAAAACATGAAACACAACCATCTTCTAAGTGTTATGATAGTTACTAGTTGTTACATCCTCACACAATTTTTGATGTGATCATGGAAATCCATACAAATTCCCCTTAGTCTCAGACCATATAGAACCAATCAAAATCCCACTTGGGACAATACTTATTTAACAAGGTTTTTAGGCCTATAAAGAATCAATCCATTTCAAGGCAATTACTATCCTAGCATGTTTTCTCAAAAAAAATTACTTACTACCCATACTCATATTTCCTCAATCAATCACCCACAAATGAAAAAATGAATTGAAATGATTTAAAAATGATACTTCCATATTTATGGTTACAAAATCTTACTGTCATTCCAAAACCATCCAATTGTTTTCATTTTATCAATTAATTTATTTTCAAATAAATCAAACCATTTGTTTTCATAATTGTAATTTAATCCATTTTCAAAAATATGTATCCAATTCAAATCATTACAAAATTGTAATCAATTTCAAAAAATTCCAAAACACCAATTCCATTAGAATTAGGGGTATTTTCACCAAATAAATACAATGGAAATTCAATTTTTAATTCACATGAATTTGGTATTTAATAATTCAATTGAATGAAATTCTAAAAAATGAGAAACTCTGGGATTAATCAACTAACTATATTAAATGGATACACCTACATTTTCCATGACAAACAAATTCCTATAAAGGGACTCGCTAATAAGAATGAGAAATAAAAAGATCTCGGAACTCAATATAGAGAGGCACTTCACAACCAACAAAATGACTAATCACTGAATGAAATGATTCTGAAGGGTTGGAGGGCTCAAAAATAGCACAGGATAGCTCTTGGTTGACATTAATAAAACATTGATGAATGAGATCAAATTTTTATCGAGACCTCCAATTTAAAACCAGCACATGTGGATTTATATGAAACATAACCAAAATTCAGGTGGAATAATTTTCATTCTCCAGTTAGCAAAAAAACATGCCACATTTTATTTAAAACGTCAATATTTAATTTCAACCCGACATGTAAGCTATACAACACATGTATCATTTCATGTTGTATAATAGTTTCGATGAATATAGTAGGAGATGATTACAAGAAGTGTAACCATATTTCACAATGTGTAAATATCCAGAAAACTATAGAACCCAATGGTTTTATGCTAAAGAATCCATCAAATCACCGACTTCACATTATAGGTATCCTCGCAATTCCATATCATCCAAACCCTAATAATGAAAAATCAAAACCATTAAAAATCATAAAATGTACATGTAAGAATGGTAATTGGATAATAAAATTTCCCAAATAGTTTTCCATGATAGTGGTCATAGTAAATGAATGTTATTTTAATGATATCATTTTTATTCTATTCTGAAAAATTAGAAAAACGGTTAATGATATTATCAAAAAGTGATCATTATAAATTAAATCATTTAAAACCGACATACGAAGAGAAAATTGATATACTCTTTTAATGTATTGAAATTATTTAAATTATAAAAATATTAAAATTCATTCCAATTATGAAATATAAAATTATTAAAAAATATATTAGGTTGTTATGGCTCTAGTGTAATAATATTAAAAAAGAACTTCATAATAATTCTTTAATGATGGATATTTAATTTTTTCGGTTTTTTAATGACATACTTAAACATTAATGTGAATTTATATAATAGATTACTATGAGAACATATTTACTAGTATGATATAAATAAAAAATTAAATAATTTTTTTCAATTCGGTATGGTAATATTATTATTTATGTAATTTATTTAAAGATAAACTTTTGTTTATTAATAATCATCTAGACATATTTTTCACTAATTAAAACCTCATATATCATAACCAAAATATACATGATATGAAATAATATCTTTATATAATATATTTTAAAATAGATTACGGTACTATAGAGTATATAATAGTGATAGAAAATTGCATTAAATTGATCAAAACCCTTCACTTATGAAACTAGTTCAATGTGATAAGGATTATATAAGATTTTTATGGATAATAGAAAAAACTGAACTAATATATATTTATGGAAAATTAATAATTGGTAATTACATGTTTTTATAGTTATGAATAATGTTATTTATTATGTATTTAAGGATATTTATTTAATTAATCATGAAATTTAGTTCAAGTTAAGAATAAATAAAGACCATATTTTGAGTTTTCATAAAAAATTAATGTCCTTGATGAATGATTGTTATCAAAAAACCAATTTAATTTATCTAGATTATTTAAAACCTATATAACATATCACATACAAAATTATCTTTAGTACCAGAATTTTATGATCAATTTCATGACATACCTTTTAATGTATTCAAATTAATATGTATCTCATGGAAAGATAGTTCTATGTGTAAAAATATACTTGGGTCATGATTATATGATGCATCATATTTTCTTATTTATAATGTATTATTGTATTATTCTTATATAAATGTTATATACATTATTTCATTTTAACTTATTGGATAATATATTAATTAACATGTTATTTTGAAGAAATGTCTATTGACACATGTGTTACCACTATCATAAATTTTGTTTGGGTAAAAATCATCATTCGTAGAGTTCCAATACAAAATTAGGAACATTATTAAATTTTATTTTATTTTATTTTTTCACTCATTTGTGTTATTTTTTTATAGATAAATTGATTTTTCAATGTTCTATGGTTAATTGAATATTTTCCAAAAAAGGTATATTCATAAATAAAATCTCTAATCATCTTGTTAAAATATTTTATCTAGAAAATCATAGTCCCATGATTGGATTCTCCCAAGCTAATATTTTTTTTATGTTGGTATTAAATCCATTTTGATAAAAAAATAAAACAAATGAATTGTTTGAGACTCTTTGTATAATGTGAGAAAAAAATAAATGCTTTTCAAAATAACTAAAATTGGATTCCCTTACTCCTTCATATTCCTTATATTTATATTTTTATTAAACTAAAAAAAACCTTATGTCTATTCATAAATCAATTATTGGATATTATATTTAAATCTAATTGTTTTAATGAAATTTCCTAACACCTTTAAAAAAGTCATTATTCAAAAAGATATTTTATATTTTCAATTTCATTACCCATATCACATTTAAAATGATTTTCCTAGATGTTTTTTATTCTTTGTGATTAATACATTAAGATAAATATTATAATTTTTGCTATTATATATGTGTTATAAAAAAAAATTGTTTCTCAATTCCAAATTTTTAACATCGATAGATTTAATATATATCTAGGGTGTTTTTAATTTATTTCAACACCATTATAAAATTCCACAGTTTCACTAGGGATATATTATTTTACAACCATCCACATTGTTAATTTATATTGATTATAATAATTTTATTAAAGAAAATAAAAAATTATAGTCTCACTATTAATTATAATGTGAACATATCATTCTACAAAATTCTATTTAGAGTAGGTTTTCCTAAAAAGAGATTATTTATCAGTAACAGATGTATTGATATTATTACTGATTGTTGACATCTAACATGGGTTGATTTTGTATTGATATTCCTTATTTTTCATTATATTAATATCCAGATTTTTGCTAAACTAGTATAAATTAAAGGAATTGAATGAAATGTATTGTTAACACTTATGGGTAATATATTCTACATTATAATGTGATAGTTGAGGGTATGAATTTATATACCCTCATAATGAATCAATATATCCCATTATTATTTTTTGTTTTAGTGTATACCTCTCCAAATATCTATATAAATTCATGATACAAGGTATTGGAAACATGGTTTTGATGTCTTTAAATATTCATTCCATTAGAATGGAATCATCATGAACTTATTTCCATGTCTTATATTATTTTAATTGATATTCCACTCTCTCTATTTTAGTTGTTAATGAAATATTGAGATTATTTATTCAAACCATTTTATGGATATAATTTTTATTTTATTATAGTATCAATTAAAATTTTTCATTATTGTGTATTTGAGGTCACCCCAATCTAATATTTATATTACTCATGTTATAAATAGATATATCACATGTGACATGTTTAAAATTATAAAATGTTCTGAATAATTTCATAGAGATATTAAATGCTCATTATGAATTAATTAGTTTAATATATAATTTGTAAAATGATAGTTTAGTATAATGAATATGGGATCTATTAACTTCTTTTGATTCATATACTATTGGAAAAGGCCTTATATCTATAATATTGGGAATAGACGTGGATATAAGTCACCTTATACTAATGGTCTTGGAAAACCATTGGAATATGGATAAGATTGGAAACCTATGCCCATATTTTAGACAACTGTGGGTTTAGGTCACCTATACCCATATTTTTTTGCAGAACCATGGGTATATGTTTTTTTGAAGATCTATACCCACAATTTTGTAGAAAACATGGGAGTATGTTTTTTTCTTGACATATACCCATGTTTTTTCTAAACTATGGGTAAAATATTTTTTTCAAGTTCTATACTCATGGGTTTTTGAAAAATATGTGTTCATATTTCCTGCAATATGGTGGGAAAATAAAAATTATCACGGGATAAAAACAATTTCATAGGAAAACATATACACACAATTTTATACTAATAGACATGGTTTAGAAAAAAAACTATAAGTAAATATATTTTTATATATCAATAATAGTAGATGGTGTAGTGGATAAGCACCAGAATGGTATAGCGACTCTCTAGGGATCGAAACCCATGACCGTTGATATTTTAAAACCAATTACAATTGTTTTTAAACCATTGGTATTGGGTCAATCATACGTTGTATTGAACCTATACACATCTTTTGGAATCCATGTGTATCATTATTTAAAATCATGGGTATAGCTTAGGGAAATACCAACACCTCATATTTCGACGGTTCATTTAAAACATGGTTATAGCTTATTACCATGATTTTGTGGGCTATACGCACAGTTTCAAAATGTGGGTATAGGATAAATTTCTATTAGTGATATTTATCTAATTATCCTAACCAAAAAGGTATTTAAAATGTATGTAATGATATATTGTCTTTTTGACAAGTAATAATGGGATAAATATATCTTATAATATATAAAATTTTCTGATTCCATAATTTTATGTATGTTTTTATCATTCCATGTCTCAAAGTTCGGGTTTAGTGAATCACATTTTTTATGTCTAGAAAATAAAGTATTTTTTCACTATTAAACATATTCTTTGAGAGATGGTTTTGTATAACCACAATATGTTTCAATCCATCTCATATCCCATTAGGTTTATCATTGGTAAAAAATATATATTTTCTATTGAATTAATATTTCACTTGGTTCCTTCATGGAGAAAAATTATTTAAATTAATAGGATTTAGTAATGAGTTGTAAAACAATTTCTCTATAATAGAATTATTATATTTTATGTCCATAAAATATTGAGCCTAAAAATTTATAATACTTAAAAATTATTACATTACCATGTTGATCTACCAAAATAATGTGTGTATCAATCCTGGTTCAAATTGGGTAATGTATATAACATAAATTATCCTAACTTTATATCCTAATAAATCATTCATAATGAGATAGAAGAAGAATTAAATTTTACAACACATATCCTCTAGGAGTTTATAGCCATGTGTTATGTGTTAGAACAACATGTTGTGTACCAGATTGACCATTTTGTAAATACTTAATACATGTTTTCATGATGACTACCACTAGCTATTTCTATTCCATTGCAACATTAATTTTCTTGTATATTGGAATGGGTGTAATTTATAGGATATCAACATATTATCTAGTTACCAAATATTCAGTATGATATCTTATAAATAGAAATATTATTTAGTCTTATCTTCAAGGATTTCAAACATATGATCTCATCATCTTCTCTAATATATTTATTGTTACTTAATCTAATGTTATGGGTTATTAGTGCCTATTTAATTATTATCAATCACACTTTATAACTTTATGTTGGAATTTACAACAGGAATTGATAATAGCATTATTAAAAAGTTATTTAAACCATAATATGATACTAAATATGATAGATAATGAATATTAATATCTAATTGGAACATTATTTAAAAAATTCTCATTAAGATACATTCTTATAAACTTTTAGGTTTAATTTTCGTGATATTTGGGAAAACTAATTAACTAATAAAACACATGCACATTGATATAATTGAAATTTCCTAGCCTACATAAATATGCATAATCCATTACTTGTATTCAATATCCCCCATAAATTTACCAAACATTGAACTAGTCAGGAGACATCATATGTAATACTTTTCTTTATAACCTATGTAAATTGGAAAATAATAATGATGTCAGATCATATTATCTATAAGGATAACCATCAGTCAAAAAATTCAAATATCACACTAAATCATAATATTGAAATATTTTTAGAAAGATTACACATAAGATATTCCTAAACTCAAATAATTGATCATAAATCATTTCATTTAGAAAGATATTGAATAAGGACATTTCATTTAGTTATCACATAATATAGAGGTTTTACAGTAATGACATAGTTTATAAGGGATTTATAAATACTAAATAATTGGAGTATTAAATTGAAAAATCCAGGTTCCGGGTGTTGCATAGAGGTGACCCATACCCAATTGGTAACATGGCCTCTTGTGCACTTTACTGAATGCAAGAGGCTGCAGACTAGAAGTGAGGGCATTGGGTGTGATACTAGGGAAACAATTCCCTCATTGTCAGAGAAACACAACAAAAAGAAACAGACAATAGTAGAAGAAGCAGTAATACCATACAATAACTAAATAGTGGAAGAATAAAAATAAATAAACAACTACAACATATATATAAATAATGATGTATGTCAAAATTATATATGAAAATAGCCAAACAATCCAAAATCTATAAAAACTGGACTAAACCAATATACAAGGAAACATATAAAATTTAGCGGCATTGCAAGCCTCAGCTTGGACCCTTGCTCTCCAGCTCCATCGCAATCAAGTACCTAATGTAAAAGGGTTATTTCCATTATCTATACCTACAAAAATATAATCTGTTTGGTCCCCAAAGCATGACCCAAATAAGGGTTTATATGAATCTTAGTAGGAATCCACCCAAATATTTTTGCCTTTGTGTTAGGGAATATATATTGCAGGCAAAATGAAATATGTCACAATAAGCAAGGTTGTACTCAAAAGTAACCAATCCTATTGTTCAAGATACATTAATATACAATTATAAATTATTCAACCAAAAAAACACAATTAACCCACTAGGAATGTTCTCACAGACTAACCCCTCTAGTTCAATTTAGACAAACACTCTCTAAGTTAGAACTCACTATCAATTCCCCATGTAGTCACGTAATGTTAAACTACAGAATCTCTGAGTAAGCACTCAATGTCCAATTCCCCATGTGGTCTCACAACTTGGAATTATATACACTTTTATGGAGCACTCACATCCATCCCTCTATAGGATCACAACATGAAAACTATAACATAAATTCTAGGGAATCCCATAGTGTCCATTCACCCTATGGTGTAACTAAACCAGGTTCCCACATCCTTGTGTAATTCAATCATTACCAAATTATATCTAGTATCCAAAGTAAAAGTCAAACACTACTTTGCTGAAAAAATAAAATGCATATAACAACTATGTCACATAATAATCTCTCTATCCTAACAGTACTGGACATAGAAATAAAAACAGCACAACATGAAATTCTAGACCCAATGACCAATATCAAACAAACATGGGAAAACACATCCATATAATGTTAATAAACCCTATTCATAATCAAACACACCAACTCATGAAAAATATCATAGAAGAAATTAATAGGGTTAAATTATTAAAACATTAAATACCCTAAACTAGGGCATTTGAAATATTTGTACATATAACTTAAATACATCTATGGAAAGGCACAAACCCCATACTTTGACTTTTTTCAATTGATATAGTTGAATATCATCCATTGATTCGACCTAGAACGTCGTAGATCTACTAAAACATACAAAACGTTCAACCAAAAATATCTCATGAAATATGATAAATCAATAGGGGAGGCTCTAGAAGAAGGAACAAATCATTGTGTTGATTACAACACAATCTATGGTGGTCAATTCAAAGAACAGACGACCAATCACTAGCTCAGTGAATTTTCAGTGATTCTCGTTTCTCCTGGATGAGATGGGTTATGAAGAAGGAAATTTTGATGATTAGATGCAACCCCACTCTGATATAACAATTAAAAATAAAAATACACGGCGTGTTCCTTGAGGATACATGATATGTATAGACCTTTACCAGGGTCCCAACTTATGAGGTATAAGGGTCACCTCACATGGACATGTACTTAGCCGTTACTGGGCCAGTACACGACTACCCGTGGAAACCCGATACATGATGTGTACTCTTAAGTACATGGAATGTACTCATAAAATTTCAGGATCTCATATTTTTCTCAAGAACACAAGAAATCATGATCCATAATTGAAATGAATATCTAGGTTCTTACAAACTCCCCCCTTCATTAAATTCATCCTCGAATTTCCCTAACATGGTAGTGAAGAAGAAGAATAATCCTCAAACAGATCCTGCCACTATGATCGCATATCGGTCTCCCACACCCAAGTCTCATCTTGTACACACTTGTGCTGCCATAACACTCATACCAGAGAAACAGAATGTCCATAGAGAACATTCGAACTGTGATCAATGATCCGAATAAGATGCTCTTCAAACGATACATCCACTATCAACAGAACCTCCTAGGTTTGAACAATATGAGACGATTCTGAGAAGTGACACTATAGCTGAGAAATGTGGATGATGTCATGCATAGCATGATACCTATGAGGTAACTAAGAACAATAGGTATCTGGATCAAATATCTCCAAAACTTGAAATGGACCAATGTATCTTGTTGAAAGATTACCCTGTCTCTTAATCCTCTTGTGTCCTAACATCAGTGTGACACGTAGAAAAATCCGATCCTCGGCCCTAAACTCTAGAGGTCATATCCTACGATCAACAAAAGACTTCTGCCATGGCTGTGCAGTAGACACCCTCTTCAGAATTAAATCCACCTACTATGTGGTCTCCTGGATAAGATGAGGCCCCAACATAGCTACCTCTCCTACTTCCAGCCAACATAGTGGTGATCTTCATGGTTTACCATTCAAATCCCCATAAGGATTCATATGAATAGTCATCTAAAAACAATTATTGAGGCAAAATCCACTATAGGTATGTTCTTTTCCCAAAAACCTCCATAATCTTAGATTCAGGATTGAAGCATGTCCTCCATTACCTAAACCATATTCTCAGACAAGCCATCTGTCTAGGGATGGTAAGCTGTACTCAGAAGTACCTATATACCCAAAGCACACTCTAGTCCCTACCAAACCTAAGAAGTAAAACGAGCATGCCTATCTGAAACGATGGAGTGTGTAACCCCATGTATTCATACAATCTTACAGATGTACAATCTTTACATCTAATCAATACTGAAGGTCTTATTAATTGTAAAGAAGTGTGTAACCTTCATGAGTATGTCAATGAAAACCCAAACTACATCATTCTCTCAATGAGACCTCAGTAATCAAGTCAAAATGTTCATTGAAAAACCATTCCAATTCTACTCGGGAATGGGTAACTATTGTGAAAGCCTTGCTGGTGGATGATGGACTTCCTTCACCTGATGATAAGTGGAACAACTTATCAAAAAACTGGCTACATTCTCTTATTTTTGGGCCACCAACACTGATGGAATAGGTCACGATACATCTTGGTGACACCAATATGAACTTCCCAAACAGAGGGGTGAAAATCCTGCACCATCTCCTCGCGTATACCTACTAACACCCACACACACCCATGAAAATGAAATATCTCATCCTCACCTATGGTCTATCTAGGAATTAGGTCCTCTCTTGACAAAATATCCCACAGAACTAGGTCTTCGACATCTAATAGATGCATTATTCACACTTGAGAAAGTATAATAGAGGTAAGAGCTACAGAAGAAAGGGACATCTTCCCCTATCTATCATGCACCTAAAGAATGCATCTCATAGAATAGAGTCATAAGATGCTACTCACTGGTAGCCTCCTGAACTGCCTGTATATGATTCCTCCTTCTCAACACCTCAACCATTGTGTTACCATTCCCAGGCGTGTAGGCAAGCTCAATGTCAATGGACTGATGGTACTCAACCCAGCTTCTCTATATCATATTTAGATCGTTATGAGTGATGATATACTTGAGAATTTTTTGGTTAGTGAATATCAAAAAATTCTCTCCCACCAGATAATGTATCCAACAACATAAATCATGAACCTCTTCTAGAAGCTCAAGATCATGCGTTGGGTAAATCTACTGATGTGGCCTCTACTGCCAAGACCCGTATGAAATCACTCCTTCCCCTTACATAAGTACTGCTCCCAAACCGATACCTAGAGCATCATAGTAAATATAATAGATATTTCCTTGATCTAGAAAAAACTAATATCGTTGCTGAAGTCTTTCTAGTTTTCAGCTCCTAAAAGGCTGAATCTCAGGAATCTATCCACAGGTACTTCACACCCTTATTAGTCTGGCCCATTAGTGTCACAACCAGACCCTACCAATCTCGAGCCGCAACTACACCAAGCCCGCCTCCATAGGACATGGGCTAGAGACAAGGGTTGAAGGAATAACAATCTCAGGGAGGCCTTTGCCTAAGTACCTATACATGCATCCCACTCAATGCAGAAGTACATAGTAAAAAGAAAACCAAAGAATGAACAACTATAACAAAACCACAGTCATGCATCAACTTCTAAATCGAAAAAAGTAAAGTGCTGAAAAGTACTAACAAGATAACTTAAATGAAAAGGGGAAAACACACGCCCAACCTGAAAGGTGCCACAACCCGACAAAAAGTAAACAAAAGTAAACAGCTGTTGAGTCTCACACTTGAATGTACTACTATAACCACTGAATACCGCCCGAGCTCCTGTGTCCTCTACGCTCCTCCGTAGTCTCGATCAATCTGTCCATCGTCTACAAGGACACACCATGTGCGGGAAAATCCCAAGCCGGGGTGAGTATAAAGATACTCAGTAGGATGCCCCGAAAGCTTGAGGGAGCAACAAGTGAGGTACTAAAACCATGAGAAGTAGACAGAACAAAGAACTGTGTAAGAGTACAATAGAGAGAGAGAGTGATGCTCAACCCAAAAAAGGAAATGAAGTAGAATTGTCCCAACCAAGAAGAGCTAGACACAGAAAGCATGTGGCATACCCCGCGTGTCTTCGCCCATCCTAGAAGTATAGTTACTGAACCCAATGAGTGGGAAAAAAAGTAGGGTTCATATATATATATTCTCAATAAGAAACCCAAACGAGTGGGTTAGGGGATCTATATCTCGAAGCTCAGCCCATGAAAAGTCACCAACAGTTCTAACGATATCCATCACTGATGCCCAACAGTCTCACACATCAATGTTGTCTCATCACTAAATCACGTAACCAAGGATCCCGCTCAAGTAACTATGGAGAAAGGTCCCTGACTGGCCTCATAGAATGGGATGATTATGAAAGAAGTCATCGGGTAACCCACTGGCCTGCCCAACTGGAGGGTAAAGCCTAAATGGTCATCAGGTGACCTACTACCCAGGCTGACTGGAAGGTAAACCCTAAAATCAATGGGTAACCCACTGCCCATCCCCGCTGGAGGGTAAACCCTAAGTTCAACGGGTAACCCACTGCCCATCCTCACTAGAGGGTAAGACCTGATATGTCGGTGGGTAACACACTGCCCAGCCCCACTGGAGGGTAAACACAGAACTGGTCTAATAACTCTACGCTACCTTCCATCACTGGGTGTCACTAACGTCGCTACCACGTTTTGGTTCGGAGTACGTCAAAGGAACCTCTGACAAATGACCTTTCATGTTTCCTCATTTAATGGGATCTCAAAAGAGGCTCTGACCGCCCAAATATATTAAACCATTGTAATCCTCATGAAAAAACACGCGAGATAGACTACTTAATTACTGGAAACAGACTCGCAATGAAAATTTTATTCAACACCGCATTATGACCACACGACATCTCGTGGGGCCCACATCTTGGTCCCGAATGAGATCAGGCGAACTGTACCATCGCGATGCTCGCCAAAACGACTACTCATTCTCCTCAAAAATACATCTGATGAAAAAGTCACAAAACGCTGCTCATAGCTTAAAAGACAGCCCATGGGGCCCACGCCTCAACTCCAGCTTCAACGCATTAAACCACCTTGGTCTAAAGCGTCTCGAAGTCAAGGTTACAATGCTAGTGACAGAGCCTAAAACCGACTCTGGATGTGTTTGTGCCACCCGAAAGAAGAATCCCCGGTGACATACTTAACGAGCGTGTCGTGCAACCGAGCGCCCATCTCGGGAATTAAAAATCACCGGGACCATCCCAAAACCTCCTCCTCGATCCACGGATCATTTCTCCGTAGACATCACACAAATAAGACACTTGGTTTGTGAGTTATGGTGTTTTTAACGTTATTGGACGTGATGGGGTGGGTCTGGGCCGACCCACCCCTTCAGACTGGCGGTCCGCGGCTAGGCCGCCCGGACCGCCCTGTCCACCAAGACCCGTGGTTCGCCGCACGGGCCGCCACGCATCACCTAGACCGTCTCAGCCGATCTGACACGTTCTCTATGAGACCCGGAAAGTGCGGGTCTCTGTCGGCTGGTCGGGTTCGTGATGACCCCAGTTCTTCGCGCCTACCACTGACCGACGAATTCGGCCAACCTGGCCCCCCGCGTCACCCTGCGTACGCCGCCGTCCCAGACCGCCTGAAGCCCTCCTCCATCTCTTGGAGCCCACCGCCACCGCTGGGAGCCCACCGTCGCCGCTGGGAGCCCGCCAGACCACCGCGCCCACCGCCAAACAGCCCTGGAACCACTGAAAAACCCTAGGTTTGGCCAGAAAACCTCCCGGGGCCACCCCAGGAGCCCCAAGGCATGGATTTTTGATCCAAGAAGAGCGTTAGAAAGCTCGGATTTATCCCTAGGAATCTATGGTCTTAGCTCCATGATTGGAAAACATTTCACTGCAAGGAATTTAATTCATGGAAGATGCGAAAATTAATACAAGAACAAAAACTTCCTACCTCGTTGGGCGTAGCTCGTATCTTTTCCAATGATCTGATAGAGCCGTGGCGCCTTCGAGAGGTGGGGAGAGGATCTTGATATTTCTTTAGAGGGATCCTCAAGGGAGAAACAAGGGGGAAGGAGGAGGAGGGGTGCGAGAAGTGTTTAAATAGAAAAACACTTAAACGTCTACCAGTAGGCTCCGTACACGAACTTTTCGCGGGGTCAGGGTTAAGCCTCCTCTAGGGTAAAATACACATTCTGAGTGCAATGAAGATCTCAGAATTTCAATTTGAGCCTCCATTCAGAAGATTTAAAGTTCACGATCGAGGCCGCTAAATTAAAAAAACGCCCCTGGTGGCGTTTTCCACAGAAGGGCCCCACCTGCGAAAGTTACACCCCTCATAGGGTAAACAACACACATCAGACTCAACAGTGCCCTCAATTTTCCTATTTGAGCAGCCTTTTAGGAGTTATTCTTTTTATTTGGCATGTTCAGCGTGAACACACTTAAAATTTAATTTTGGCCACACCGGGGCTCAGAATCACACGCCGTCTGAACGCCCTGCTCTGGAATAACATCAAGAAAATATTTCAAAGTCTTATTGGCTCAAAACCTGGGTTCTTAAATAATTAACCCCTTCATGTTTTTCATCCCCGAAAAATAAAAATACAAAAAAAACTCGGGATACTGAGCTCGCATCTGGATCTCCCTTTCCTAGGTGCTCTCTTGCACCCTCCCGTGCTGCCACATCACATGAACCAAAGGAATGGTCAGTCCATGTAGTGTCGGCTCCTACAGGTCCTCAATCACCCCTAGGTGATCCATAAAGGTGGATCCATCCTCGATGTCTAGCTCTCCCCAGTCGATAACGTGTGTGGGGTCTTGCACGTATTTCCTCAGCTATGACACGTGGAAGACGTCATGCACCCTCTCCATCTGTGGGGGTAGAGAAAGACGGTAGCGAACTTCACCGACCATGAACACGATCTAAAAGGACCCAATGAATCTCGGGGATAACTTGCCTCCCCGGCCAAACCTCCATGTACCACACTGCGGAGAGACTCTCTAAAAGACATGGCCCCCCTGCTCGAACTCCAAAGGAATTCGACGACGATTTGCGTAGGACTTCTGTCTGCTCTGAGCCATCCTCTTCTACTCACGAATGACCTGCACCTTCTCTGTCATCACCTGCACCAACTCTGGGCCCACGAGGGAGGTCTCCTGATCGTACCACAATTCACTATTTTATTGCACCCTTACACCGCAGTTTTAAACTAGTTTTGTAATGAATATTCCAAATATAATAATAAATTGAACTTTATGTTTTAATCAATTGATTTACGTTAATAAATATTAGAATGGTCAATGTTACTTGTTCTTATTGTTTCAATGTATGTGGAGGTGATTTGGAGGGCCCTTGATGAAGTGGAAGAAAAATGGGCCAAAATTGCATGGATCCATGGACATCTGTCCACTATTGTGCATAGTACACAACATCTGTTCATCCAAATGGGCTGAAATTTTGTGGGCCTGTCCAAAATTTTATAGGATACATTTCATATTAATGAACCCAATCCTGATTCGGCATCTATAGGGCCCATTCGAACTGATCTGTCCAAGCCACCGAATTCGGACCATGTCAGATGCGGTGTTCTGTATTTTATCAATATCTGGAGCTGTAGTTGTCCAAATGGTGCCAAAACATGTGTGGAGATTGTCAAGACGTAAGGATACAACGTTTCTATTTTTTACAAAGGGAGATAAGACTGTATGAAGGCCGAAATGCATTGTGCAATTCGATTTATGAAATATGTGTGCCTAAAACCACCTTCCAATTTTCCTATAAAAGGGAACTACGGGAACCTCATTTGAAAGTTCGAACCAGGAGCCAAAATCTGCCATTTGGGATACCCAAACAAGTCCTTTCACCATCCAAGAAGTTCTGGAGGCCCCTATCCTCATAGGGGGATCAAAAATGAAGAAGGAGTTCAACCCGAGCTTCCTCCTCCTCCCAATGTCGAGCAAAAAGTTGGGTGTTCATTGTGAGGGAGCTACACACATGTCAATGGAGTTCAGATGCATAAAATAACTACTGGTTTGGAGTAATTTGGGTGTTTAAACATTTCATTCCATGTATCTTATTTTATATCAGATTTGAATGCTTGATTTGATGCATGTGAGTGTTATTCTCTTAATTTCTAACCGATCGGTGTGAGGTTTTGAGTGCGTGACTTGTGTTGTTCTGATTGGACATCACAAGAAGCTTTTTCATACCCACCTTATTGAGATTTCAATATTCCTTGGAAGCTTTTATTCCATGCATAAGTACTGGACCTTGACAATACGATTGTCACGTCAAGGTTTGGTCCTCAAAGCATTGAAATAAAAGCTTAGGAATTAATCGGGATTCCAATTAACTCAAACCAAAGAATTACTCTAAACCTAAGATGAATCTCTATGAAAAATTAACTTGATATGTGTGTAGTGAAATCACGTCGACTCTTTTGTCTCATATTTCTCAAAATCTATTTGGTCACTCATCTTTTAAGCTATTTCAACTAAGTCATTGTTTTAAACTGTTTTCAAAACCACCCCCTCTCTTAGTCATTTTTATTAAAAATACACAATCTAAACCTACCAAAGCTCCTTGAGAGACGACCTAGAGACTTCCCTAGACTATAAATCAACCTTTAAAATATAATCAATTTGACTTGTCATGAAAACGCGGTCAAATTTTGGCACCGTTTCCGGGGAGCGCTTTGGTTTTTTGTGCATGTTTTTGATAAAGTTTTTTGTAATTTTTGTGAATATTTGTTTTTTATATTCTACCTTTGAATTTATATTTGTGTTATAATTTATTTATTGTGTAGGCTCTGCGTATGAAGCTTTCTACTCTGGGAGACCTACAAACTTTCGAACCCGAACCGGAGAGGATCCTACATCAACGAAACCAAGACACACAAGACCACACTTTGAAGGAGGAGACATCAAATCGTAAAATTCTTCTTGATCCTTCTTGTTCTTCTGAAACCAAAGTTAAAAATGAGCATAACTTGTATAACATGGCTGAAAATAATAGAACACTAAAAGAACTAACCCCACCTGATGTTGATATCTGACCCACTAACATTCAATTACAAGACGATGCACCCAATTTTGAACTAAAATCTGGTTTAATTCATTTATTAACAAGATTTCATGGATTGCCTGGAGAAGATCCACATAAGAATTTAAAAGTATTTCATACTGTGTGTTCAACATTAAAACCTGATAATGTGGATGAAGAACAAGTAAAACTTAGGGCATTTCCATTTTCATTATAAGACACGGCTAAAGATTGGTTGTATTATGTTAATTCATCTATTAGAGGTTGGGCTGACATGAAATGACTTTTTCATGAAAAATACTTCCCAGCCTCTCGAACTACAACAATAAGGAATGAAATATGTGGGATAAGACAATCTCAAGGAGAAACCCTTCATGAATATTGGGAACTATTTAAAATATTATGTTCATGTAGTCCACACCACCAAATAAGCGATCAACTTTTAATACAATATTTTTATGAAGGTTTAATTACAATAGATCGTAACATGATTGATGTTTCTGAAGGTGGTGCACCAGTGGATAAAACCCAAATCACTGCAAAGACCCCAATTGAGACCATGGCATAGAACACTCAACAATTCAGTTCAAGGTCCAGTGTACCCATTCGAGGTGTCCATGAGGTGCAAAGTACTGAATTCGAGAAGAAGGTGGATATAAATTTTGAAGAGTTATGTACCCTTCTATGACAACTTGCTCTTTCCCAAGGTAAATTACAATATCCTCCTCCCATACATTGTGTTATATGCTCTTCTGATACCCAATATTCTGACCAATGCCCCCAATTAAGAGAAACATCTGAGAGTTGTGAGCCAATATTCCCACGACTCCCCTATAACCAACCCATTAGGCAAGAACATTACTATCCATCCAACCCTGTGTGGAAAGACAATCAATCCTATAAGAATGGGGGTATTCAAACCAGCCTCATCAACCATGGAACCAACCAGGGAAATGTAGTCATCAACCACCACCTCCCAGAAATTTTCAACCACCCCAAAGGCCTTTCCAACAAGCCCCTCCAAAACCTGAGTCCATCCTAGAAGATATGATGAAAGAAATGGCTTCCAATAATCTCCAGTTCCAACAAACCACCCAAGCAGCCATACAAGACCTCCAAACCCAATTAGGCCAACTAGCTTACTCAGTGGGTGAAATCCAAAGCCATGGGTCTGGTAAACTACCATCTCAAAAACATGTCAACCCTAGGGATAAGGGAAACGTTAGTGCCATCACACTTAGGAGTGGAACCCAACTTAAAATCGAAATGAACCCTCCATTAGAGTCATCCTCTCCTAAGGGAACCACCATCCCAACCACTGAAAATGGTTCAAATGAGATGGAACCTTGTCTTGAGAGAAGTCCTACCAAAGGAAAGAGTGTGTCTATTGATGAGTTACCAAGCCCAAGCATTCCTCTTCCATTTCCCCAAAGAGCCACGCAACCAAGGAAACCAAAGGAAACTGAACATGATAAATAAATCTTGGAGACTTTCAAAAAAGCGCAGGTTAAGATTCCACTGATTGATGCCGTCAAGAAAATTCTGAGATATGCCAAGTTTCTGAAGGAGATGTGTACCCACCGAAGGAGACTTAGAGGTGATGATAAGGTGAGCTTGGGGAGGAACGTCTCAGCATTGATACAACCATCACTTCCCACCAAGTGCAACGATCCTGGAACAATCTCGATTTCGTGCACCATAGGGGAGTATTCTTTCTCCAATGCTATGCTTGACTTGGGTGCTTCTATTAATGTGATGCCACACTCCATATACTCTTCTTTGCAGGTCAGCGAACTAAATCCCACAAGAATAGTTGTTCAGCTAGAAAATCGTAGGATGACACACCCTTCTGGTGTGTTAGAGGATGTTCTTGTGAGGGTTCATAATTTAATATTTCCTAATGATTTTTATGTGCTAAAAATGGAAGATGATAGGATGAATGGACATGCCCCAATTATATTGGGGATACCTTTCTTTAAAACCATCAAAGACATAATTAATGTCCATAATGGTATATTATCTATGGAATTTGGTGGTGACATAGTCCATTTCAACATCCTTGATGCCATGATGCACCCCGCAAAAGAACATTCCTATCTCTCAGTAAATTCAATTAATGTACTCACATCCCCTAAAATCACTTCATTTGTTTCCCCTAATCCCTTTTCTAAATTTTCCTCTTTGATTGAAATTCTTGGAAGTGAATCATGTGTTCATTATTGTAGTGGTCTAGAAAAGTGTCAATCATGTTTATTAATTGATAATTTCTTGAACACAGAGGATCACATGACCATCGATGATACTGCTACGCATGTAAAAGCTAATTACTCATCTGAGGATGGTACCATTGAGTAGTTAGATGATATTAGTGACCTCTCACTTTCACACACACTCCCATCAATCCAAAATCCATCTGAATTGGAACTAAAGCAAATGCCTAAAGATTTAAAATATTCATATCTTGAGAATGGAAACAATTTTCCCGTCATCATTGCTAGTTCACTCCCTCCTGAGTATTAATTGAAACTGCTAGAAATTTTGAGGGAGCATAAACAAGCATTGGGATGGAAACGTGCAGACATTCCTGGTATTATCCCATCAATTTGTACACATCATATTTTATTAACTGATGAGGCAAAACCACTGAGGTAGGCACAACATCGACTGAACCCAAACCTCTTAGAAGTAGTTAAAAAGGATGTAACAAAATTATTGGCTGCTGAAATCATTTACCCCATATCTGAGAGCCAATGGGTCAATCCCGTTCAAGTAGTTCTTAAAAAAACTAGCCAAATGGTAATTGAAAATGAAAACAATGAATTGGTTCAAACTCGTGTGCAGAATAGTTGGCGTGTCTGTATAGATTATCGTTGACTAAACCAACACACTAGGAAGGACCATTTCCCATTGCCATTCATTGACCAAATGCTAGAGAGGCTAGTGGGGAATTCCCATTACTGTTTTCTTGATGGGTATTCTGGATACTTTCAGATCCATATTGCCCCCGAGGATTAGGAAAAGACAACCATCACTTTCCCCTTTGGCACATTGGCCTATAGAATAATGCCATTTGGCCTGTGCAATGCTCCGGGTACTTTCCAATGATGTATGGTTAGTATTTTTTGGGATTACCTAGAGAATTGTATGGAATTTTTCATGGATGATTTTACTGTTTATGGTTCCTCTTTTGATGAATGTTTAAGTAGTCTTGGTTCCATCCTATATTTCTTTATTGAAAAGAATCTTGTATTAAATTATGATAAATGCCATTTCATGGTGTGATAAGGTATAGTTTTGAGACATGTCATTTTTGGGGATGGTATCCAAGTAGATAAATCAAAAGTGGATGTCATTTCTTCCCTTCCATTCCCTAAAAATGTATGTGATGTGCGGTCTTTCCTGGGTCATGCTGGATTTTACCGTCGTTTCATTTGTGATATTAGTAAGGTTGAACTTCCCCTCTACCCCTTACTCCAAAAAGAAAAAGAATTTGTTTTAGATAAAGAATGTGAAGAATCTTTTAATAAATTAAAATGGAGTCTCAAATCACCCCAGATAATCCAACCACCTCGGTGGAATTTACCATTTGAGCTCATGTGTGACGCCTCTAACTATGCAGTTGGGGCAATCTTGTCACAAAGGGTTGACCGAGCTCCACATTTCATAGCCTATGCCTCACGTACTTTGGACCCTGCCCAAGTAAACTACACCACCACTAAAAAAGAATTTCTTTCCATTGTGTTTGCCTTGGATGAATTCAGGTCATACCTTTTAGGGTCCAAAGTCATTGTGTTCTTAGACCATGCAACCCTCCGGTATCTCCTAAAGAAACTGGAAGCCAAACCACGTCTCATTCATTGGATTCTCCCCCTTCAGGAATTCAATCTAGAAATTAGAGATAAAAAAGGAGCAGGTAATGTGGTGGCAGACCATATCCGTAGGATACCCCCATCCCCGGACATTGTCTCATCCCCCTGAATTACCATTAATGAATTGTTTCATGATGAGTAATTGTATAATTTGCAAGATGCTATTCCCTGGTATGCTGAAATTGTAAATTATTTGGTAGCATCTTGCATTCCTACTGATTTCAACAAAAACCAAGCAAGTCGTCTAAAACATGAGTCTCATTGGTACATTTGGGATGACCCCTACCTTTGGCACACATGTAGCGATCAGGTCCTTAGGCGTTGTGTTCCCGATAGCGAGTTTCAATATGTCCTTAGATTCTGCCAAACTCTTGCTTATGGGGGCCACTTTGGTCCCCAATGGACTACTCGCAAAGTTCTTGATTCTGGTCTCTTTTGGCCAACACTTTTTCGGGATGCCTATGAAATTTGTAAATCTTGTCCTCGTTGTCAAAGAATGGGGAATGTCTCTAAAAGGAAAGAAATGCCACAAAAACCCTTGCTGTTTCATGACATTTTTTATGTTTGGGGCATTGACTTTATGGGGCCATTTCCCAATTATTTTGGAAACTTGTACATTATTTTGGCCATTGATTATCTATCAAAATGGGTAGAGGCACGGGCCACAAGGACATATGATTCCAAAACAGTTGTAGAATTTTTGAGAACTCAGATTTTTTGTAGGTTTGGATTACCTAGGTTCATCATCAGTGACTAGGGTTCTCATTTTTGCAATCGAACAATGCAATCACTTTTGTGTCGGTATGGGGTTGGTCATCGAGTTTCTACTGCATATCATCTAAAGACCAATGGTCAAATTGAGGTGTCAAATAGAGAGGTAAAACAAATTCTTGAAAAACCGGTTCAACCCAATAGGATAGATTGGAGTCTTAGACTTGATGATTCCCTACCATACTACTTTCAAAACTCCCATGGGAATGTCACCCTATCATCTTGTGTTTGGAAAGAGTTGTCACCTCCTTGTTGAGATTGAGCACTGAGCCTACAGGGCCATCAGACAATGCAATTCTAATCATTCTGTTGCAGGTTCTCAAAAGAAGTTGCAGATTCAGGAGCTAGAGGAAATGAGAAGAGATGCATATGAAAACTCCAGGATTTATAAGGAGATAAACAAGGCTTCCCATGAACATCTTATCCTACATCATATGTTCCATATTGGGCAGAAGGTCCTCCTTTATAATGCAAGGATGAAGTTGCATCTAGGTAAGCTTAATTCCTGCTGGTTTGGACCATACACTGTTACTAACATCTCTCTATTTGGTGTTGTCCAGGTTCAAAATGAATAAACCAAGCAAACCTTCACTGTCAATGGGCAGCAGCTGAAGCACTTCCATGAACCCGTTCTAGAGTCCCCGATAGAGGAACTCCAAGTTCAAGAAGCCAACTATGAATGACATCAACCAGGTTTTATCCTTCCTTCCCACATTTTCTTTTACTACAGTGAGGACACTGCATACTCTAGGTGTGTGGGGGGGGGGGGTGGATACATTCCTAGGTTAGTTAGGAATTTTAATCATTTTCTCCTTTTTGTTTTCTATTTTTTTTCCTTCTTTATTGTATTTTCATTTTTCCCCATCAACAATTTTAAAGTTCTATGATTTGGAGTCCATAAAGTGGGGAAAGTAAAAATACCATAACGAAGGCTAAAAAGAATTTTTGTATGAATATAATATCAAGGAGTACTTTTTTTAGTGAATTGGTTTTATGTCAATGATATAAATGGTTGTATTACTGTGAAACATTGGAGATGATTGATGCCCCTTGTGTAAGTAGTTTTGGGAAAACCATGTCACTAATATCTCCATACATTTTTTCACCAAACCAAAAAGTGTGAATATTTCTAACTTAATATAAGGTAAATATATTTTGGGTTAATATTTTTCAGCTTGAAATGATATTTCCATACGTTCGTTCCTTATCCGATCTATTTCATTACTATACCAGACTGACCTATGCATGTGTACCTAATGTCTGACTATTGTACGCCCTCAAAAAAAATTGGCTGAATCTTGGGCAAGTCAAAAACCACTCCTCTTAAACCTTTGATCTTGTAATAACTATTTCAATTAGTGTCGCGAGGAGATCAAACAAGGGTTGAGAGATGAGTGTGAGATTTGTTACAAATGCAACTTCAAAAAAATATAATAAATGAGGGGAGTGATGAAATGTGAAACATATGGAGGTATCTTGGTCGGGAGCTTATGGATTGACTTCTGGGAATTCGTAAATGAGTGGGTCTTGAAATATGATTGCAAAGGATGTAGTATAGGTTCATTGAAAAATCATTTAAAGCTAAATAATGTTAAAATAACCTATATTTATTTGATAGAAAGTAGAAAGAATTGCATGAAATGGTTTTCACACACACACACACATGGAGAGTTAGTGTAATGGTTGACCTTTTAATTCCTTGCTCATGTTGGTGTCATAAATCTCTTTGAATTTTATTGTGATATGATTTATGAGACATCTTTTTTCCATTTTCACTGGGAAGAACTCCTTAGTGTGGTTCGTGCATTGATCACTTTACTTTAAATAAAATTTCCTCAAATGATAAATCTTCAGGATGTTGGAAATATATATATATATATATATATATATATATATATATATATATTCATCATTGTATTTGGATATGTGAATTTTACTAGGAGTGCAAATGTTTAGGTGTGGGGGTGTGATCGTACCAGGATTCACTGTTTTATTCCACCCTTACACCGCAGTTTTAAACTAGTTTTGTGTTGAATATTCCAAATATAATAATAAATTGATCTTTATGTTTGATTCAATAAATTAATGTTAATCAATATTAGAATGGTCAATGTTACTTGTTTTTATTGTTTCAATGTAGGTGGAGGTGATTTGGAGGGCCCTTGATGAAGTGGAAGAAAAATGGGCCAAAATTGCATGGATCCATGGACATCAGTCCACTATTTTCCATAGTAAACAACATCCGTGCATCCAAATGGGCTGAACAATTTTGGTCCTGTAAAAAATGGAATAGTCTACATTTAATATTAAGGAACCAAATCCTGATTCGGCTTCTATGGGGACCCTTCGAACTGATCTGTCCAAGCCACCGAATTTGGATCAAGTCAAATGCGGTGTTCTGTATTTTATCAATATCTTGAGCTGTATTTGTCTAAATGGTTCCAACCATTCGGTGGAGACAGCCAGAGGTAGGGCTACAACTTTTATATTTTCTCCAAAGCGAGATAAGACTGTCTGAAGGCCGAAACGTGTCGTGCAAGTGGATTGATGAAATCTGTGTGCCTAAAACCACCTTCCAATTTTCCTATAAAAGGGCACCAAGGGAACCTCATTTTCAAGATCGAACCAGGAGCCAAAATCTACCATTTTGGAGACCCAAAGGATTCCTCTCACCATCCAATAATTTCTGGAGGCCCCTATCCTCATAGGGGGATCAACAATGAAGAAGGAGTTCAACCCGAGCTTCCTCCTCCTCCCGATGTCGAGCTAAAAGTTTGGTGTTCATTGTGAGGGAGCTACACAAATGTCAAGGGAGTCTCGATGTATAAAATAGATATTGGTTTAAAGTAATTAGGGTGTTTAAACATTTCATTCCATGTATCTTATTTTATTTGAGATTTGAATGCTTGATTTGATGCATGTGAGTGTTATGCTCTTAATTTCTAACCGATTGGTGTGAGGTTTTGAGTGCATGACTTGTGTTGTTCCGATTGGACATCATAAGAATCCTTTTCATAACCACCTTATTGAGATTTCAATATGATTTGGAAGCTATTATTCCATGCATAAGTACTAGACTTTGAAAATACGATAGTCACGTCAATGTTTGGTCCTTAAAGCATTGAAATAAATGCTTTGGAATTAATCGAGATTCCAATTAACTCCAACCAAAGAATTACTATAAATCTAAGATGAATCTCTATGAAAAATGAACTTTATATGTGTGTAGTGAAATTTCATTGACCCTTTTATCTCATATTTCTCAAAATCCACTTGGTCACTCATCTTTTAAGCTATTTCAACTAAGTCATTGTTTTAAACTGTTTTCAAAACCACCCCCTCTATTAGTCATTTTTATTAAAAATACACACTCTAAACCTACCAACGGTCCTTGAGAGACGACCTAGGGTCTTCCCTAGACTATAAATCAACCTTAAAAATAGAATCAATTTGACGTGTCATGACAACACAGTCATCTCCCCACCCTCCTTCCAGCACAATGGTGACCTGCAAGGTCTCCCATAGAGGGACTCAAAGGGTGCCATGCCGATAGTGGAGTGGTAAATTTTGTTGAAAACAAACTCCACCAAGGGTAGGTGATCCTCCCAGCTTAGGCCAAAGTCTAACATGCATGCCCTAATCATATAATACAACACCTAGATAGTGTGCTATGTCTTCTTATCGGTCTGGGGGTGAAAAGCTATACCCATCCGCAACTGAGTCCCAAATGCCACCTGCAGGCCTCTCCACAATCGCGACATAAACCGTGCGTCACAGTCGGAGATGATCGTCGAGGGTAATCCATGAAGGTAGACGATCTCCCGAACGTACAACTGCCCTAGACTCTCCACCGAGCTCTACTACCTAATGAAAAGGAAGTGCACCATCATCGTGAGTCGGTCCAGTATCAACCAAATAGAGTCATGGACCTTCACTGTGCAATGAAGCCCTATGACGAAGTCCATAGATATTCCATCCCACTTCCACTCCGGGATTACGAGGGGCTGAAACAACCCTGCCGGAACCTGATGCTCTGCCTTCACCTGCTGACAGGTAAGACACTGAGAAACGAACTCATCTATGCTCTGCTTCATGCCAGACCACCAAAACTATCACTGAAGGTCTCTGTATATCATCCCCACACTGGGATGCATAATCAAGGGAGAAGTGTGGAACTCCCACATCACCTCCTCCCACATCTCAACTGGTTCTACAGCTTGCCCATGGAATAAGATCTCGTGATTCCCTCCTTCAGAATACCCATCGGGTGTGTCGCTTGTGGATATCTGATCATGCAGTAGCTCACTATCAACGTACCCCAGCTGCGACTCTCTCACACGCTCAAGGAATGAAGGAGTCAACAAATTCTACTGTAGAAAAGTGGTACCCTCCTACTCCACCAAGGTCAGCCATATGGAAGCCAACTTCTTTGAAGATTCCCGCACAAAAAGAGACTGGGGATTCCTACTAAGGACATCTGATACTACGTTTCCCTTCCCTGGAGTGTAGACTATCTCAAAATCATAGTCCTGCAAAAACTCCAGCCAGCACGTCTGCCTCTGATTGAAATCCCTCTGAGTGAAGATGTACTTGAGGATCTGGTGGTCTGAGTAGACCACAAAACGCTCGCCCAAAAGGTAGTGTCTCCATAACATCAAGGAGAATACTACTGCTGCTAGCTCCAAATCACGAGTCACATAATTCTGCTCATGGGGCCTCAACTGCCTCGACCCATATGCAATCACTACCCGTTGTTGCATCAGCACACACTAGAGCCCAGCTCCTGAAGCGTCACGGTACACCATGAAATCAACCACCTCCTCTTGCAGCCTTAACACTGGATCACTAGTTAGCCTCTTTCTCAACTCTTCGAAGGCCTTCTGGCACTGATTAGTCCAGGTGAACGGTCATCCCTTACAGATCAATGCAGTCAAAGGGGAAGCAATCCTATATAAATATTCCATAAAACTCTTATAGTACCCTGCCAAACGAAAGAAGCTCCACACCTCTGACGCATTCTTGGGTGGCTCCAAAGCAAGCACTACCTCTATCTTTGCAGGATCTATAGACAATCCCTGCTCTGTAATGACATTCCCTAGAAAGTAAACCACATGAATCTAGAACTGACACTTCGAGAGCTTCCCATACAACTGATGCTCCCAGAGTAAGTCTTGAACCATCCTCAAATTCTCCACATGCTCCTCCTCCATCATAGAGTAGATGAGTATGTCGTCAATAAAGACAACCACAAACTGGTCCATGTACGGCTGGAAGATCTGGTTCATCGAAGCCAAGAAAATGACGGGGGTATTCGTCATGCCAAGGGGCATCACAAGAAATTTTTAATTCCCATATCAACAATGGAAAGCCAACTCTAGGATGTTATCCTAACGAACCCACAACTGGTGGTAGACGGATCAGAGATCAATCTTAGAGAATCAATTCTCACCTCTCAACTGGTCGAGGAGGTCATCGATCCCCAGAAAAGGGTACTTATTCTTTATTTTAGCTCAATTCAGGCAATGATAATCCACAAAAGCCGCAGACTCCCATCGGCATTTTTCACAAACAAAACCGGAGCTTCCCAGGGGGAGACACTGGGCCTGATGAATCCCTTCTCATGAAGGTTTTTTAGATGAAGTCATAGCTCCCGATGCTTCGTGGGTGCCATCTGATATGCTTCACATGATATCAGGGTAGTCCCCGACTGTATGTCAATGCAGAACTCCATCTCTTGCCTCAGAGGTAGTCCCAGGACATCCCCTATAAAGACGTCCATGTAGTCCTCTACAACCGTAGGGATCCAGAATCATGTAGTATCTGCTTCTTCGAGATCCATCCTCTCTAACTAGTGAGAAAAAGGTCGGGGTCTCTTGCTTATTTTACCCATCAACTCTGCCACGAGGTCTCGTTCACCAAGGATGGTGAACCTTGTCCCATTAGAAAACACGCCTCTGACTCGTCTGTGATGATAGTAGATATGGGCATGAAACATAGAAAGCCATTCCATGCCCATTATGACATCATATGGTCTCATCATAATGACAAGTAGGTCCCACGTGAAACTCTCTCCTCCGAACAATAGTTCGCATTGTCTGCAAATAAAGGTCACCAACGATGCACTTCCGATATGAACCTCGAGGCTATGTGCAAGTTTTAGTGCCTCTACAGGGAGATCCAACTCCTGTACCAAATGCACCGATATAAAGGAGTGGGTAGAGCCTGTGTCTAATAGTTTCGAAGCAAGCATAGAGTAAACACAAAGCATACCTTGGACCATCTCATGCTTTAGGGGTCACGAATACCCATAACTCAAATTTTCCCGCATCCCCTACCGCTAGCTCCCTAAGCCTGACATGGGACACCCGATGGTGGCAGTGGAAAAACCTCAAAATGCCATCCCGGACCTTCAGGTCCATCCGCTCTACCTGTGCCGCCTCCCTGAGGACCACCCTGTCCTCTCCTGGGGGATCCCTGGACACATCGCTGCCTCTCCCCCTGCGGTGTGCCCACTGCCTACCACGGCTGCTCGGTATGCCTAGACGGGAAGTCCCATGCTAGGTGACCCCGTCCATCATAGGAATAGCACCGGATCTCTCCTGAATTCCCAAGTGATTTATGGGGCCACTACATTGTACGACCCTTCCCCTGTGTCTGCTCACGGAAGGGCCTCTTCGACCGAGGCTCCGCTCTCTGCCACCTGCCTATCACCAAAGAATCTCCTCTTAAGAGGCCATTGATAGGCCATGCTAGCTGGAGTCCCTCATCCAAGAATCTCTCTATCACGAGTTCCTGATCTATCACCCAACATAATTAGGTATGAACATGGGTACTACACTAGCACAGATCTCCCTGCGAAGACCCTGCTCAAACTTCCGTGCCCGGAATTAACTGTCGTGGATCATATCTTGCGAGTAGCGTGTCAGATCAGTAACAATGAATTATTACTATGCCATGATCATCCCCCATTTCTTTATCTCTTGAAGCTTATGAATCCAAAAGGAGTGTAAACAAGAGGGGGAGTACTCCTATGGAAAGTGCTGCTGAAAGCTATCCCACATGAGAGATGACTCGTCATGGGTTTGCGTAGTAAACCCCCCAAAACGCCCGACCGTATCGAGGAAATGGCTAGCAGTTAGGGCTACCATATGGTCCGCTGGTGTCCATACCAGACTAAAAAGTTGATCCACATACTCTATCCAGTCTTCCACTGCATGAGGATCCGGGTCTCCATGGAAATTCTACGGTCGCTGACGCTGAAAATCTCAGAGCACACTCCGCCTACACTCATCCTTGGCCTGTGCAGCTGGTACTAACTACCACTCTCTAGGTAGAGGGGATACTGCTAAATCACTGGGTGGAAGGGGATCAGGTGAGGGTCCCTGAACTGACGGCTCATCACTCACCAGGTCGTCATCACGAACTGGAGAGGGTAACCTGGCTGGCTGCTGTCGTGGGGGCATCCTGAAAATTATCAAGGATTAAAGTGATCAGTTGAGCACATATATATAAATATATATATATATAAAATTAAAAAAATGGGATCTAATTCAAAAGTATAGACAAAGACTCAATCCTACTGGATAAATGTTCTAAAGTTTCCTACTACAAGTGTTTCAGCATGCCGAGTCGACAAGTGGGTTATCAGGGTCCTAGTGAATAGATACATCGGCCACCCGTACCATCACTGAACTCCCTGGCTTGAAATCCGCTCTTGGGACACGTTGAAGCTATTTTCCTAAACACCAACCAATACCTTTTTAGGGACTTCTGAATAACTCCCCAAGGAACAAACCACATCTGATACCACATTATCAAAACCCGAACCTACTGGTCTCGAGCCGCAACTACCCCAAGCTCGCCTCCATCGGCCAGGGGCTGACGACAAGAACCGAAGGCGTAACAATCTCAGGGAGGCCTTTGCCTTAGTACCTGTACATGCAACCCACTCAATGCAGAAGTGCAGAGTAAAAAGAAATCCGAAGAACGAACAAATATTACCGAACCACAGCCATGCATCGACTTCTAAATAGAAAAAAATTAAATTGCTTAAAAGTACTGACAATATAACTGAACTGAAAAGGGAAAAACATGCGCCCAAACCGAAAGGTTCAACAACCCGGCAATAAGTAAACAAAAGTTATCAGCTTGTTAGTCTCACACCTGAAAGTCCTACTACAATCACTAAACGCAGCCCGAGCTCCTGTGTCCTCTATGCTCCTCCGTAGTCCCAATCAACCTATCTGTTGTTGGGAATGGCACACCAAGTGAGGGAAAATCCAAAGAAGGGGTGAGTATAAATATACTCAGTAGGATTCCCCAAAATCTTGAGGGAGAAAAAAATGAGGTACTAAAACGGTGAGAAGTAGACAGAACAAAGAACAGTGTAAGATTACAATAGAGAGAGAGTGCAGCTCAACCTAGCAATGGAAAGGAAGTAGACTCATCCCAACCAAGAGGAGATAGACATGGAAAGCACGTGGCATACCCCGTATGTCTTCACCCCTCATAGAAGGAGAGTATCTAAACCCAACGAGTGGGAAAAAATTAGGGCGTATATTTATATTCTCAATAGGAAACCCGAACGAGTTTGTAAGGGGATCTCTATCTCCATGCTCAGCCCAGGAAAAGTTTCCAACAGTTCTAAGGATATCCATCACTGATGCCTAACAACCCTAAACGTCAAAGCTGTCTCATCACTAAATCACGCAACCAAGGATACAACTCATAGAACCACAGAGAAAAGTCCATGACTAGCCTCATAGAAAGGGATGAGTCTAAAAGAAGTCATCAGGTAACCCACTACCCAACCCAACTAGAGGGTAAACCCTAAAAGGTCGTCGGTTGACCCATTGCCCAGCCCTGCTAGAGGGTAACCCCTAAAATCAATGGATAACCCACTGCCTATGTAGAGAACCAAATATTGACGTACATGGACAATTCATTACTTTTGCGAAATACTTAGTACATAAAAAAAACAGACACACAAGGACCGTAATAGTTTATTGTCTTTGGAATCTCAGAATATAATCTTCTAATCGTGGTGAAAGATCTTTAACATCTCCCATAAAGATCTTCCCCTTTTTTTCTTACCAAAAACCTTTCTTTATATCATGGGGAAAAGAAAACATAAAAGGGGTGAGCTAAAATTCCTATTAAGGGAAAACATAGAGAACATAAAACAATCCATAAACATTTGAATGAAAAAACTTGAACATAAAATCTAAACATCAAAATCATGAGCAACAACATAAATCATGGTAGTAAAAAAGGCATAAATCATAAAGGAACATTAGTCATGATAAACTAGCATGGTAATAAAACTTGTAATTATGGAATCCATTAAGCACATGTTATGATTTCCATAGTAGCCAAGGCATTGCTACCAAGACCATCTTAGTGGACAAAGACCGATTCTGAATCGAGTTCACTCCTCGTTCCAGTCCTATAACACTGAACCAGATTAACTTACCATTCCAGCCATGTATATATCATTAGATATAAATCTTTACCCAATGCATTTGAGGGATATATAGGTCCCACCCATCTCATAATGAAATCATTTTCACTTGTGCTACAAAATAAACATACATCATTCATAATAACCCAACGAATAAAATGGGTTTCATAAACATCATCCCATCATCACATAATCCATATAAAATAAATGCATATAATTTCATAATAAAAAACGTGAAACCATGTAAATCATAGAGAATTTATACTTTAAACATACACATATGAAATAATGTCATCTTAGATGGAAAATGGTTTTGAAAAAATACTTGAAATGAATTCTTGAGGAAAATATCATTTCTTATTCAAAATCAATTTCTTTTCACAAAACATCATGCAATTTTAAAAGAAAGTGATTTTGTTGAAAATAGTCATGAAATATTTTGGGGGAAGCTTCATGAAAATAAGGCTTTATAAAACCGTAAAAATCCTTTCATTTCGTATAAGTTAAAAAAATAGTCTTCTCCTACTTTTGCTGGAAAATTCAAAAAAGGTACCTCGTAATGTAAACAAAAGAAAGATTCCTTACATATCATGTAGTAAAAGTAAAAAATGGGTAAAAAGAACATTAAAAATACATGAAAAAAAGTTTATAAATTTATATATATATAAATTTTATTGAACTTTTGACCGTCTTTTACCCACCTCCTAGGAGAATTTGCAAATTTACATAAAACATAATTTTACCACTTTTGTGAATGGAATTTCAAAAATCCGAGAGATACGGTTGATGTCAGTAAGTAAAATGTGGTTCAATGAGATGAAAATAATTTTGGATGAATAGTAAATTTTTCCTTTTTTTTACCAAGGTTAAAAGTGAATAGGGTAATTAAGGGTAAAAATGATATTATTGTTACCCTAACACATGTCCTAATTCTATAGGATAAGTTTGATTCGACCAAAAACAAAATTAGGGATAAAATATTACCCTTTAGGCCTACTTGGATTAGATTTAAACATTTATTATTAGTTTATTTAAAGAAGGGTTAAAATAGTTAAAATCCAATTTTAATAACTAAATCATTTTTAATATAGAGTTATACATAAGATAAATTTGACTATAAATATTCATTAGAAATATAAAAATATTTCATACATAATGGTATTTTATTTGTAATTTTTAGACATTAAATAATTTAATTTATTTATTACACAATGATGATGCAGTAATTATCTTATTAATGAAATATTGACATAATTGATGTTATAAATACCCAAATAAGTGTAATATGAGACTTTTTATGAATTAAAAGAATTTTCTATGTTAATGGTACATGTTAGTATTGATTTAATGAACTTTATTTGAACTAATCATTCTGTTATGATTTTCACAAAAATCAATTACCAAATAGTGTCAAAATTGACATAAAATAGTTTTTAAAACAAATATTATATTATTAATTTTTATTTTATTCCTAAAAATCTAAGGTTCGGCCAAATGACTTAGATAAGGTTATATATGTTAATAATAAACAACTTGGGGTTCTTTTGGCTGGTTATAGTAAGTTTATTAACCTTATAGTGTAAGAAAACAAGAAGAAACGGTAAAAGAAACATTATTTAACTTAAAGTTAAATCTAAATGATAAGGTTAAAATAGAAACTTAAACTTGTATTAATTCTATTTGATGAGAGGATTGCGACCCATACCCACCTTAGCTTCGAAATAACTCAATTTGGATCAATTAAAAACCGATTATGATTTTATAATAAAATAATATTTTTAGTTATTCCAAAGGTGCCCCTCTCCTCCCTTATAAAAGGGCACCACCTCCCTCTCTTCCTCACACCACTTTGAGCCTTCAAGCTCGGCCAACCCCTGACAATTTCTCTTATCAACTTACCTAGAAACATCCTAGATGTTCTGGTCTTCTTCAAAGACCAATCTTAGTGCCCTAAGAGGAGGTTCCAAAAAAGGCTTGTCGAAAGAAGAGGTAATATCCGTTACCGATTCTTTCAAATTTATTTCTTATTCTACTTATTCTTCTTTAATTGTTTCATTATGAAGTAATAACATCAGTATCACTCATATAAGGATATGTTATTATAATTATCAAGCAACCCTATTTCACCATCTATCCAACCTACGGAAAACGAAATCACCGCGCGTGCGTACGTACGGAATACAGTCTCCACGACGCGATGAGATTCATTCTACATGTTAACCATTCATGGATGATTATAAAGTATATACAATAATTAATCATGAAATATGTGACATAATAAAGATACTAGATTTATGTGTTTACATATTTATGTCATCTACTTAATTTCATTCAATTCAATAAGGAAACGAAAACAGCGTTCATGCATATGTACGGCATACCGTCTCCAGGAATGGTGTATTTAATTCATTTTATCGATCTATAATATATATGTATATGATGAATATATATTATATATAAATCATGTTTTAAATTCTGGAATTATTTAAATCAGTATATAAGTAATAATATCAAGAATGACAAGTCGAAACACATACGATAAATGAAACGATTTTACCCAAAACGCTCTTTAACATGGAATTTACAAAAGAACGGGTAATATAAATTCATAAGTGAACCATATATTATATAATAACAATGAATATTATTCTTTAATAAGTCAATGACATTATTTAAATCATTATACAGGAGGTTCGGATACATACGAAGCATATCGGACATAAGGTAAGGGATAATTTTGCAAATCTCATTTTTATCCGAGATTGATTATTCGTAAGTATTTACTGGGGTTATTGTTATCATCTATGTCCATGTTTTATAAACGTTTTTCATGTATTTTTAATGTTCTTTTTACCCATTTTTTACTTTTACTACATGATATGTAAGGAATCTTTCTTTTGTTTACATTACGAGGTACCTTTTTTGACTTTTCCAGCAAAAGTAGGAGAAGACTATTTTTTTAACTTATACGAAATGAATGGATTTTTACGGTTTTATAAAGCCTTATTTTCATGAAGCTTCCCCCAAAATATTTCATGACTATTTTCAACAAAATCACTTTCTTTTAAAATTGCATGATGTTTTTTTGAAAAGAAATTGATTTTGAATAAGAAATGATATTTTCCTCAAGAATTCAATTCAAGTATTTTTTCAAAACCATTTTCCATCTAAGATGACATTATTTCATATGTGTATGTTTCAAGTATAAAGTCTCTATGATTTACATGGTTTCATGTTTTTTATTATGAAATTATATGCATTTATTTTATATGGATTATGTGATGATGGGATGATGTTTATGAAACCCATTTTATTCGTTGGGTTATTATGAATGATGTATGTTTATTTTGTGGCGCAAGTGAAAATGATTTCATTATGAGATGGGTGGGACCTATATCTCCCTCAAATGAATTGGGTAAAGATTTATATCTAATGATATATACATGGCTGGAATGGTAAGTTAATCTGGTTCAGTGTTACAGGACTGGAACGAGGAGTGAACTCGATTCAGAATGGGTCTTTGTCCACTAAGATGGTCTTGGTAGCAATGCCTTGGCTACTATGGAAATCATAACATGTGCTTAATGGATTCCATAATTACAAGTTTTATTACCATGCTAGTTTATCATGACTAATGTTCCTTTATGATTTATGCCTTTTTTACTACCATTGATTTATGTTTTTGCTCATGATTTTGATGTTTAGATTTTATGTTCAAGTTTTTTCATTCAAATGTTTATGGATTGTTTTATGTTCTCTATGTTTTCCCTTAATAGGAATTTTAGCTCACCCCTTTTATGTTTTCTTTTCCCCATGATATAAAGAAAGGTTTTTGGTAAGAAAAAAAGGGGAAGATCTTTATGGGAGATGTTAAAGATCTTTCACCACGATTAGAAGATTATATTCTGAGATTCCAAAGACACTAAACTATTACGGTCCTTGTGTGTCTGTTTTTTTTATGTACTAAGTATTTCGCAAAAGTAATGTATTGTCCATGTACGTCAATCACAAAGCCATAAATTTGTGATGATCTAAGGTCTCATCTGATTCATCAGATATAAGAGCACTAGGGCAACATTTTTGGTTTTCAATATCATTTCCCTAAAGTTGAAAAATTTGAATTAGAAGAAATACTTACTTGATTTTGGTACAATATCACTGCTGTTCGTGCTTTGAATAATTTCCACTTCATCTCTTAAAGAAATGAAGTTGAATTTGTTATTTGTGAAGTGTTAACAGATCATGTGATAGAATGATGGGTCATTCCATTTGTTTCAAACAAAAGGTTAGAAAAAGTTATCAAATATACATAAGTCCATCTATGGTGAGGTTAATCGTATACGATTACAAAAATGAACTTATACTTCATCTATCATGCCGCTTAGTAAAATAAAAATAGTTTCTACTAACCAGGTACTTCATGTAGGCCATTGGTATGAGATAAATTCCAGTCACACTTCAGTTTTGGGTTTGATTCCCACAGTCTTGTCGGACGCGATGGGCTGTCGCCCGTCCTGCAGGTTGTCCTTTTTCTAAAACTACATTACTATAACATCCCATCAATAATATCGAAAAATTTATATCCTTAAACAATAATAACTTATGTCCAACATAATCCATTCCAATCTTTAGGCTTATCTAAAATACTTCGGTCCAAGCTCATAGTATAAAGAAAACAATTACTAGAAAGGTTATCTACCAAGAATGTGAATACAATCATTTATCCCACATATATCACAAGATATATATTGTTGGTTGTATTCCAAACACATGAATACCTTAGTCATATATTCTCTTGAAACATAAATTACCATAGAACCTTAGTGAAAACATGAATACTGTCAAAAGGCAACTCTTTAAACATACCAAAATCCCAAAAATCTATATAATCAAACCATAATATCACTTAGTCCTTATATCAGTCATGAGCTCATGAATACAATCAAACATCTCATTATCTTCTTATCCCTTCATTATGCACATATCCTCTACTTTCCAAAAATATCTGAATAACCGTCCATGGTTACTAGAACATTTCAATATATACTTTCAAATACTTTAGGAAAAACAATAGTGTAACAATCCTTAGATGATTCTTTATTCCATAGTACAATACATTATTCCTTATAAACATACAATCATTCCACTAACTTAATAAACCACTAACTGATCTTCATCATTTCTTTCATCTCATATTTCATTTGTAGTCTCTTCATCACCATCCACATAAATACTACTCATATGACCATGCTGATTCTCTTCATGAGATTTTACCTTAGGGCATTGGTTTGAATAATGCCCATACATTCCACATTTAAAACAGCTAATCATTGTTGATGTCGTAGCAATACCATTATCCTTGTCCATGGTGTTAACTGAACCTTTTCCTTTGTACTTACTGGCTTTGTGTCCTTATTTTCCACACCCAAAGCATCTTCCAGTTCCTTTGAAACAATCTCACTGATGCCTCTTCCCACATGATTTACATGAGGGAAATTAAACTTTCTTTCCTCTATGATCATCATAAAACTCCATCTTTCTCTTAATATCTGAGTCAGGAAACTTACCGATGTTGAGATTATTGATCATATTATGATATTGCTGATTAGGAATAATAACAATGTTTGTACTTCCAAATCCCATTTCATTTGGTTTCTCATGAAGAATATCATTCCATTGTCCGTCATATCCTCCATTATCATGAATCTTCCTGTTTCCAGCCATTTTCTGAAACCCAAAAAGAATAGTTTGAGAGGAAAAAACCATGCTAGGGAAAACAACATAGTAAAGGGGGAGTACCCTCAATATCTAAAATCTTAGGTTAAATTCAAAGATCGTTACCATAGTTCTAGGACTATATCCTATACATATACTTATCCTTAGGGACATCCTTAGACATACCTTAGAAATATCTATAGGGATCTCGCTATCTTTTTCGCATCCTATTTTCTAAAGGTTGACTAAACCTTTACTCTGATACCAACTATAGAGACCCAAATCTTGACGTACATAGAAATTACATTACTTTTGTGGAATACATAGTACAAAACAAAAAACATATCCCGAAGGACCGTAATATTTTAGTGTCTTTGGAAACTCGGAATATAATCTTCTAATTATGGTGAAAGATCTTCAACATCTCCCATAAAGATCTTACCCCTTTTTTTTCTTACCTAAAACATTTCTTTATATCCTGGGGAAAAGAAAACATAAAATGGGTGAGCTCAAATGCCCAGTAAGGGTAAACATATAGAACATAAAACAATCCATAAATATTTGAATGCAAAAACATGAACATAAAATCTAAACAACAAAATCATGAGCAACGACATAAATCTTGGAAGTAAACAAGGAATAGATAATAAAGGAACATTAGTCATGATAAACTAGCATGGTAATAAAACATGTAATTGTGGCATCCATTAATCACATGTGATGATTTCCATAGTAGCCAAGGCATTGCTTCCAAGACCATCTTAGTGGACAAAGTCCCATTCTGAATCGAGTTCACTCCTTGTTCCAGTCCTGTAACACTGAACCGGATTAACATACCGTTCCAGCCATGTCTATCTCATGAGATATAAATCTTTACCCAATGCATTGGAGGTAGATATAGGTCCCACACATCTCATAATGAAATCATTCTTACTTGTGCCACAAAATAAACAAACATCATTCATAATAACCCAACGAATAAAATGGGTTTCATAAACATCATCCCATCATCACATAATCCTTATAAAAGAAACGGATATAATTCCACAATAAGAAAATTGAAACATGTAAATCATAGATACTTTATACTTGAAACATACACCTATGAAATAATGTCATCTTAGATAGAAAATGGTTTTGACAAAACACTTGAAATGAATTCTTGAGGGAAATATCCTTTATTATTCAAAATCAATTTCTTTTCACAAAACATCATGAAATTTTAAAAGAAAGATATTTTGTTGAAAAGAGTCATGAATTCTTTTAGAGGAAGCTTCATAAAAATAAGGCTTTATAAAATTGTAAAAATCCTTTCATGCCGTATAAGTTAAAAAAATATTCTTCGCGTACTTTTGCTGGAAAAGTCAAAAAAGGTACTTCATAACGTAAAAAAAAGAAAGATTCCTTATATACCATATAGTAAAAGTAAAAAATGGGTAAAAAAACATTAAACATACATGAAAAAACATTTATAAAACATGGACATGGATGATAACAATAACCCCAGTAAATACTTACGAATAAGCAATCTCAGATAAAAATGAGATTTGCAAAATTATCCCTTACCTAATTTCCGATATGCTTCATATGTATCCGAACCTCCTGAATAATGATTTAAATAATGTCATGGACTTATTAAATAATAATATTAATTGTTATGATGTCATATATGGTTCACTTATGACTTTATAATACCCGTTTTTTGTAAATTCCATGTTAAAGAGCGTTTTGGGTAAAATCGTTTCATTTATCGTATGTGTTTCGACTTATCGTTCTTGATATTATTACTTATATCCTGATTTACATAATTACAGAATATAAAACATTATTTATATATAATATATATTCATCATATACATATATATTATAGATCGATAAAAGGAATGAAATACACCGTTCATGGAGACGGTAGGCCGTACGTACGCATGAATGCTGTTTTCGTTTCCTTATTGAATTGGATGAAATTAAGTAAATGACATAAATATATATATGCATAAATAAAGTATCATTATTATGTCATATATTTCATGATTACTTATTGTATATACTTTATAATCATTCATGAATGGTTAACATGGAGAATGAATCTCATCGGATCTTGGAGACGGTATTCCGTACGTACGCACGCGCAATGATTTCATTTTACATAGGATGAATAGATGGTGAAATAGGGTGGTTTCATACTTATAATAAAATATCCATATATTAGTGACACTGATTTTATTACATAATAATGAAACAAATAAAGAAGAAGAAGTAGAAGAAGAAATAATGTTGAAAGAATCAGTAAGAGATATTACCACTTCTTTCGACACGCCTTTTTGAAACCTCCACTTAGGGAACTAAGATTGGACTTTGAAGAATAAAAGAACCTCTAGAATGTTTTTAGGGAAGTTGAGAAGTGAAATTGGTAGGGTTTTTCCGAGTTTGAAGGCTCAAAGTGGTGTGAGTAAGAGAGGGAGGAGGTGCCCTTTTATAAGGGAGGAGAGATGCACCTTTGGAATAACTAAAAATATTATTTTATTATAAAGTCATAATATGTTTTTAATAGAACCAAATTGAGTTATTTATAAGATAAGGTGGAGATGGGTCTAAATCCTCTCATCCAATATAACTTAGACAAGTTCAAGTTTCTATTTTAACCTTATCATTTAGATTTAACTTTAAGTTAAATAATTCCTCTTTTACCGTGTCTTCTTGTTTTCTTACAATATAAGGTTAATAAAAATACTATAACAAGACAAAAGAACCACAATTTGTTTATTATTAACATATATAACCTTATCTAAGTCATTTTTCTGAACCTTAGATTTTTAGGAATAAAATAACAATTAATAATATAAAATTTGTTTTAAAAACTATTTTATGTCAATTTTGACACTATTTGGTAATTGATTTTTGTGAAAATCATAACAGAATTATTAGTTCTAAAAAAGATAATTAAATCAATACTAACATTTAATATTAACATTTAAAATTATTTTAATTCATAAAAAGTCTAAAATTACATTTATTTGGGTATTTATAACATCAATTATGTCAATATTTCATTAATGAGATAATTAATGCATCATCATTGTGTCATAAATAAATTAAGTTATTTAATGTCTAAAAATTAAAAATAAAATACAATGATGTAGGAAATATTTTTATCTTTCTAATTAATATTTTTAGTAGAATTTATCTTATGTATAACGCTATATTAAAAATGATTTAGTTATTAAAGTTTGATTTTAACTATTTTAACCCTTCTTTAAATAAATTAATAATAAATGTCCTAATCTAATGCAAGTGGGCTTAAAGGGTAATATTTTATCTATAATTTTGTTTTTGGTCGAATTAATCTTATCCAATAGAATTAGGACATGTGTTAGGGTAATAATAATATCATTTTTACCCTTAATTACCCTATTCACTTTTAACCGTGGTAAAAAAAGTAAAAAGTTACTATTCACCAAAAATTATTTCCATCTCATTGAACCACATTTTACTTAATGACATAAACCGTGTCTCTAGGATTTTTAAAATTCCATTCACAAAAGTGGAAAAATTATGTTTTATGTAAATTTTCAAGTTCTCCTAGGAGGTGGGAAAAAGATGGTCAAAAGTTCAATAAAATTATTATATATCTAATATTATTATAAAATGACTCCAATGAATTACATTGAACTTATTTAGGTATTATGTATCAATTTTGACCTAAAATAAATTTAAATAATATAAATAATTATTTAAATAAAAAGTCGGTTATTAAATAGTAACCCAGTGTTTTCACTATTCATCAAAAATTGAAAGTTTTTAGAAAAATACCAAAATTTCACCGTAGGCTAATTTCGATATTACGAATCCAAAAAATGATGTCCATTTTCAAAAATAAAATTTATAAAATTTCAAAAAGTGGGTAATACTAATCATAACGACTAGTTTTAAAAATATTTTTATAGTATATCGTTGTTTAGCGAAACTCGGTATTGCGTACAACACACGCTATCGTGGAAGGTCGCGCTTGCGTGTAATGGAAGCCAAGTCAGGGATGCGTATTGTGCAAGCTCCTTTTGGTGTAGCATACAACACAAGAAATTAATTAAAAAGAATATTTTTCATAAAATCTTGGGGTGTTACAGCCTAGCCCCGATGGAGGGTAAACCCTATAGTCAATGGGTAACCCACTGCCCAACCTCACTAGAGGGTAAGCCCTGATATACTGGTGGGTAACCCACTGCTCAGCCCCGCTGGAGAGTAATCTAGGAACTGGTCTGATAACTCCGCACTACCCACTATCACTGGGTGTCACTAACATCGCTACCGCGCATTGGTTCTGAGTGTGTCAATGGAACCTATGACAAATGCCCTTTCATGTGTCCACATTTAATGAGATCTTGAAAGAGGCTATACCCGCCCAAACAGATTACACCATTGTAATCTTTGTGGAAAAACACGTGAGATAGACTACTTACTTGCTGGAAACAGACTGCCGATGAAAAGGTTATTCAACAATTCTTTATACCCACACGACGTCTCGTGGGGCCCACATCTTGGTCCCGAAAGAGGTCAGGAGAACTGCTCCATCGTGATGCTCTCGAAAAAACATGCCAAAATGACTACTCATTCGCCCCGAACGGACGTCTGATGAAAAATTTACAAAACACCTCTCAAAGCATAAAAGAAGGACCATGGGGACCATGCCTCAACTCCATCTTCAATGCCTGAAACCACCATAGTCTACAGCGTCTCGACGTCAGGATTACAACACCGCGGACGGCGCCTAAAATGGCCTCTAGATGTGTTGGTGCCATCTGAAAGAAGAATCCTCGGTGAGGTACTTAATGAGCATGTCACGCCACCGAGCTCCCGTCCCTGGAAATAAAAATCCACGAGGCTATTTCAATACCTCCATCTCAATCCAAGGATCGTTTTACCGCAGACGGTTCCTGAATCCGATGAATGGTTTGCGAGTTATGACATTTTTAAAGTCATCGAATGGGACATGGGGGGGGGGGGGGGGCTGGGTCGGCCCACCCCATCAGACCGACAGTCCGCGACTGGGCCGCCCGATCCACCGCGGCCCGTGCTTCACCGTGCGGGGCACCCCACATCAACCGGACCGGTGCATTCTCCATGAGACCCATAAAGTGAAGGTCTCTGTCAGCTGGTCGGGGTCGCGACGACTCCGGTTCTTCGCGTCTCCCACTGACCAGTGAAGCCGGCCCGCCTGGCCCCCCGCGTCACCCTGCGTACGCCGCCGACCCAGACCGCTTGAAGCCCACTGCCCTCGCTGGGAGCCCGTCGCCGCTGCTGGGAGCCTGCCACCGCCACTGGGATCACGCCACCGCCGCCGCCACTGGGAGCCCACCGGACCGCTGCGCCGACTACTGGAAACCCTCTATCCACCAGAAAACCCAAGGTTTGGCCAAAAAACGTCCCAGGGCCACCATGGGAGCCCCAAGACTCATATTTTCGATCCGATAAGAGTGTTAAAAATCTTTGATCGAGCACTACGCATCTATGGTATTTGGTTTATGATTGGAAAACATTTCAACACAAGGAATATTATTCAAGGAAGATGTGTACATTAAAATGAGAACACAAACTTCCTACCTCACTAGGCAAAGCCCGTAGTTTTTCTGAAGATCCGCTAGAACCGCCACACCTTGAAGAGGTGGGGAGAGGCTCCTGATGCTTCTTGAGAAGGATCCTCTAGGGAGAAACAAGGGGGAAGGAGGAGGAGGTGTGGGAGAGGTGTTTAAATAGAAAAACACTTAAACATCCACCTATAGGCTCCGTACCCAAACTTTCAGTGGGGCCAGGGTTAAGCCATCTCTACAGTAAAAACCAAATTCTAAGCGCAACATAGGTCTCCGAATATTAATCTGAGCCTCCGATCATGAAGTTTTAAAGTTCACGCATGAGGCTGCTAAATTACAAAAACGAACCTGTTGGTGTTTTCCACAGAAGGGCTGCTCCTGCAAAAGTTACACCCCTCCTAGGGTAAACGGCATGCTCCGGACACAACATTGCCCTCAGTTTTCCCATAAGAGCAACTGTTTAGGAGTTATTATTTTTATTTTCCATGTACAGTGTGAACACACTTAAAATTTAATTTTGGCTACATCGGGGCTTAGAATCACACGCCGTCTTAACGCCCTTCTCTGGAATAACATCATGAAAAAATGTTAAAGTCTTACAGGCTCAAAACCCGGGTACTTACACATTAGTGGTGCTGCTATGTAGGAAAAGACCGGTATGAAATGTCTATAGTAACCAGCCAACCCAAAAAACTATGTCCCTCAAATATGTTTTTTAGTTTCTCCTAGAAAACTATTGCTCTCACTTTCTCTGGGTTCGTTGATATTTCTGCCACAGAGATTACATTACCAAGAAGTGAATCTGATCCATCCAAAAGTGTAATTTTGAGATCTTAGAATATAACTGATTCTCTCTCAGTGAACTCAAAATGATCTAAATATGGGTAGCATGGTCATGTCGAGTATGAGATTACACCAAGATATCTATAATTAAAACCACAACAAAAGAGTCCAAGTAACAATTGGACACTCAGGTCATCAGTGCCCTAGAAGTTTTAGGTGTGGTTGTGAGACTGAATGACATAACTACATTCTCGTATAGAACATAAATTATCAGAAAGGATGTAAGAGCTATATTAGATGGTCTAACATTCTACTAATTTTAACCAGATCTTAGGTCAATATTCAAAAACACCCATGCTCCTCGAAGATGATCAACGAGATCATCAATCCTTAGCAAGGGATATCGGTTCTTGACCATCAACTAGTTTAGATTCTGATAATCCACAAAAGAATAATTTTACTGTCCTAATTATTCACAAAAAAGATAGGTGAACCCCAAAGAGATGTACGAGGTTGGATGAAAACCTTTGTTTTTAACACCTCTAATTGCATATTGAGCTCCTGTAACTCTAGTGTAACCATCCTATAAAGGGGAATGGACACCAGTGTTTCTCCGGGCACAAGCCCATTAGAGAAATCTACCTCTCACTCCGGAGGTAAACCTAAAATTTCATCTGGAAATACATCTCTGAAATGATATGCTATCGGGGGAAAGTCTATCTCTAAAGTCCGTTGGTCATCCAGATACAAGCTATAAATCTGGTCTATAACTCCTCCCATCCCATTATACATGGGTCATGCTCTTCTTTCCAGGACATCCCATTCTCCCTTATGTAGAAACAAGCTTCCCTCTGGAGGCATGAATGTCACCCTACGTTGATAGCAATAAACAAAAATTTGGAAGGGAACAAACTGGTCCATTCATAGAATGACATCATAGCCCATCATCTCCAAGAAAAAAAGGTCTCATAAGAAGTGAAACCCACCAAACTCAAGAGAGAACTCCTATCACAGAAGTACACTAGTCGTTATAATCCCCAAAAAAGTGTCTAGCATCAAGATATCAGCAGTGGTAAAAATATAAAGTCTGATGTTCTTCACAACATCAACATATATGAAACTACAGGAAGCCCCTATATCAAAATTTTCAGAAGGGAATAGGAAAAATAATATATTCATGTTTTTTAAAACATGGATTCATGACATGTATGACCCCTAAATGACATGTTCCTATAATCCTTCACATGTGTTTGTACTTATGCCAACCCTGGTTGTGTAACCCCCATTCACACAACATGTTCTTCCTAAGGACACAATGTGTAATTGAATCACTTTCCCCTGCCCAAGTTCCACCACAAGGTCAAACCCTATGTTTCCCATAGAAAAAGACTACATGACATGTTCGGGCCAGATATGGTGTGTACAATTTATGTCTCAACCACCCATGTTGTTAGTCACACGTTCAAAGACCCGGTTGACTCCACATGGCATTTTTATTCTCTACACGGAGTGTACTAGAATGATTTCACTGACTCGTCTCATTATTCACACAATTGGATTCATGGTCTCTAAAACACGACATATACATCTGGTACATGGCATGTTCCATCAAATATTTATCAACCCCATGCCTTTTCCCACATTGACAGTCCCATGGTTAAATACTACACATCCTATACATATATTACACAATATTTACATATAAAAAAGTGTTCCATTATGAATATAAGGATAAATGGCATGTATTAATCATTAGACACTGTGTATTCTAGGTTTCTCTTAATAGTAAGACTTAGAAACTAAACCATAATCCCATTAAAACACTAAAACTCACATTACAGTGACAAAATATGATCTGGAGGGGGGGGAATACTCCACATAAATCAATTATTGGAATCTTATTCATGCATATCATAAGGAATTACAATTAAGTTTAATATGATCCACCAAATTCTTATCCCTGAAGGACCATAACTCCTCTAGGACCAATCTTTGGATCCCATTAAAATGAAAATTTAATCATTAGAAATACCATATCAAACAGCAGGTATTCTATCAAGAAGTCTATCACAACATCATTCATATATGGCACAACATCTGTCACAACAACATGAATTTGGTAATTCACCCTAAATGGTATGACAAAAATATATGACATGTGATCTCGAGAAGGTTTCTATATCATGAATGAGATGGAATTCCCTCATCTCATTGGGTTTTAATAAAAATAGAACCTCGATAATATCAATGATTACAAAAAAAACATGTGAACTATCCAATGGTGAAATCAAGTCAACTGTAATAATTTCAATACAAGAAAAATTGAAATAATAGAGGTAAATTAGAATTTCCCTGTACATGGGTTAACTAATCCTAGGTACAACTTAATTACAACTACTTATTCTTTATTATCCCTAACTATAGGCAACAAATAGTAAGTCATGAAGAAAATAATTCCTCCAATACCACTTTGTAATGTCCTAGTTCTAGGTGTCACCCAGAGATTCCCCATAACCAGTTGGTCATATGTCCTCAAGAGATTTTCCTTGAACGCCAGTGGCTGCCGACTAGAAGTGATGACCTTGGGTGTGATAATGGGGAATTAGTGCCCTCATTTGAAGAGGAACATTCAGAAACCAACTGATAATGGTAGTGGAATAAGTAATACCATACAATAATTAAACAGTGGAAGATTCAAATTAATAAAAAATTATATCATATATACAAAAAATGATGCAAGTCAAAAGTATCTAGAAAAACATCCAAACAAGTCAAAATACTGTAAATACATTACTAAACAAATATTCAAGGAAACAAATAAACTCCAGCAGCATCTCAAGACTTAGCCTAGTCCCTTTCTCTCCATCTCCACCATAATATAGGTACCAAATATGGAAGGGTGCTTTCCCTTTTCTAAACCGGCAACAATATTATCTGTTTGGTCCTAAAAGCATGACCCAAATAGGGTGTGATACATATTCTATGTTACACCTTGAGATTTAATGAGAAATATTTTATTTTAAAGTATTATGTTGTACGCAACACCAAAGTAATCTTTCACTACACACAACACCATCTTGGCTTGCATTGCACACAAGAGAAACCTTCCTCGATAGCTTGCGTTGTACGCAATTCCGAGTTTCACTAAACGAAGATATGTTATTAAAACAAGCCGTTATGAATAGTAATACCCACCTTTTGAAATTTATTAAATTTTACCTTTCAAAATGGACTTCATTTTTGGATTTGGAATATCGAAGTTATCCTAGGGTGAATTTTTGGTATTTTTCTAGAAACTTTCAATTTTTGTTGAATAGTGAAAAACACTGAGTTATTGTTTAAAACCGATTTTTTATTTAAATAATTATTTATGTTATTTAAATTTATTTAAGGTCAAAATGGATAAATAATACCTATATAAGTTCAATGTAATTAGTTGGAGTCATTTTATAATAATTTTAGATATATAAAAATTTTATGCAACTTTTGACAGTCTTTTACCCACCTCCTAGGAGAATTTTCAAATTTACATAATACTCAATTTTACCGCTTATGTGAGTGGAATATAAAAAATCTAAGAGACATGATTGATATTAGTAAGTAAAATGTGGTTCAATAAGATAAAAATATTTTTTTGTGAATAGTAACATTTTACTTTTATTTACAGCGTTTAAAAGTAAATAGGGTAATTAAGGGAACAAATGATAATATTATTACCCTAAAACATGTCCTAATTCTATTGGATAAGTGTAATTCGACCAAAAACAACCTTAGGAATAAAATATGACCATTTAGGTCCACTTGGATTAGATTTGTACATTTATTACTAATTTATTTGAAGAAGGGTTAAATTATTTAAAATCAAAGTTTTATAACTAAATCATTTTTAATATTGTGTTATACATTAGATAAATTCGACTATAAATATTCATTAGAAATATAAAAATATTTCCTTCATAATTTTATTTTATTTATATTTTTTAGACATTAAAGAATTTAATTTATTTATGACACAATGACAATGCGTTAATTACCTTATTAATGAAATATTAATATAATTGATATTATAAATACCCAACTAAATGTAATTTGAGACTTTTAATGAATTAAAATGGTTTTGTAAGTTAATATAACATATTAGGGTTGGTTAGATGAATTTTTTTGAAGTAATAATGCTATTATGAATTTAACAAAAACAAACTACCAAATAGTGTCAAAATTGACATAAAATAGTTTTTAAAACAAATATTATATTATTAATTGTTATTCTATTCCTAAAAATATATGTTTTGAAAAAAAAGGCTTATATAGTAATATATATGACATTAATGAACCAATTGGTGTTTTAGAAGAGGCGCGTCAAAGAAGAGGTAATATCCTTTACCAATTCTTTCAAATTCATTTCTTATTCTACTTCTTCTTATTTTGTTGTTTCATAATAAAGTAATAACATCAGTATCACTCATATACTGATATGTTATTATAAATATGAAACAACCCCATTTCACTTTCTATCCATCCTATGAAAAACAAAATCCCCGCGCGTGCGTACGTATGGAATACCGTCACCACACTGTAGTGTAATATGTTTTTCCAACACCACCTTACATGGATGAGTATAATGGTGTAAATAATAACTATATATGGTTATTATAACATGATAATAATTCTGAGACATTCCATCATCCACTCCAATACCATTCAATAATTATGGGAATGATATCATTGCTCGTACATACGTACGACCTACCGTCTCCACGATGTGATGCAACTCATTCTACATGATCTTCATTGAATAACGAAAATATAAATGAATTTAATGAATAAATATGATATATATTATGATAATACCATTCTTTAAATGATGTATCTATAACCTAAAATTAATAATAAGAATTTATTCGACGAAACATGCATAAGAACACAAAGCAATGAACACCCGAATAACAAGTAGCAATGAAATATTACTAATAAAAAGATAAGAATATGACCATATGTGATATCATAACAATGAGTACAATTCTGTAATAAGTCAATGAAATTATTTAAATCATTATATAGGAGGTTCGAATACATACTAGGCATATCAGACCTAAGGTAAGGGAAAATCTTGAAATCTCATTTTTATTCGAGATTATTTATACTTCAGAATTTACTTGGAAATATTTATCATCCACATCCATGTTTCCTCAATATGTAATATGATTTCAATCCTCCTATAATTTGTTTAAATCCAATTTTACCCTTTGATGAGTTTTTTTAGTAAAAGAAAAGAAAATAATCTTTTGTCGTTTTTAGTACGAGGTACTTTTTGACTTTTCCAGCCAAAGTACGAGAAGAATGTTTTTTAACTTATACTACATGAATGGATTTTGATGATTTCATAGAAAATTATTTCCATGAATCTTACTTTAAAATTTTTCAAGTTTATTTTTAATCAACTTCTTTTAGTTTAAAATTGTATGACATGTTAAGAAAGGATATTTTTTTTGAAGTAGAAAGGATATTTTCCTCAAGAATGAAGTTCAAGTGCTTTATAAAAATTATTTTCCATCTAATATAATATAGGGTTCTGTTTCTATCTCTATTTTTACATTAATTTTATTATGTTATGATGGAATTGTTTTTATGAGGTCCTTTTATCTTATATGGATTATGTTATGATGACATGATGTTTAAGAATCCCATTTCTATTACATGGGTTATGCTATGATTTATGATTTTGTGGAACACATAAGAAGGGTGTCATTAAGAGATGAGTGGGACCTATATCTCCCTCGAATGCATTGGGTAAATATTTATATCTCATTAGATAGACATGGCTGGAACTGCAGGTTAATCCGGTTTAGTGATATAAGAATGAAACGAGGAGTGAACTTGGTTCATGAATGGTCTTTGTCTGCTATGATAGTCTTGGCAACGAGTATTGACTACTAAGAAATGATTATCTAGGATTATGTGTGTATGCCAAAAAGTTTCATGTTTTATTTTATGAGTATTGGGATTACATTTCACGACTATGATTTATCCCATGTTATGATATTATGATCTATTTTTCAGGTGAATATTTTCAAAATGTTATGTTCTTATGAATATCTTATGATTGATAATTATTTTCTTACCCTTACTAAGAATTTGAGATCACCATTTTGTATGTTTTATTTTCCCTAGGTCAGGAAGAAGGGTATTAAGAAGGATATACCTAAAGGAACTCTAGATATGATGAAATAAATGAGAGACAATATAGGTGCTTTATAAACCAGTTATTTATGTTTCCCAGTTTCTAAAGACATTATACCTATACGGTCCTTTTGTGGTTTTGTTATATGTTGTAATAAGTGTGCTTCAATTTTTAAGTAATAATAATGTATGTAATGTATGTGTCGTTATATTTGGTATCAGAGGAAAGGTATAGTCAACCTTTTCAAACTAGGATGTGAAAGCCTTAGTAAGAACCCTTAGGATATGTCTAAGCATAGAACACAATATTAGTGTTTTATAAATGGCCATGAGTACCCTATGATAAGACCAAAAGTGTGAAATTTTATTACTGGATATGTTGTTTTTCCGTTATAATTATTGTTACTCATTCTATTCTTCTTCATTTTATTCAATGGCTGGAACCCGAAGAAACTGTGTTAATGCAGAATGCAATGGGAAATGCAATGATTGTCCCCCTGATCAACAAAACATTATGGGAGCTAGAATGTAAACTCTTTTATCCATGATCACACAACTTTCTCAGGCTATGAATCATGCAAGACTTCCAAAAGAGAAAAGGAAGGAGAAAATTTCTATTGAATCCTTCATGAGGCAGCGTCCACCCTCATCCAGCGGGTCTACTAATCCATTAGTGGCTGAACAATGGATCAGTACCACTAAGAAGATATTTTCAATTCTACAATTTTCTGAACATGATAAATTCATCTTAGTAGTATATCATTTGGAGGGTGAAGCTGATCAATGGTGGAATATTATCAAGAATACGAGGAAAAGAGATGAAATTGAGTCCATGGAATGGGGCGAGTTTAAGAACTTATTTTCCAACAAGTACTTCCCTCGTATTCTCTGAACAAATATAGATAAGGAGTTTTTTGAACTAAAGAAAAATTACGATGAATCCGTTGGCACATATGAAGAAAATTTTACAAGACTTGCAAGGTACACTTCTGGGATTATTATCCAACCTGAGAGTAAGATCGATCGATTATTTAGTGGCTTAAAATGAAGACTTCTAAGGGTGTTAGCCACAAGGGACTTCAATAGCTACGAGGAAATTGTTCGATGTGCTCTTATGGTTGAGATGGAGATTGTAGTAACCCATCAGTCATATAGATTTGATAAGAAGTGGAAAATGGAATTCAAAGGGAAATCTAAAGACCACACAGAAAAGAAGATAAGTTTTCCCTTATGATCAATGTGTGGAAAGAAACATGGAGGGAATTGTATTAAAGGGACAAGTAAATGTTTCAAATGTGGAAATGAAGGTCATTGGGCATTTGAATGCCACAATGATGGGAAAAAGATTTCTAGTGATGCGAATAAAGACAAGGCTACAAATAATTCACCTCCCACACTTCAATGTTACATGTTAAAAAAATGTGGCATTATGCTAATCAATGCCCTAATATGAGGGTTGTTGATGATGATCAACATCAACAAACTCATAAGGCTAAAGACAAAGGAAAGTCACATGAAATTTCTATCACTGATGTGGAGTACGATAACGAAGTGGTTAAAGGTACACATACTATCCACTCTAAAGTAGAAAATGTTTTATTTGATTCTGGTTCCACCCACTCTTTTATTTCTGAATAATTTTATAAGGGTATCTCCGTATTAACTCTATAATTAGATATTGAGTTAGCTGTGACAACTCCTAATGGGAAAACAATCGCATCAAACGTTTACAATTCTACTCCAATTGATGTTTGTGGAAAAGTGCTTCCTGCAAATCTTGTGATCCTTCCTATAGTGAAATTTGATGTGATTCTTTGCATGGATTGGCTTTCCTTATATGGAGCTCATATCGATTTCCAAAGAAGGGAAGTCACATTTTATATTCCTGATAAATCTATGATCATATATCGATGCAAGGATGAATATGACCTTCTGGTGGAAACTTATTCTATCTTATGGTTCTTGATTACAATAAATGAAGGTTATTTATCTCAAATGGTTGGAGAGACACTCACGATTAAGAATACACCCATTGTAAGAGAGTTTGATATTGTCTTTTTAGAGTAATTGACAGATCTTCCACCAAAATGTGAAGTTGAGTTTTCAATAGAACTCATACCGGGTGATATGCCCATTTCAAAGACACCGTATATAATGACCCCAATTGAATTTCTGTAATTGAAGAAAAAAATCCAAGAAAATATTGATTAGGGATTCATACACCCTTGTGCATCACTTTGGGGAGAACCTGTTCTATTTTTTAAGAAGAAAGATGGATCAATGAGACTCTGCATTGATTATCAAGAACTTAACAAGATAACTATCAATAAAAAATATCCTCTCCCATGCATTGATGACTTATTTGACCAACTACGCGGAGCTCAATACTTTTCCAAGATTGATATTCATCCAGGGTATCATCAATTAAGGGTCATAAGATAGGATATACCAAAGATGGTTTTCCATACAAGGTATGGACACCATGAATTTATTGTAATGCCATTTGGTCTTACTAATTCCCATACTATCTTCGTGGATCTAATTAATAGAGTCTTTAGAGACTATCTTGATCATTTTCTGGTAGTCTTTTTAGACGATAATCATGTCTATTTAAAGATCACGGGAGAATATTAACATCACTTGATAATTGTATTAAATACCCTATGAAAAGAGAGGTTTTATTCCAAATTTACAAAGTTTGAATTTTGGCTTCAAAATGTTTCATTTCAGGGTCACATAATCTAAAAACAGGGGATACCCCTGGAACCATAAAAAATAGAGGTTATTGAAAGATGGTCGAGACTAACAACAGTAACTGAGATCAGAATTTTTCTTCGTTTGGCTGGATATTATCGATGTTTTGTGAAAGATTATTCACAATTATCTAATCCAGTCACCATGTTGACTCGAAAAGGAGTGAAGTTTGTTTGGATAGAGGAGTGTGAAGATAATTTCAAGGAGTTAAAAAGAAGATTATCCAGTGCACCTGTGCTCACACTGCCTTGTAGTGGAGAAAGGTTTGTGATCTATAGTGATGCATCCAAGAAGGGATTGGGGTGTGTTCTCATTCAAAACAATATGGTGATAGCATATGCCTCACGAAAATTGAAAATACCTGAGAAAAATTACCGAACTCATGATTTGGAGTTAACTACGGTAATCTTTGCATTAATGATTTGGAGGCATTATCTTTATAGTGAAAGGTGTGATATTTATATTGATCGTAAAAGTTTAATGTATATTTTCACACAAATGGAGCAGAATATGCACCAAAGAAGATGGTTGAAGATGATTAAGGATTGAAACTGCTCAATTCATTACCACCCTGGGAAAGAAAACAAGGTGGTAGACGCATTAAGTTGACAAGACCATGCTAGCTTATCCATGTTGAGGATAAAAAAAGATCCAATATTTATGGATTTACAAAGGATGGATCTTGGAATTATAATGGAAGGGGAAAAATTTTATCTTTCTCAAATGAATGTGAAACCCTTTATACATGTGAAGATTAAAGAGGAATAGAAAGAAGATGTAGAGTTACAAAAGAAGGTGAGAAATGTTCCTGAATTCCACATTGATTGTGATGAAATAAAAAGGTTTAGGAATCGGGTTTGTGTTCCTCCCACCCCAGAATTAAAGAAGGAAATATTTCATGAAGCTCATAGTTCTTCATTCTCTGTTCACCCTGGAAGCACAAAGATGTATAGGGACCTGAAATTTTAATTATGGTGGGATGGAATGAAAAGAGATGTTGCTGAATATGTCTCTTGATGCTTGGTTTGTCAACAAGTTAAAGCTGAGAGACAGATGTCTAAGGGGATGTGACAACCATTAACCATACCAGAATGGAAATGGGAAAACATCACTATGGACTTTGTCACTGGTCTTCCTAAAACATCCAAAGGAAATAATTCTATCTAGGTTATAGTTGATCGTCTTACGAAGTCGGAACACTTCATTGCTATTAGAGAAGATTTTTCTCTTGATCAGCTTACCCGGATATATGTAAAAGAAGTGTAAATATTTCATGGAGTACCACTTTCCATTATATCTGATTGGGATACAAGGTTCATCATGAAGTTTTTGCGAAGTCCTCAGTATACTCTAGGTAGAGAGTTGTCTTTCAGCACTACATATCATCCTCAGATAGACGGTCAGTCTGAGAGGACAATTAAAACTCTAGAAGACATGTTGAGAGCTTGCTTTATGGATTTAAAAGGTGGTTGGGATAAACACCTACCTTTGGTGTAATTTTCTTATAATAATATCTTTCACTCCAGTGTTCAGATGGATATTTATGAAGCTCTCTATGGAAATAAATGTAGAACTCCAACTTGTTGGGATGAAGTTGGGGAAAGAAATCTATTAGGACCTGATCTTGTTGATGAGATGGCAGAAAAGGTCGGATCTATTCAACAACACATAAGAGCAGCTCAGAGTCGACAAAAAAGTTATGCTGAAAACCGAATAAATGACCTAGAGTTTGAAGTCATTGATAAAGTGTTCTTATGAATATATCCTGGAAGAGAGTAATGAGATTTAGAAAGAAGGGCATGCTGAGCCCTAGGTATATTGGTCCTTTTAAAATACTGGATCGTTTTGGGAATGTAGCTTAGCGATTGGTGCTTCCACCGAATCTCTCTCAAGTTCATGATGTGTTCCATGTATCTCTCTTGAAAAAGTACATACCCAATCCTTCACATGTACTCAGCTCATAAATTGTACCATTAGAGCAAGATCTTTCTTATGAAGAACAACCGATAGTGATTCTGGATCGTAGCGAAAAATTCTTATGGAACAAGACCAATCGCTTGGTTAAAGTGTTATGGAGGAACCACCAATTAGAATAAGCTAAATAGGAACTTGAGGATATGATTAGGGAGAGGTATCCTCATCTGTTTGTTACGAAGTGACAAATTTCAAGGGAGAAATTATTTTTAAGGGGGGTAGAATGTAACACCCTAAGATTTTATCGGAATTATTTTGTTTTTATGTATTATGTTATACTCAACACCAAAGGAATCTTTCACTACACGCAAAACTGTCTTATCTTGCATTTCACGCAAGAGAAACCTTCCTCGATAGCTTGCGTTGTACGTAATACCGAGTTTCACAAAACGACGTTATGTTATTAAAACTATCCGTTATGAATAGTAATACCCAACTTTTAAAATTTTATAAATTTTATCATTAAAAATGGACTTCAATTTTGGATTCAGAATATCGAAATTAGCCTAGGGTGAATTTTTGGTATTTTTCTGAAAACATTCAATTTATGATGAATAGAGAAAAACACTGAGTTATAGTTTAAAAGAGAATTTTTATTTAACTAATTATTTATTTTATATAAATTTATTTTATGTCAAAATAGATATATAATACCTATATATGTTCAATGTAATTAATTTGAGTCATTTTATAATAATTTTAGATATATAAAAATTTTATTGAACTTTTGACTGTCTTTTACCCGCCTCTTAGGAGAATTTGCAAATTTACATAAAACTTAATTTTACCACTTCTATGAGTGTAATTTTAAAAATCCGAGAGACACAATTGATATCAATAAGTAAAATGTGGTTCAATAAGATAAAAATAATTTTTTTTGTGAATAGTAACTTTTTACTTTTAATTACCATGGTTAAAAGTAAATAGGGTAATTAAGGGTAAATTTGATATTATTATTAACCACTTGGATTAGATTAGGACATTTATTATTAATTTATTTAAAGCAGAGTGAAAATAGGTAAAATCAATGTTTAATAACTAAATCATTTTTAATATAGGGTTATACATAAGATAATTTCGACTATAAATATTCATTAGAAATCTAAAAATATTTCCTACATAATGGTATTTTATTTATATTTTTTAGACATTAAATAAGTTATTTTATTTATGACACAATGACGATGCATTAATTACCTTATTAATGAAATATTTAAATAATTGATATTATAAATACCCAAATAAATATAATTTGAGACTTTTTTCGAATTAAACTCGTATTCGAGGTTAATATAAAATATTTGTGTTAGTTATATGTATTTTATTCGAATTAATAATTCTATTATGAATTTAAGAAAAACAAACTACCAAATAGTGACAAAATTGACAAAAAAGAGTTTTTAAAACAAATATTACATTATTAATTTTTATTCTATTCCTAAAAATCTACATTTTTACCAAAAGACATATATAATAATATATATGATATTAATGAACCAATTGGGGTTCTATTGAAGGTTTATAGTAAGTTTATTAACCATATAGTGTAAGAATACAAGAAGACACGGTAAACGTTATATTATTTAACTTAGAGTCAAATATAAATGGTAAGGTTAAAATGGTAACCTAAACTTGTATAAAACCTATTGGATGAAATGTTTTCAACCCATATCCACACTATATTCGAAATAACCCACTTTGGATCCATTATAAACCGAATATGACTTTATTATAAAATAATATTTTAAGTTTTTCCTAAGGTGCCCCTCTCCTTCATTATAAAAAGGCACCTCCTCCCTCTCCTCTTTACACAATTTGGAGCTTTAATGCTCTGCCAAACCCTAACCATTTCCCTTATCAACATCCCTAGAAAAATAATAGAGCTTCTGGTCTTCTTCAAATAGAAACTTTAGTACCCGAATAGGAGGTTTAGAAGAGGCGCATCAAAGAAGAGGTATTATCCATTACCAATTATTTCACATTCATTTCTTCTTATAATTGTTATTATTTTGTTGTTTAATAATAAATTAATAACATCAGTATAACTCATATACTGATATGTTATTATAAATATGAAACAACCATATTTCACCTTCTATCCACCCTATGAAAAACAAAATCACAGCGCGTGTGAACGTACGGAATATCGTCTCCACACTATGGTGTAATCTGTTTTCCAACACCACATTACATGGATGTGTATAATGGTGTAAAGAATAACTATATATGGTTATTATAACATGATACTAGTTCTTAGACATTCAATCATCCACTCTAATACCATTCAATAATTATGGGAACGATATCATCGCTTGTGCGTACGTACGACCTACCGTCTTCACAATGTGATGCAACTCGTTCCACATGATATTCATTTAAAAATGATTAAATAAATGAATTGAATGAATAAATATAATATATATTATACTATTACCATTATGTAAATGATGTATCTATAACCTAGAAAGAAGAATAAGAATATATTTGACAAAACACGCATAAGAAAATAATGTAATGAACACCATAATAACAAGTAGCAATGAAATATTACTAATAAGAAGATAAGAATATGACCATATATGATGTTATAACAATGAATATAATTATGTAATAAGGAAATGAAATAATTTGAATCATTATATAGGAGGTTCGGATACATACGAAGCATATAAGATCTATGGTAAGGGAAAATCTCACAATCTCATTTTAATCCGAGATTGTTTTTACTTCAGAATTTACAGGGGAATATTTATCATCCACATCCATGTTTACTCAATATGTAATATTATTTATATCCTCCTAAAATTGATTAAATTTAATTTCACCCATTGGTGAGTTTTTTAGTTAAAGATATGAAAGGAATCTTTTTTCGTTTTTAGTACCAGGTACTTTTTGACTTTTCCGGCCAAAGTACGAGAAGAGAGTTTTTTTAACGTATACGGCTTGAATGGATTTTTATGATTTGATAGAAAATTATTTCCAAGAAGCATCCTTTATAAGTTCTCAAGTTTATTTTTAATCAATGTCTTTTAGTTTAAAATTGTATGACATGTTAAGAAAGGAAAAATGTTTTTGAAGTAGAAAGGATATTTTCCTCAAGAATGAAGTTCAAGTGTTTTATCAAAATTATTTTCCATCAAAGAAAATATATGGTTCTGTTTCCATCCCTATTTTTAGATTGATTTGATTATTTTATGATGGAATTATTTTTCTGATGTCCTTTTATCTTATATAGACTATGTTATGACGGCATGATATTTAAGAATCCCATTTTTATTACATGGGTTATGCTTTGATTTATGATTTTGTGCCTCATATAAAAATAGTTTCATTATGAGATGGGAGGGGCCTATATCTCCCTCCAATGCATTAGGTAAATATTTATATCTCATGAGATAGACATGGATGGAACAACAGGTTAATCCGGTTCAGTGATACATGACTGAAACGAGGAGTGAACTCGGTTCAGAAATGGACTATGTCCGCTGGATAGTCTTGGCAATGAGTCTTTACTACTAAGAAATGATTCCCTATGATTATGCGTGTATCCCACAAAGTTTCATGTTTTATGTTATGAGTATTGGGATTACATTTCACTACCATTATTTATCCCATGTCATGATCTAATGATCTCTTTTGCAAGTTAATATTTTCATAATGTTATGTTCTTATGAATATCATATGATTGATATTTCGTTTTTTTACCTTTACTAAGCATTTGAGCACACCCTTTTGTATGATTTTTCCCCAGGCCAGGAAGAAGGGTATTAAGTAGGATATTCCAAAAGGGACTCTAGATATGATGAAATAAATGTGAGGCAATGTAGATGCTTTATAAACAATTTGTTTATGTTTCCCAGTTTCTAAAGACACTATACCTATACGGTCCTTTAATGGTTTTTTATATGTTGTAATAAGTGTGCTTAAATTTTTAAGTAATAACAATTTATGTAATGTATGGGTCATTATATTCTAGTAGGAAACCACCAAAATATCTCTGCCTAAAATTATGTGAATATATGTAGCATGAAAAATTCAAAAGAAGTAATAACTAAAGAAGTTCTCAAAAGTAACAAATCCTAAATTTAATATTACATTAATTTACATTTAAAAATTATTCATCCAAAAGAACACAAGAAACCCCCTTGGAAAATTCCCATAGGATAACCCCTCTAGTTCAACTTAGACAAAGACTCTTTAAGGATGCACTCACTATCAATTGCACATGTGTTCTCATAACCGCGAACTACATACTCTATGGGGAAGAACTCAACGTTTAAATACCCCAATGGTCTCGCAACGTGGAAGTAAAACACTATGAGGGAGAACACACATCAACCCCCATATGGTCTCACAACATAAAAAGTTAAATGGACACTCTAGGGATTCCCTCAGTGACCGTCCCCCCTAATGTATAACTACACCATATTCCCATAGCCCTGTGTAATTCAATCAAGCCCAAAAGATATCTATTAGCCAAATTCAATCTCAAATACTACTTGGCTAAAAAACTACAATTAATATAAAAAGCATGTCATATAACAATCAATCCATCATAATAGTACTAGTAATTGAAAAAAATATCCTCACAGGAAATTCTATACCCAATGGAAAATATCAAATAATCATGGGAAAACACATTCATAGTAAGGTAATAAACATTATTCATAATCAACCACCCATACTAACAAAAAAAAAAAGAATAGTAGGCATTATTAGGGTAACATTCCCTAAAAACACAGTACCCTAAACTAGGGTACTGGCACTTTTTCACTTATAACACAAAGACATCTACGTAAAGTCCCAAACCCCATACCTTGACATTATAGGATTGATATAATTGAATCTCAACCTTTGATTCGACCAAGAACATCGTAGATCTACAAAAACGTCCAAAATGTTCAAGAAAAAATAACTCCGAAAAGAGGAGAAATCAATATGAGAGGATCTAAAAGAAGAAAGAACACACAATGTCAATTCCAAAACTATTGATGGTGATCGATTTGGTGAACAGACAACCAATTGGTGGCTCATTGAATGTTTGGAAATTCCCATTTATCCTGGATGAAATGGGATCAAAAGAAGGTAGTTCGACTAATTAGATGTGAGCTCGGGAAGATAAAATAATTAAAAATAAAAATACACGACATGTTCCCTGAGGATACATGGCATGTATAAGCCTTTACTAGGGCCTTCCTTTAGGTAGACTCTAGGTCACCTCATACGACCATGTACTCGGCCATTACATAGCCAGCACATGGCTACCTGTGACAACCCAATACACAGTGTGTACTCCTAAGTACACAATTTGTACTATAAAGTTTCCATAAAATCATCTTTTACAAAAAAACACCAGAATTAAAAATAAATACCTGAAATGAATATCCAGGTTCTATCACAAATAAAATGTTTAATATCACAAAAATATTCATAAACATTGAATAAATCCTAGAATAAAAAATATATTAATATAGAAAATTTACATAATCAAAAGAATATGAAAATATGTGATTAAAATAAATATGACTATTCTATTTTGATAAAACTCATTATGTTCACTCCTTGAAATTTATTAAAAATATTTATGATAATACCATTGCCATATTACTCATTATGAACACTCACTATTATCTCATAAGATATAAAACAACACCAATTCATCTCTAGGAGATATAGTTTCCCATATGTGGTCATCAATATATATCCATCACATATTGAATCATTACTCATTATATAACAATGAACAAATTAAAATAAAATTTGTTTTATATCCTCTTTAAATTGATGAAGGTAAGCAGAAAATTCACAATCCCTATAAAAATTGTAACTTGATATACCTATTTTATATTTTTCCCAATTTCAATAATTATCAATATATGTAAATAACATTAAATTAATATAATGGATCACAAGGGCAGTACAACATATAGATAAAGGTTTTACAATTTAGTAAATAATTTACCCAGTTAGTTAATGTTAATAATATATTTGAACACACTTTAATATATATAAGAAATATTGACTCATCATATAGAAAATAAAAAAGATAAAAAATAATAAAAATTAATTTTCCAGTAAATAAAAAACACTGAATTGTATTTCAACAATTTTTATCCACAAAATGAGCATGATTGATTTATAGGTTATTTCATGAATATAAATTTCCAAAAAATTAAATCTTTTTAGAGAAAATGGGAAATTTTAAGTGTAAAATAAAACTGATTTCATAATTTTTTATCAGTCTGATAAATGGAGATTATTCAAATGAAAATTAAAATATATTTATTTTCAAAAGGTGATTTCAATTATTATGAAAAAATATACATTTAAAAATATTATTAAATATTTTAACCTTGAAAATAAATAATTGTTATTTCCTACAATCGTTGTGTATAAAATAAAACTGCGATGACCCTATATCTCATACATAACTACTTACATAATTATCAATAAAATAATAAGAAAAGCATCGCAAAAACATGATCCAAAGGTTTAGTGTCTTGTGAAAATCAAGATCATATATAACATTTAAAATATAAAACTTAAACATTTATTTAATTCTAATTTTATTTGCTTTATATTTGTCTTTTAATTATCCTATGTACAAGTAATCAGCTGAGGATATGAATCAGAAAGGGGTGATCTAAAAGACCAGTAAGAGGATAATAATAATAGGTGAGAATAATCATCCTCATCATAACATAATCATGATATTATCATTGTAACACCCCAGGTAAATAAAGAATATGACATTTTCATATTTATCCATATTTTTTGAATAAAAAATTAATATTACTTTAAAGAGAATGCTAGGCTCGAGGGCGTACCCAATACGCAACAACGAGTTTCTTTGAAATCTTACGTTGCACTCTAATAATAAAAAAATATTATTTTAAAAGGTAGTTAACACCTAGTCGTTGTAATGGTGGGAATGAATAGAACTAAATACAAAATAATTATATATGTTTGTCAAATAGTTTTACTTTTATCCAATAAATTTTGGAGGCTTAAAATGAAAACAAATCCAATTTTAAGCATAAATCTTCTAATATTCATTAAAAGATCGATTAACCGCCTTTTGATGGAGAACCCTTTTTAAATATACTTTTTACAATTTTATATGTTGTATTTGAAAAAATAAAATCATTTTTTAGAATCTGTACATCAAAGTTTATTTTGTGTAAAATTTCTTTATTTTTTACAATAAAGATCATTTTTATTGAAAATATTGCATTTTAATTCAAAACCTCCTTTTAATATGATTTATTTATATGGATAGATTATATTTTTAATTTATATTAAAGTATTTAGAATATATTTTTACCACTTAATCTAATGGTGGTCTTTGTAATTAATTTCATTTTGAAATTGGACATAAACTAGTGTCAATCTTTTAATAGATATTGTTTCTTAAAAACACGCTATTTGTTTTGACAGTGGGAATTAATTATTAAGTTAATTAATGCAACATATATGTTTTTAATTTTGTAAAATAGACATCATTTTTTAATTCAAAACATCAAATATATCTTAGGGTGAATTTTTGGTATTTTTCTGAAAAACTTCAATTTTTGATGAATAGTGAAACCACTAAGTGGTAGTTTAAAAACTGGTTTTTCATTTAAATGATACTTTACCACTTATGTGATTTGAATTTCAAAAATCCGATATAAATGTTTTTCATTAGGATGTAAAATGTGGTTCAATGGGATTAAAATAATTTTTTTGGTAAATAGTAACTTTTAAGTTTTTAATCGCGATTAGAGGTAATTAGTGTAATTTAAGGTAAAAATAATGTTCTAATAATTTGAAATGACCTAGAAACATGTAATACCCTCATTGGATGTGTAATTTCCGACCAATACAATTCATGGGTCAACTTGGGGACCCCATAGAGCCACTTTGGTTGGAAAATGACATAAATAACTTTTTATTTAAAGTAAAAATAAAAATGTCACAAGCATGAGATGTTTCGATAAAACAATTTTTAAATGGGGTTATACAAGTTATATTTTTGACTATAAATATTCATTAGAAATATAAAAAGATTTCCTACATAATGATATTTTTTTTATAATTTTTAGACATTAAATAAATTAAATTATTTATGACATCATGATGATGCAACGATTACCTCATTAATAAAGGATTTAAATAAAATGAAAATATAATGTTAAAACTATAACTTACACTTGTCAAAGACCTATTTTATGAGTATATTTCGAACCCTTACCACATTATCCTAGAAATAAATCAATGTTGGACCTTTAAAATCCGAAACTCAATTGAAAATAAGGTAACATTTTGCAACTTTCCAAGAGTGCCCCTCCTCTCTTTTTATAAAAGGCCCCCACCTCTACCACCTTACCCACACCTCTCAAGCCTTTTGCTCGGCCAAAACCTGCTCATATTTCCCCTCCACATCCCTCTATTACTCCTAGAAGCCTACATTTGGGAAGAAGTCTTCCCAAGGAAGCCTTTGAGCTCAAATCAAAGAGAGATATTCGATTTTAAGGTAATGTCTTCACTTGTGTTCTTTTGTTTTATTTTGCTTCTCCAACCCCCTAAAATCATTTTATTCATTTCTTTTGTAACAAACCCAGTATCTTAAATATACTAGGATGTTTTTATAAGATTTATTAGAGCTACACATACACACCCCTACATCTAATGTTTAAAAAACATACTGTTTATGTGGATGGTGAATTTCTACCTCACAAAACGATGATTGTTCAATATTCTTTTAACACCTTCAAAGGTGGCCATTAAGATGTCACTATATTTATATGTAATATATTATATGTTTATGTTTTCCTTAATATTCTTTATTTTTCATTTATGGCATACCTTTATGGTTTCCATTATGGGTAAACGCGATATCTTCATTTTCGGAAGTGCGGACTACCGCCCCCTCAAAGTGATTTGATTCGTTAATGCCATATGTGGGACGTATAAAGGATGTAATTAAGGGTATTACATATTATATAATACTGGAATTATAATATACCTTTATATCATTATTATTTCATTACATTTAATACAAAAAAAAGAAATGAAAGTAGCGTTCATGCGTACGTACGACTTACCGTCTCCATGAATGGTACATTTCATTTCTTATCTCCAAATGTTATGTACTATTATATGTACATAAATATAATGGATATATATGTAATATATTACATCTAAATTATGGATATCATTCTGAAATTATAATATATATATCTTTCATTCTGTTTTAATTCCATTAATTTGACAAAAAATGAACGTAGCGTTCATGCGTATGTACGGCCTACTGTCTCCATGAACGGTGATTTTAATTCAAAATGCTATAGAATAGTATAAAATGAATATATAATGGATATATATTATATTTAAAACATCAATACTATTCTGGATATGATGTACCTATAACTACATTGAATATTCTTTTCCAACAAGTTCAATTTTTACTCATGTACTGAACATCGACAAAAACGTCTAATATGAACTCACTTTATTAACCAATTATTATAACATTATAATATGTGATATGAACTGAATAATAATATTTAAAGGAGTTCCTTAATAAATTATAAATTGACCAAATTTTATTATTCAGGAGATTAAAGAACGATCGAGTCATGTCGGACACGAGGTAAGGGATCCGACCTCTCTCTTTCTTTCCAAGTACCCTCTTTTATGTCATTTCATTTATGATCCATGTTATTAGGTTGGAGGATGTTATTATAAATTAACCATACTGTAATTTTAATTTTAAAATTATGATACACCCCCTCTTACTCTCATCAATTCATTTTTAGAATTTTCAAGTGGCGCCATTAGGCTGCCGAATTTTCGTATGAGATCCTACCTCTCTCTTCCTTTTTAAGTACTCTCTTTTATGTCATATATTTTATGCGCATATTTCCTATGTTTGGGGATATTATTTTATATTCCTCATTATTTACTTATTATTTTCATATTATGAGAGACCTTATTTGATCTCATAAATCCATTTTAGGAAGTTTTAATTGGCACCGTTAGGCTGCCGAAATTTCGTAAGGGGCTTTTTATCTCACTTTGTGTTTTTGTGAGATTCATGCTATATTGGCCAATATTTCCTTTTTAGTGGTGTATCTACTGTCCATTATTCTACTATTTGTGTAACATACTTTCAGTTATGAGTATTTACATCAATTTTGTATAGTCCTTCTTTCATGGGGTGTACGTTTCGAAAGTTTCCCAAATCGGTAAGGGGACCTTTCACCATCCTCTTTTTAAAAGACTTCTTTTGTTATGTCTTTTAATTTTCATCTTATTATTTGAGGATATGTTCTTATATATCCTTATTGCTGTAAATTCTATGTCCAAGTGATGAGATACCTTTTATCAATCTCATCAACTCTTTATCTAAAATTTTATGTGACGTCGTTAGGCTGTCAAGGGAACTTCTTAACCCAATTTCGATTTATTTGGGTTCAACATGTAGTTGTTGAATATGACATCCTTTGAATATGTGTGAATGAACTTTGATAATTTTACACTTAATATCCACGTATATTGGGTGTATTTTAATTTTTCACACTTAATTATGAGATTGATTTATCCTTAATTTAAGGATACCTTCTTTATAATGGATTTCATCTCATTTTACATTTCTATTGAGACTTCATTGTTTTTATGCACCAAATCAATCTTATATGGTGTATATAATGTCCTATGGAATATTATATCATGAATATCTTTATTCTCATGATATTATAAAGTTTTGATTAAATGTTATCCCTCAATTATTGTATTCAAGTGTCTCATTTTTTTAAAAACCCTTTAACTAAAATATCATTTTAAATGTTTTAATGACTTGTTATTATAAATATTTATCATTAATATCCATGTTTTAAAAATGGATTTCAGGATTTATTTATATGGATATTAATGGTTTAAAATGTTAATAGATTCAATGTGGTATGGGACACTTTGATTTAAAAATCTATTTATTAAATGTTTTAAATAGTTTTGAAAATGATTTTTAGAATAGATTCATTATTTCAATATCTTAAAATGTTATATTGTTATTGCAATGTGGGGATGTTATATTTCCTTTATTCTTAAGTTATGTGCTATGATTATGTTATGGTTCTTGGGCATTGTTATAAAGATGGGTGGTTCCGTGATAAACTAAGTGCGGGTGAGCCCGATATAGCTCTCCAATGCATTGGGTAACACGAAGAAGTTAAACGTTATGGTTTCTCCGAAGAGATTTAGAAAATATACTATGATGGGTATTCCAAACGTAACCAAAAGGTTACTCCCTATGTAATAATGTCATGAATGCCTCAAGTTACCTTTATGTCTTATGATTTCTATGATTTATTCATTATTTGATGAGGTATGTTAAAGTGCCTATGTTTTATGGGTAAAGTATGATTTCATTCTTATGTATATATGAACTCATGTTTCCTTTCCATATTTTTATAACTCTTACTGAGCTTTTTATGCTCATCCCATGTTTTTGAAATGATTTTCACAGGTCAATGGAATGGTACACGATGTGATGATAGTTTCAAGGAAGTCTCAAAAAAGAATCCATGTTTTATTTTAAATATGTTTCCATTGATGGGAAAAATGATTACTATATTTTATGTAACCACTTTGTATAAATGTGGAATATAATGAATGTTTTATGATCTAATTCTCTAAAACTATAAACCTAAAAATATCCTCAATGTGTAATCTTGTAATAACTCAGGATTAAGTAAAGTTTAAGGCTGGGGCCTTATAGTTGGTATCAAAGGTCGGTTTAGATAACATTAGAGGTTAGGGTATTCTCTAAGCATAAGTGACATTACCATAATGGTTAGGACTTCAGAAAGAGTCCTAGTTTTAGATAAATTGAATGAGTAAGTATATCTTAGTGTTTACCTTCCTCATTAGTACATGATGGTTTTGTTGATATACTCACACTCACATTTCTGTTTTTAGTGAATGAATGGATCTAGCAGGCACCAAAGTGACAACAGGTTTGAAGGAAATTGTGGTGGTTCTCTGATTAAGATACTAGATAAAATGGGGGATTCAATGAGGAAACTCGTGGTTGTTCTAAACCAACTATCAAAGAGTCATGATCAACCACTTGAACCTTGGTATGTTCTGTAATGCATCATGTACGAGATGACCAATCGATGAGGAAGTTCAGGTAATAATTATAAAGGTAACCATTAGAGTTTATATGATCCTTACTTTTGAGGTAATTATGGGTTATTATATGTTATGATGGAAAAAGAAAGGTATGAGATAAACATGAGGTTAAAATATGTTATGATTATTTTTGATGATTTTATCTCGTTTTGCGGAATGTTTTAAGAATTATATAGTTTTGGAAAAAGGACAACACACAGACCGTGTGACAACCCGTCGCGTCGGACAAAGCTATGAGAATCAAACCCACAACCAAAGTGCGATTGGTATTTATCGCCTACCACTGGACTATGTGAAGTACCTGGTTAGTTTGACTAATTCTTTTTAGTTATATGATTTTAGGAATCAATAGTAAGTTTATTTTTGGTTATCTATGGAAATGATCAACCTATCATGAAGGATATGTGATTAGGTTAAATACTTTTTAATATGAGAATTTAAGAGCAACTGATGTTATTTGGAGATAAAAGTTAATTTGTACCTTGGAAGACTATGTGATTAAATCCTTCAAATATTTGGGATTCAACCTTAGTTTTGTTTACTTTGTAGAATTTTATGGATAGATGTTTATTGAATGGTCTTTGTTGAACCTTGGGTATTGTTTGACAAATTTTGGAGATTAAGAATAGATTTATATCCTTTTCGGGTATTATCTGATCTCATACTAACCTTTTAGGTTTTAGTTTTGGTTAAGGTATAAATACATTGGAAGTATATAGTTCTCTTTTGTGGATTAGGTGATTCTCTAGTAGTTGATTATAACTCTCTTAATGTAAAAAATTCTTCCTAAATACTCATCATTTGTAGAAAGTACGAGTTTGTGTAAGAAATCTAGTAAAATTTGAAAGTCAACATGACAATTAAATATACTTCCTAATGTTTTAGTTAAGATCATAAATAAATTCCTCAATGAAAATTAACTTAAAACAAATTTTTTTTCTATTAACGTTTCCTACGGGGGAATCGAATACCGTTTAACCCACCACAAGTATATGATTTTCTTGTGTTTATGTTTCTCCTAGACATGTTTACTATCACTATCCATCAGAACATGAACCTTTGTTTTCTCCTCCATATCCATATTTTCATACTTGGAATCCTAGTATGGGTTAACTCGGGTGACATTTGTACTTCTCTCCCATTCTTTTAAAGTGATAGTTTTACTGACTCTTGTTCCAATGTGGGATTTTCAATGATGCTTCCAAGCCCAATTTTAAAATTGCGAGGACGCAATTCCAAAATGGGGGGAAGGATGTAACACCACAGGTAAATGAAGAATATGAAATTTTTCATATTTATCCACATTTTTTTGAATAAAATATTAATATTACTGTAAAGGGAATGCTATGCTCGAGGGCGTACCCAATACGCAACAACGAGTTTCTTTGAAATCTTACATTGCACTCTATTTATAAAATAATATTATTTTAAAAGGTAGTTAACGCCTAGCCGTTGTAATGGAGGGAATGAAAGAAACTAACTACAAAAAGATTATATATGTTTTTCAAATATTTTTACTATTATCTAATAAATTTTGGAGGCTTAAAATGCAAATGAATCCAATTTTAAGAATAAATCTTCTAATATTCATTAAAAGGCCGATTAACCGCCTTTTGATGGAGAACCATTTTTTAATATAATTTTGACCATTTTATATGTTTTATTCGACAAAATAAAATCCTTTTTTAGAATCTGGACATCAAAATTTATTTTGTGTAAAATTTCATTATTTTTTCCGATAAAGATCATTTTTTTGAAAATGTTGCATTTTAATTCAAAACCCCCTTTTAATCTGATTTATTTATATGGATAGATTATATTTTTAATTTAAATTAAAGTGTATTTAGAATATATTTTTACCATTTAATCTAATGGTGGTCTTTGGAATTAATTTCATTTTGAAATTGGACATAAACTAGTGTCAATCTTTTAATAGATATTGTTTCTTAAAAACACGCTATTTGTTTTGACAGCGGGAATTAATTATTAAATTAATTAATGCAACATATATGTTTTTAATTTTGTAAAATAGACATAATTTTTTAATTCAAAACATCAAATATAGATTAGGGTTAATTTTTGGTATTTTTCTGAAAAACTTCAATTTTTGATGAATAGTGAAACCACTAAGTGGTAGTTTAAAAACTGATTTTTCGTTTAAATGAATCTTTACCACTTCTGTGATTTGAATTTCAAAAATTCGACATACATGGTTGTAATTAGGATGTAAAATTTGGTTCAATGGAATTAAAATAATTTTTTGGTGAATAGTAACTTTTACGTTTTTAATCGCGATTAGAGGTAATTAGTGTAATTTAAGGTAAAAATAATGTTCTAATAATATGAAATGACCTAGAAACATGTCGTACCCTCATTGTATGTGTCATGGACGACCAAGAAAATCCATGGGTCGTCTTGGGGACCCCATGGATCCACTTTGGTTGAAAATGACATAAATAACTTTTTATTTAAAGTTGAAATAAAAATGTCACAAGCATGAGATGTTTTACTAAAAAAATTTTAAATGGGGTTATACAAGTCATATTTTTGACTATAAATATTCATTATAAAGATAAAAAGATTTCCTACATCATGATATTTGTTCTAAAATTTTTAGACATTAAATATATTAAATTATTTATGACATCATGATGATGCAACGATTACCTCATTAATAAAGGATTTAAATAATATGAAAAGATAATGTTAAAACTATAACTTACACTTGTCAAAGACCTATTTGATGAGTATATTTTGAACCCTTACCACCGTATCCTCGAAATACATCAATGTGGGACCTTTAAAATTCGAAACTCATTTGAAAATAAAGTAACATTTTGTTACTTTCCAAGAGTGCCCCTCCTCTCCTCTTATAAAAGGCCCCCACCTCTACTACCTTATACACACCTCTCATGCTTTTGGCTCGGCCAACCCCTGATCATTTTGCCTCTACACATCCCTATATTACTCCTATAAGCCTAAATGTTGTCATAAGTATTCCCAAGAAAGCCTTTGATCTCAAATCAAAGAGAGATACTCGATTTTAAGGTAATGTCTTCACTTGTGTTCTTTTGTTTTATTTTGTTTCTCCAACCCACTAAACTCTTTTTATTAATTTCTTTTATAACAAATAAAGTATCTTAAATATGATAGGATGTTTTTATAAGAAGGATTATAGATACACTTACACACACCTACATATAATGGTTAAAGAACATA